>JAWZYV010015337.1:0-524628 GCA_038373885.1 Cheiracanthium punctorium
ATTTTTATCAACATTTATTCGTCATTGGATCTTAAAGTTTCTGTAATGCAATAACAATTATGTCTGTGTCAATTAATCGATTAAATGGTTCGAATGTTCGATTAATTTTTTTCCTGGCTATTTCTATTCGGCTAGTTCGATCACATTGCTGTTAAAAATATATTTATTCACTATTCAAGTTTGGTTAAATCATATTTTCTTCTATAATATTCGACCTTCCTCGAGTGTAAATCTTCGTTGAAACAGCGTAACTTGCTGGGTGTAATTCTTTGTTATTATTGGTTATGGAATTTATATTGTAGCTCTAAAAACTTCTATGATGGTTTCAAGAAGTTTGATTTGTGTTTTGAACGTAAAGAGAAAACGTTGTGAATAAGATCTAATTTCACATAAAAATCATTATAAATTTTGATCTCATATATAGGTAAAAGCGATGGTACTAGTTATCAGTAACTGCCTAGGTATCATAATTGAACATCTGAAGGTTTAACCAATTTATACATTATTTTGCTTTAAAAAAATTAAAAAAATACTTCCACCGCTAATCTTCTGCGAGCTAGGATAGATTTTTATTTTGCAATACGTGCTTAAGACTTTTCCCATTAAAAAAATAAATATATGCATATGCATTATTAGTGTACATCAGTGGCGGATTATTGCAAGTTTGTCGAGGGGGGGCGGTTAGTTAGAAAATTGACATATATATCCATTTTATGGAAGTAAAATAGGATCTTTTACATTAATTTCTGTTTTCTCGGGGGGGGGGCGGTCGCCCCCTCCGCCCCCCCCCTTTAATCCGCCCTTGGTGTACATTTTGTCCTTTTTAAATAAGATTTATTGATTTATTTAATTTTACTTACAATTACTACTAAACATATTGGGCGAGGAGAGAACTAATTGCTGAATTGATTTTGCAAAATATCAAACGATTTAGCAGTAACGGAAATTGCGTCTTTGATATTAACAATTCTTGAGAAGAGTTCAAATGCAACTTTTTTATAAGACTTGTAACCATCTCTAATTACACAATCACAGTGATTTTTAAAAAGTTTATTCTATTAAAAATCCAACATGAATTCATATTCTCTATGCTTCTCTATCCAAGGGAGCAGCTGAGTATGGCAGGTAGGGCACGTTCCATGCGCAATACTTTAAAGGGGTTACAGATTCCAACAAAGACACTGACACAATGAATGAAACAATCAACCCATTCACTCTTACCTTTACAGGGATGCGACGACAGTGATTATTTCTTCTGCAATCATCGTTGCTTCCTAGTTTCGGTCTTTGAATGATCCTGTTGCGGGCCAGCAACCCAAATTTGAGCTGCACTGAAAGACCCAAGCCGGGAAGCAACGCTGAGTGCAGAAGAAAAAATCGCTGCCGTCGCTTCCTTGAAACGATGAAAACGAACAAGTTAAACATAACGCTAAAATATCTATTTTAAATGACTGCTGTTAGAACATGAATCTGTGAGACTTTTATAATTTGAAAATATAATTTGTCATTCGAAAGAAATGTTTAGAATGACCGTACAAAGTGTTCAGTGTCTTTCTAACTAAGAGAAAGAGCGCATAATGTTGTCTGCCACATGAACGTTTCTTTACCTAGGTACGACACTGAATCTAAAATTTTTCTGAGTTGTCAGACATGCGGCTGCAACATTTTCAATGTATACTTTTCAACTTTAGTTTATACAAACGGGAGGCATAATATTTAGATATCCGTAGTGAATCAAACAAAATTTAGTTATAGGAGAGGAATAACCTCTTGACATTCAAAACTTTTCCACTAAAACAAAACGTAAGTTTGAATACAAATACCTTCTCTATTCAGGGCCTGATTATGACCAACAGGGGCCCCGGGCACTAATGAATTTGGGGGCCCCCATCTATGATTTTTGCCTTATTTTTTTAAATAAAATTTTGATATGAAAAAAGAATATTTCGGAACAACATTTCAAAGAAGGGGCCCTGGGCAAAGTCTCGATTTGCCCTTGCGATAATAAGGCTCTGTCTCTATTGAGAATTTCATTCAGCACTTACTATCTAACATGGAATCATTTAACAATAGACAGAAGTTATATCGTTGCTTTCAATAATTTTGCCAATAACCTACTTCCATTCTTTGTACTCCTATAATGCTGACGATAAGTCAGGCTTTTTGGAAATCTGCATTACATACTAATCTAAGACAGGTAACTTCATCTAATTATTTGATACAATTCAATTATTAATTTCTAAAAATAAATATGCTTTAAATAGAAACAGGTTCATAATGAATTTATCTTAATTTCATCATTAAGCTAGCTACTGAGAATCACAATATTTTTAACACTATGTTTAAAATTTCAAATTTTGATACCTAGAACCTCTGGAGATTTAAAAAAAAGCTGCAAAAAAATGAAGATAAATGCCTAAATTGTTACTAGATAGCAACATTTGATAAAAGATTCTATTATGCAAAGAATTAAAGCGATACCTGTTTGGGATACCCTGTATATTAAAACTTATCTAAAGATAACCATCTCAATAGCTATTTTCTGCATTTACTAGAAATTGTATGCAATTATCATGAACTTGGCTAAAACACCAATAACTAACATAAGAGTCAATCACTGGTGAAATCCATTTTTTCTTACCCAATAATTGACATCCAATCGTTTTCTTACCCAATAATTGATAAATAAATAAATTTGTTTATTAAAATGATCTCTCCGTATTTACTTTATGTACTATTATCTAATACGAATGTAGGAAAAAACGAAGACAGCCGGATAAAACGACACCAGGAAGAAATGCCCCCCCCCCACACACAGAATTGTAATTTTCACAGGGGCATGGGGGGAATACGTGCACTCACGTGACAAATCAAATGCAGACTATAAATGATTCTCTTGTAAATTGAAATGCATTTATAAGAGAAAGTAGTAAAAACAATTGTGACCCCTCCCCCGGCAGAATCTTTTATGGGTCCGCCCCTGATTTTTTTAAATAGTGGACAAAAACTTACTTTGGTTTACTTTTAATGAGGCTCTTGAATTTGCAAAGTGGGGGAGGGGTCGTCAAGCACCCACCTGCCCCCTATCTGGGCTCAGAGTAAATGTGAAGATACTATTTAAAATGCTATTGTAAAATTCTGTTGTATTTTGATATCAATAGAAATAATTATAACAATAGTTCAAAAGAGACTTTTTTAAAACTCCATTAATTTTTATTTTTATTTATTTATTTATTTATTTAGGTTTTTTTTGTGCGTGTGTGTGAGGGGAGTTATGCAAAAAACGGATAAGAAGTATAATGATGACTTATCTGGAAGCATTCAATATTTATTAAAATAATTAAAATAAAATTCATCAGATATTTAAAAAGGCGCTTAAAGTGATACACATCGCTAAAAATAAAATAATTTTCAGATTTAATTTTACAGCTAAGCCAAAGTAATATTAGAAAAACCAAACAGATGGCTAAAAGATTAGTTTTTTTTAATTAATTTTTTTTAACTTATGTTACTGTGAAAGTGAATAAAGCATGAATGTGACACAATTTATATAAGGTGATTTAATCATTAAAAACTGGACGGTTTGTAGATACATTTCTCATTAATTAATACATATTTAATCATGTCCTTCTGCTATGAGCCTTGATTTCTTTTTTTTATATGAAAATAATACTATTTAGTTTTATATATCGGTAAACAAGTTATGTTTGTTCTCGTTTTTATAAAAACTTTTCAAAAGGAAACAGACATACAGTGGAACTTCTTTTTACATATCTACCCGACCCCTTATTGCGATCAAGATCGCGCCGAAACCCATTACAGGAAATTTATGACTCTTCTGATCTTCTGACCTTCTGACAGACCTGTTGGGAAGAGAGGAAAACCTTCGTTTGACCATCGGTGCGCCTGACCAGGAAAGACAAGTCAATTATCTTTTAGATGGTCCCTCTTTTGAACCCCAACATCCCGGCTAAGATAAATCGTTTTTCGGTAAACTGGGGTACCACGATCTTCTTGGTTATTCAATTTCTGAATTAAATGGCAATGAGCTGCTATTTTACGAATGGTTCCAAGATTTTTTTTTATCACCATTTTGAAATGAAGGACAGTATAAGGCAAGCATCATTTATTACTATAGAATAAATTATGCTTGAATCGAGGAAATAGCAAAATTTTTACAAAGAGCCCGAATTCCCACGATAAATAAACAATATTGCCAAAGTAAGTTAGAAAAGTTACTTGAAGAATGGCGACTTCTTAAGAAAAACAAATGACGAATTTTTTTCCACTCAGCAGGCTGAGGGTGAGGAATCAGCTTTTGTTTCCGAGCTTGAAGATCTGTTTGACATAGCTCGTGCCGATGTACTAGGAATGACATCAGTACAAGAAGATAAGGAATTTTTGATAGCTGAAAGAAAAAAAAAGTGATGCGGATCAATGGTTGGAGTAGATAGAACACTTGCCCTTAAAGAGTTTTTTAAAAAAAGTTATTTATAACCACCCTGTCCAATTTGAGTTTTTTCAAAAATGTATGCTTCCGAAGAATGCACAAATTTGAAGTCTGGATGCAGTCATTTGACGTACAGATCTTCGCATTCCATTTGATTTAAGTTTATTATTTCCCCCAACAATTTCTTTAAGTTTAAACTCTCACCTTCCTTGATTAATCATTTCGAGCAATACTGCTTGTGCCATATCTTCTTGGTTATTCAATTTCTGAATTAAATGGCAATAAGCTGCCATTTTACGAATGGCTCCAAGATTTTTTTATCTCCATTTTGAAATGAAGGAGAGTATAAGGCAAGCATCATTTATTACTATAGAATAAATTATGCTTAAATTGAGGAAATAGCAAAATTTTTACAAAGAGCCCCAATTCCCACGATAAATAAACAATATTGCCAAAGTAAGCTTGAAAAGTTACTTGAAGAATGGCGACTTCTTAAGAAAAACAAATGACGAATTTTTCCCACTCAGCAGGCTGAGGAATCAGCTTTTGTTTCCGAGCTTGAAGATCTGTTTGACTTAGCTCGTGCCGATGTACTAGGAATGGCATCAGTATTACAAGAAGATAAGGAATTTTTGATAGCTCAAAGAAAAAAAGAGAGGTGCGGATCAATGGTTGAAGTAGATAGAACACTTGCCCTTAAAGAGTTTTTTTTTTTTTTAAAGTCTGAAAGAAACAAAACTTTACTTGCTAGAAAACAGCGAATGAAGAGCATAAGACTAGAAAATTCTGTTCAAATTATGTCATCTGTCATCAACGGATGATGAGTCCGAAAACAACTCCGCAGGAAACGACTTTGAAAAGTTGGTAGATACTGAAAAGTATAAGTTCATGTTGGAGAAGTATGAAAAAGAAAACGATCCCGTAAAACCATAACTACTTTAGATCTTGCAGCAGATTTAGATAATACTAAGATGATAGACCGAAAGGCTATTTTTGTACTGTCAGAAACTGCCAAAAAATCTAAGATTGAGTATCAACGAATGTGACATAAACAAAGACTCAGAAAGAATGAAGGAAAAGAATGATTAAGAGAGCAAAATATGGAAAAAAAATATGAAAAAATAAAAACCATGTTCTACAGCAGCACTACTTTTGCCATTCATTGGGATCGAAAACTAATGTATGATCTAGCTGTTAAAGAAAAAGTTGATAAATTACCAATATCATTTGAGAAAGGAGTCTCTTAACTACTGACTGTTGCCAAGATTCTATCTGCAACAGGAGAAACTCAGGCAGAAGGTCACAAATCTGCTGCATGTGTCCATATAGACAGAGAAAAAGTTACAAAAAGAGCTCTTATCATTTCGTTGCAGGCATCACATTATGGAGCTCAAAATTAGTGCTGTGTTTGAAGCATGCAGGAGTAAAATCTACTCCTGAAGTTTCGCTTTTTAAACGCTTTCAAGAATCCTGGAGCTGCATTGATAAAAATAAGTACGAAACAGGTACTTTATTTCATGATGTCGCAAATCTAGAGGAAAATGTAAAGCAAGAGACGATTGACTATGCGAAGAAGCATCTCGAAGTATAAAGAGAGATAAGAGAGGATTATGAAGAGTTTTTAGAGCTTTTAATTATCTTTCCTGGTGCTGTTCCAGCAACAGGAGTGAAATTTATGTTACCAGATACAATGCACCATGACCGCTGGATGTTCAAAGTGATATATTGTTACAAGATCTGAATGTACAAGGCTCTATTCAACTTAAATGCAAAGAGGAAAAGGTGTACGTGATGTGTCTGTTTTCACAATCCGTGTATACATGAAAACTCGGTTCTCTGCACCTCAAGCTTCATGTGCTCCTTATAATGACCTGCTGTTGCTTAAATCACTACTTTAATATTCAACTCAGCCATTTCTAAGGTAGCATCACGCAAATTTTCCAAACATTTATGGTATTTGTCAGAAGGATTTGTATGTCTTCCAATAAAACGTCCTATTTCTGAAATATTAACATCCTCAACATTCCAGGCATGAATTTGATTTTTTTAATATTGGAAACATCAGGTCCTTGAACTTCCCCATACTCAAACATTCAACGAGCATTCAAAATAACGTTTTTCTGTCTAAATTTTCATGACTATAAATTAAAATACCGCCAAAAGTCTTATAAGAATATTGCACATTGCAGACGATAATATTAAATGAAGAATGTGAAATAACAAATACAAGGATAATATTGGGTCGGCAAAAAAGCAATTGCGTTTTTACATGAAATTCAAACAAATAAATTTTCAATCATGAAAACATTCTTCAAGTTCGATCGTAGCTGAGTAACATTCATGATTACAGTCAGAAGAGCAGAGAACAGCCTCTCACTCCTGGCAACATTTCACCTGTCTAAGAGAACCTTCAAGAGAAATACTCAATAACAATTTCAAAATTAGAAAGATTTACAAAATCGTGAGCAGTCGTTTTGCACTTTTCCTTTAAATCATGTGTACGAACCAAGGAAGTTATGGACTCACGGGTCATTTGAACCACTGATTAAATATTCTGAATTCTACACCCGATATTCTTTCTACAAAAAACTGTAAGACTAGAAACAGTACTTTCCGTGAAAATAATATTTATTTCTTTTAACTCTCGCGAGCGAAATTAATGAATGGCGAAAAGTTCGGAACCTACAAATAGCGTTTCTCAATTTTCAGAAAGTCCCTTAAAATCGCGCAAAAAAATAAGTCGCAATATCTCCGGAAATTATCATAGGAAATTGGTGAAAATTTATATTTAGGGTATTTTGAAGACTTTCTTTCGTTTAATAAATTAGTTTTTTGCCATTGAAAAAAACGAAGTTGATGGAGAATTAAATATGAAGACGGCCTCTTATGCAAATTAAGTTACTAGAAAATTAAAATATACGTTATTTGCAAACGAATGGTATGTACAACTTTGCAGTCTGACAAAAAATGGCCAAATAAAGAGCAGTGGGCCTTCTTTCTTTCCGCAGCTGTACAAGAATATATGCAAATATTCGCTCTTTCACGGACGTATTTGGTATATGTGCGAAATTCGACCGGTGAATGTCGACATTCTCCAATTTCGGTCTTTCACAGTAACAGATATATGTCCTGCTATCCCCCCCCAAAAAAAAAATCCAGTCACACTATACTCTACTACGTTTCGACCAGCTCTCAACTTATGAAGGAATAAAAATTAGCTATTATGCGAGCCTAATACTTTCGCATAGTTAATTATTTAACCTAGGATGTATGAATGCAATATTTAATTCGTAGTCAGTCTATAACTTGACTTTAAAAAAAAATAAAGCCGTATTCATACTGGCCGCACCGCACCGCTAAGACGCCGCAAATTCGTCACGTGGCGGAGCAACACGGCCCCCGCGAGGCGAGCGCCGAGGGTTTGCGCAATATCTTGCAAGAACAGATATTCTGCAGCGACCGCAAAGCTACAGCCAATTACAGAAGAGCTTTTCTAGAATATTTTTGTTGAGTGTTGACGGAACGCACGTGTGTGACACGCCTTCTGACAGAACGATGGCTGATGTTCGATTGTTCTTAAGAAAAATATGTTAAAATAAGTTGATTTCTCCTTAACATTAATCGATTATCCATTATAAAACAATCTTGTAAAAGCACAACAGAAGAAACGAAAGAGAAGTACGCCGAAGAACAACAAATAAAAATGTCGTGCATTTACTTGCGGCACCGCAAGCTCGCCGCGCGGACAGCGAACGGTCCAAAACGGCGAAACAGTACGGCATGGTTGCGGTGCGGGGCGGCAGGTATGAATCCACCTTTATCTATATATTATTTTGAAACATGTTTTTCTTTCGAAAACCGAATTGAGAAAAACTCGGTTGGGGGTAAAAACTCGGTTGAGGTGTCTGAAGAAAGGTAGATTCTGATTAGAAAGGTAGGAAGAAAGGTAGGTTCTGATTAGAATAAGAGCGATTTAAAATATATATATATATATATATATATGAAAACCGACTTCGAATTACTTCACCATAAATAAAAATTAATCGCATTCTAAATTAAAAGGCTTTGGCCAAATTTTCACGTAGTATAGCAGATATTGCCAAATTGAGTTTAGTCTTGGAGACTTATTTTTTGACGACAAACTTGGCGATAACTCAGCAAAACTGGTAATATTTCGCCATAGAAATAACATTGTGGTTTATTAAAACTCATTGTTGGCAGCTAAAAACGCCTTCTTTATTTTGACGCTTTATCGCTTATCTGTTAATCTGGAACGTCTTTTTACTGTATCCACTAATTTAGAGAACGGCTAGGTGTAAGAGAATTTTTAAAGTGTCTAAAAAAAGGCCTTAGCCTGTAGATGTGTGATCAAAAGAGAAAAAGTCGAACAGATCACACATGTGCAATTTTTCGCCATAGAAATAGCATTGTGGTTTATTAAATGCATCTGGAAATCATAAAAGCTTTCTTTATTTTGGCGCTTTATTGCTTATTTCCTTAATTTTTTCTATATATTAATTTGAAACATGTTTTTCCGGTATCCACTAAATTGTAAGAACAGCTATGTGTAAAAATTTGGTTGAGAGGTCTGAAAAAAGGTCTTAGTCCGTAGATGTGACATCTAAAGAGAAAAATTTTCAAAGTCGGAGGGATCAGGCGTAACGGAACTTCAAATGTGCAATTTTTCGCCATAGAAATAACATTGTGGTTTATTAAATGCATTTTGCTGTCATAAAAAGCCTTCTTTATTTTAGCGCTTTATCGCTTATTAGCACTAGGGTGCTATTTCGTTCACGCCCAGACTTTGTCTACTCGATTCTGTCGATATGATTTGTAGACAGGTTTTGTAGAGATAAACTGTCACGGTGGAAATCTTTTTAAATGTGTTTGCCACATAACGCGGAAGGGGGGGGGGGGAGAATAAGTCTGACACGGCTTGCGATTTTTGATAATTGATCGCCAAGTTTGCGGGGGAAAAAAAACTTAAAAACCGAACCATGCCTGGCGATGGTTGTAAAATAGCTTTAGTAGGCAAATTTAATATAGATATTAATTCCAAATATGTGTTTTATGTTAGAAAATAAATGAAACAGACATTTATAACTTGAATAATATATATTGAATAATAAAAATACAGCGTGGTGTTTTCACACCGGCTCGTTACGCTTCAGCACACCGGAATGACAACAACTCTGCTGTTGCAACACAAGCTTCTGAAAAATTGTTGTTGCCACAAATATTACACAGAAATAGTTACATTTTATTTTTTATCCATGGTGTGTGGTAGGCAAATAAATAACACGCCCGACTACCACACTAATAGGTGAAATTCACCTTAAAACTTTTGACACATTATTACAAACTAGCTTACATAATACACTAAAACTTCATACAATATACCAAGTCTGCAATTTGAATTTTCTTTTTTCAAATACAATAAAGAATCTAGAACAATAGGCCAACAATCTCTACTGAACATTACAAATTTTAAAAATGCAAACAATCTCTAAAAAAAGATTACATATTAAGAATTTGCAAACAAATTTACACCATGATCTAGCTCAGGGGCGTAGCCAGGGGGGGGGATATCGGGATATATCCCCCCCCCCGAAATTTTTGGATTAGTGATGAAACTCAGTCTATTTATACAGATTTAAGTTCATATCCCCCCCCCGAAAGGTTTTTCAGGCGCATATCCCCCCCCCGAAAAATTTTCCTGTCTACGCGCCTGATCTAGCTTACCTCACTTCAACAGATAAACTGTAGTTTTTAACTACCATGTTACTTCAGGATTTAGTATTTTGTGCATAAAAAAAAAACATTTTAAACCTTCTATACCTCACTTCAATGGCAAATTTCAATTTTTTTAAATGTAATAAATTCTCACAAATAAAAGCAGCTGGTGCTAAAAGATTTGTACTTACCAAAACAAGAAAACTTACATATATATGATAGCATGACTAAATAATAATAAATCCTAACTAATATTATAAATGCGAAAGTGAGTTTGTTTGTTTGTTTATGACGCTTTCACGCCTAAACCACTGAATCGATTAGGATGCATTTTGATTTAGATATAGAGGGGACCCTGGAGATGGTTATAGGCTACTTAGAATTTTAGATTTTCAATTACTTTTTTAATTATTAATTAAAAACCGGTTTTACGTTGCCATGCTTGGCGAGTATGCCCCTATCAAATGATTCATGTTTTGAGCTAACAAGAATGCTATTACTTCAACAAAGAAGCGCGTGCGCGTGCATCTGAAAAACATTAAATAATACAGCATACTATCTCTAATAATAAAAATGAATGTTCTCCAGACAAATCTACAGAAAGCAGGGCTTTGAAAATTTGAGCATGACTGGGCCCATGACTTCGGTAAAGTGTACCTGAGGCTCAGATATTTTAATTACTTTTCTATTATTAATTAAAAACCGTTAACTATTAACTAAAAACCGTTTTATCGCCCGCACAAAATGATTTATGCTTTTGAAATAAAGCAGAAATTCTATTGGCAAAATCACATGCATTTGGAAAACATAAATAAGTATGGAAATTATGTTGATTTTACGCCAAATTAAAAAGCATACATAAAGAAAAGTGTACTTACGTATTATCCCGGCGGTCCGCCAAAACGAGCGATTTTTTGCCGAGATAAATGCTGGGCACATGACATTATTAATGGTTTTGAATACGATTGGCAAAAGTTTGGCAACTCATTTGACGAAAAAACAGTTTGGCGGGAATAACCGCCGGGATAATACGTAAGTACGAAGAAATGTCCAGATGTGTTTCTTAAAGTTTGTAAATTTCCAAATCCTACCAATAATATAAATGTGTACGTTTATGTTTTTGGATGTTTTTGACTGAATCACACAAAAATGGTTGGAAAAATTTGTAATGAAGATGGCTTATGCCCTCGATTAACATACAGGCAACCTTTCAAGGATATAGCATAAATAATTCTTTTACAAAGACACTCAAAATAATGCTAATGCATTGCGCTCTATGGAAATTTTGTAGCTACTAAACCGATTTTAGAACTTTTTTCACTGATTGAAAGTCTTAGGCCTATATGGGGAATTCCTCTGTGTGGAATTTTCTAAGGGATCCTAACCCGTATTTTCACGAGGTTTTGGGGAAAAATCACGGAAAAATGCGAGCGGCTAGGTCGACGGGCGCGACCGGAGTTTGAACCTCGCACCTCCCGCCTTCCAGTTTTGAGAGCAGAACCTCTTAGACACTGGCGGGACCCTGAGTGTTATAGACTACCTTTTATGACTACCTTACCATATATCACAAATAGTTCTTTTACAGGAATACTCATAAGAATTACATTACGCTTTATGTGTATCTCTGTAAGTACTGAACCGATTCCAAAACTTTTTTCACTGATAGTAAGCTACACTATTCTTGAGTATTATGGGCTAAAATTCATGCATGTAGCGCAAATAGTTCCTTTACAGGAACACTCAAAATAATTCTAATACATTACGCTCTATGGGCATCTCTTTAACTACAGAACCGATTCTAAAACGTTTTCGCTAACAGAGAGCTGCACTATTCCTGATTAACATAGGCTGAAATTCATGCATATAGCATAAATATTTCTTTTACAAGAACAAACAAAACAGTTTGCAAATACTGTCGTAACTGTCTGTATTCGCCAAATGCCTGAAAAATATCTAAATTTAGTAATTCTGCATACTCTCTTATTTTAAATGAAGTTTACTACCATGCATTATACTTCATTTAAAATAAGTAGAAAGCAAATAATATTTAAAAGCAGTTTCTTTAGTCGCAAACATATTTGTTATTCACACATGCTTCGTTTCTCTCGGGACCTAATTCTAAAGCCGACGCGGACGAAGTCGCAGGTAGCAGCTAGTTTTATATAATCTGAGTTAAAATTCAGAGTTCATTCATAAGTTAGTCCATAATTCAGGTCCTTCAACACCTTTTTGGTCACCCTCTTAGTCAGTAAATCAGCAATGTTTTTGTTTGAGGGCACACGCACAAATTTCAGGGTTTTGTTGTTGACAAGTTCTCTTAAGAAGTGATACTTCAAGTCTATGTGTTTGCTTCTCTCAGATGTTACAAAATTTTTGGCTAAGAATATAGCTCCTTGGTTGTCGACAAACACTTCTTGAGTAGGTGACACTAAGTTTGGACATATTTCCTTGAACAGGTTGTTTGTCCACAATATTTCTTTTGCAACATGGCACATGGATACATATTCTGCTCCTGTGGATGATAGTGCCACTGTTGTTTGTTTCTTGCTTGACCAAGAAACTGGCGCATTACCTAGGAGAATCATGTGCCCACTGTATGACTTTCGATCAGTCCTGTCGCCTGCCCAATCAGCATCACAGAACACATGCACCCCTTTTCCAGTCTTCTTAAACTTGAGTTTTTTGTCACTGGTACCCTTCAGGTATCTGAAGATATGTTTCACGCCCCTCCAGTGCTCCTCATTGTGTCTTTCATTAAACTGACTCATCTATGTTGTAGCATATGCCAAAGTCGAGTACCACAAGCTAGGTAAAGTAAGCTCCCAATAGCTTGTCTGTAAGGAATTTCCTTGCTTCTCTCACTGATCTTTTCCCATTCATGGTCATCAACCTAAGATAATTGATATTTGGATCTAATGGTGTTGCAGCAGGTTTCGCAAAAGACATTCTGAAAGTTTCCAAGATCTCAGCCACATACTCAGATTGGTCGAGTGTGAATGATCCTTCCTCTTGGGCGATTTTTATAGATAATATTTGGCTTGCAGGTCCAAGATCCTTAGCAATAAACTTCTTTTTGATTCTTTGCTTCAAGTCTTTTATTTCTTTGATCCTTCCTACAATTAAAAGATCATCAACATATACTCCAACAATGATGTTTCTATGGGTGTCATAATATATGCAAGGATCTGCTTTTGATCTTTTCAGTTCACATTCTGCAAAAAAACTGTCTAGGCAGTTGTTCCAAACACGACCAGATTGGCGGAGTCCATAGAGGCTTCTTTTCAAGTGGCACACGAGATGCTCTTGTCCCTTTTCAATGCATCCTTCCGGCTGATGCATGTAAACATCTTCATCTAGGCTTCCATTTAAGTAGGCAGCAATTATGTCCATTTGGTGTATGTCAAGGTTTAACTCAGCTGCTAAGGCAATCAAAATTCTTATAGATTTTAGTTTTATCACTGGTGCAAAAGTATCTTGAAAGTCAACTCCATGTTTCTGAAGAAAACCTTTGGCAACAAGCCAAGCTTTATATTTTGACCACTTTCTGTTTCACCTTTCTTCTTGCGAAACAACCACCTGGAGGTGATTACCTTAGTGTTCGGGGGTCTGGTGACAAGTTCCCATGTTTCTGCTCGCCTTAAGTTCTTCATCTCTTCTTGCATGGCCTGACGCCACATTTCAGCTTCTGGGGAGTTCAGGGTTTCGTCAACATTTGCTGGGTCCTTACAACTGGAAATTTTTCCTTCGGTGGGTTCCATCTGTCTAGCATTATATAGAAAATAATCATCAAAGTGCTTAGGGACTTTAACTGAACGATGTTGTCTGATGGTTAGGTTTTCATTTGTGGATGTCGACTCATTGGGTGTTATGGGAAGGTTCGATATTTGGGCTTCTACTCTTTCATGTACAGAATCTTCAGAATTTGAACTTAGAAACACATCAGGTCCAATTTGTTGTTCTTCGACTATTAGATCTTGTCCTTGTGCATCAGTCTCATTTTCTATACCCTCTGGGGTTGGAGAGACGTCGTGTTCAATTTGCAGCTCTTCATCAGTCGGGTTTTGTTCTGCTGCAGAAGTCTTATTTTCCATTTCCCTTCCAACACCCTCTGGAGTGGGATCATCAACTTTTTCATTTTCTATATGAAGTATGATTTCGTCTCTTCGTGAACATTCTTGGTTGGCGGTTTGGTTTGAACGAAGAGGAAATACATCTTCAAATATAACATCTCTACTTATAAAGAAGGTTTTCTTCTTTGGATCCCATAACTTGCATCCTTTTGTGCCATCAGGATATTCCACAAATACATGTTCACTAGCCTTGGGATCTAGCTTACTTCTTCTTGTGTAGGATCGTGCATGGCTCCAGGTTCTGCATCCAAAGACTCTGTGATGGTCTGTTCTTGCTGGTTCCCAAACCACATTTCTTCTGGGATGCTTTCGTTGATGGCTGATGATGGACATTTATTAATAACATAAGCTGCTGTCGAGACTTCTGCCCAGAAATTCAGTTCAGCTCCAGATTCTATTAATAAGCAACGGGTAGTATTGATCAAGCTTTGATTCATACGTTCTGAAATTCCATTTTGTTGGGGGGATTCTGGGACTGTTAGTTGCCTTTGTATTCCATGAAGGGTCAAATACTCTTCGAATTTTTCACTTGTGTATTCTCCTCCATTGTCACTTCGTAGGATTTTGATTTTTCTGTTGTGTAGGTTTCCTACCATTCTTCTATACTTGTCAAACTTCTCCAAAACTTCATCTTTTGTCTTCATAGGGTAAACCTGAACATAATGGCTGAAGTCATCAGTAAAGGTAACAAAATAATTTGAGCCACCCAATGATGAGGGAGTAATTTTTCCAACGACATCTGTATGAACAATTTCAAGAACTTCTTGTGCCTTAGAGTCCGATGATTTGGGGAATTTCTTACGTTTCATTTTCCCCTGGATGCACACCGGGCAGATCTTGTTTTCAGCTAGTTCAATCTTGCTAGCCTTATTTGGGAACTTCTTGCGGGTGTGGACAAGACGCCTGTGCCATAGATCATTTATTACAGTTTTAGCAACATGTGCAGATTCTTTTTCTTCTTCTATAACATACAATCTTCCTCTTTTCTTTGCTGTAAGGGTAACTTCATTGTTAGGATGAATTACTTTAGCTTCTCCGTCTGCGAATTCAATTTTGATACCCTTTTCTTCAATTCTCCCAACAGAGAGTAGATTTCCTCCTAAGTCTGGGACAAGCAGCACATTTTCTAATGTAAGGTTGTACTTGCACTCGCTGGTTGAAAAACAGACGTCACCGATTCCAGTCACATCTATTATTTCAGAATTTGCAACTTCGACCGAAGAAATGTGTGAGGTAAGAGTGGTAAATTTGTCCTTGCCGGATGCCATGTGTTCTGTAGCCCCACTATCTAAAATCCATAGGTTGGACCTACTTTCTTCATTTGTTGCCAATAAGGCTAGCTTAGTTTTAATGTCTACAGCAGTTTTAGCAGCATTGTGATCTCTCTGACGGGCTTCTTTACAATTTTTTGCTATGTGACCCACTCACCGCAGGAGTAGCACTTTGTATTTCTTCGGTTAGTTTCATTCCGCATCTCATTTCTCTTTGACCATTTTCTTGTTAGGTAGTTCATTTGGAAACCTTTTCTGAGAAAAATTATTCTTAGTATGGAGTGCACGTTCTTCATGGGCTTCAGAGATAGTGCTATCACTTCGGGAAAATCTCTTTTCTTCAACAAGAAGTCTGGACTTGACAATGGCAGTGCTGAGATTTTGCTCATCCTTTTCAAGGTTTAAAACCAGTGTTTCATACGATTTAGGTAGTCCAATAAGCATGACTAGGGCAACTTCTCTGTCAGTAAATGAGTATCCACCACTAGATAGCTTTCTATGAATGTCCATCAGTCGTCCCAGGTATGACTGCATTTTCTCTCCTTGGTTCATCTATATGTTAAAGAAATCCTTCATCAAGTGTAAAACGTGCAGTAAACCGAATTTTGTATGCATCTCCTTGAGCTGGTTCCATGCATCTCTCGCTCTAATGTAGTCGCCTATATCATCTAGAAAGGTGTCTTCCACAATCAAAAATAACAGGGTTATCGCTTCGTCGTTTTTCTTTTTCTCCGCTTCGTTCATGTTGACGCCGTATCCGGGCTTGATGGCCTCCCAGCATTTCTTCTGCACTAGGATTGCCCTGGCGCGTATCGCCCACGTGTGGTAACTGTCCGAGTCCAACTTTGTCATTTTGTTATCTTCGGCCATCTTCTTCTTCGATGCGTTAGGCCTAATACTTCAAAAACGCCGTACGTTAATCCATAAAATTCATCTTCCCATAGCTTCTGAAAAATTGTTGTTGCCACAAATATTACACAGAAATAGTTACATTTTACTTTTTATCCATGGTGTGTGGTAGGCAGATAAATAACATTTTATGCAACGAGAAAGACAAATATAGCACACTCATAGATTATGATGTTCATTCCGAACAGTATTTAAAATGTTGAAGTATAGTTGGAATATGCTTGGCGAAGATTGTAAAACAGTTTTAGCAGCTATAGATTTCGATTCTAAAGAAGTGTTTTGTGGAACAAGGAAGAAAAATACGGCACGGCGCATGGATTATGATACGCTTTTAATATACAGCACTTTAGTGAGTATTTAAAATATGAAAGTGTTTCACATTCTTTTCAAACTTTTCTCCATACAAATACATTATGGTTTGTTAACGACATTGACGGCAGTTATAAACTTCTTCTTTAGTTAGCGATTTATCTTTTATTTCTTTAATTTTTCAGTTTTCTGTCTGATACTGGATCTTTACCATCGAGGGTAGCTTTAGAAAAGGCAAATAAAGCAGGGAGCGCGCGATCGCCATTTGGCGGATTAGATTTTTTTGTCTCTTACAGAATTTCGAAATTTTTCACTATTTTCGCTTCATACTTTTAGCGTTTACCTTTCTACGCCCGAATTTTCTCATGGAATGTTGTATGTCACTCTTTCAATGGTTAGATCAAAGAATGCCGTGGCAGTCAAGATCATTTAAGAGAATTCACCTGGACGTTTCGTGGTCGATGACTTTACCAAAATATCGTCTTCAACGAACTGCTCAGTTAGAATTTGTAAATGTATTTGCTCATTCGTCATTTGATATCTACTCCTCTTTTTTTTACATAATAAAGATAGTTAAAAACAAATTTTAAAGATTTCAATCATTTCATCGTCATTGTACAGTTGCTAAGAACTGGCGTGAAACCTTTTGTTTACTTTCTGTCACAAATCATGTTCCGTCCGCGCAGTGGCGGTTCCAGGGGGGGGTCACGGGGGTCATGACCCCCCCCAAAATGGTCTTCGACTTAGGGGCCTAGATGAACCATCACCCCCTTAAAAAAAGGAGGGGCCCAAGTCGAGCTCGGACAAGGGCCCAAAATAGGGGCCTAGATTAACCCTCTCCCGCCCCGCCCCCCCCAAAAAAAGAGGGCCCAAGTCGAGCTTGGACAAGGGACCAAAATTCAGAAATGCCTTGATCATGTGCATACATACCACATTGTGCTGCTGAAAGAGAATTTCTCTTTAGAAGACCATTGGTCTTACTAGTTTATTTTATAATAATACTAAAGTATGCACACAATATTCTATGTGCTCAGACGTCCCTCCTTGGCAGAAAAATATGCAGCCGTTTTGTAAATTTGTGCGCTAATCCATATCCATGGAGAGCAAGGGAAGGGGAAGTCACAACGAGCTTGATTAAGGTAAAGGTGGAAGGGGTAGTTGCCCCAAACCCATAATAAAAGAAAACTCAAAATCAAAAAATAGTTTATAGAAAAATGTGTGAATTGTGTGTGCGTAATTTATTACTTTCGTATTCGAACCCCCCCCCCCCTTTCAAAAAGCCTTCGTCGTCTTGAAAAGCAGTCTAAGGAGCACCTATGTTTGTAAATAATTAATTTATGCAATCCAAATCTACCGTAACTGCGACAAGATCATAAAAATTTTAGAGAAGGAAAGGGGGGGGGGGTCACGAGGGAAGGGATCATACCTAAACAGGGCCGGATTACCCATTGAGTATACTTCCGCGTATGGGCTATGGGCTCCTAGGCGTCAGAGCCTTATTATCGCTTGGAAAAATCGGGACTTTGCCCAGGGCCCCCGGCTCGAAAGGGCCCCCAATTTCAAATATTGTTCTGAAATACATTTTTTATGTCAAAATTTTATGAAAAATAAAAAACATTTCAAAGATTGGGGGCCCCCAAATACATCAATGCCCGGGGCCCCCATTGGTCATAATCAGGCTCTGGCCTGCGTTACAATTTAGAAGAATAAAATTATAATCAAACGTCATTAAAAGCTATTAATATTTTTACAGCATTTGTAACACCGAGAAAATAATTTTGATTAATTAACTACTTTGCACACAATAAAAAATTTCCAGCATTGTTAGCCATCACACTTCTTAATTGAAATTTCAATGAATAAGTGCTAGAAAGTTTGAAGCTGACTAATTAGCTTGAAGTTTTATGTACACATTTCAATGATATCCTGCATTAGACAGATCATTGTGATATATTTTGAAATTCAATAAAGTAATGAGAATTTTTAGCACTACGTCTACTCGAAACTCGAAAGGGCTATGGTAATCATAAGAAGGCTTTTAAATAAAAAAAACCTTCGTAACCCTGTCATCACACTCCATGATTATAAGCTTTTAATTATGAAATTTGTTCCATAGAAGAAATTGTTTTTCCCTTTGAAAATATCTGGAAGCAAGCAGCTCTGTAAAATTTAAATATGGGATGATACACCACACATTAGCGGCAAAAACCCTGTTTTCCATTGACGAAACACCAATCCATTAATTAGTAGTGGCATATCTTTTTAAGTTTAAAGATGGGTATAGTGTGGGGGTCAAGAACCATTATAAATTCTTAGTGATGCCTGTTCCTGGCATGAAAGCTATTAGTTTACCAGGGAGTTGCCGACACCCCCAAAAGCCATTTTTCAGTTCCATTATGTGTTTCACAAATGAACAGCATGTGGATTTGTTTTGGAAAAGCAAACACTTCTAGCATCTGATTTCTGGTGTAAAACTCTCGTTGGGACTCCAGAGGTAGCAGACATAAACTATTGTTCCATTTTAAACCCAGACAAAGTAAAAGGTTTAGTGTCGCCAATTTCGGTATTTCGGATACAAGGAACTAAACTTGAAACATATGCGAAGATTGATTGGAAATATGAATAGTCGCCGGAATTTTCTTATGTCGGAGACAAAGCACAAATGGGACAAACAAGTCTGCATCTGCAAGACTCGAAAGTTGTAAGAAAACGGCAATCCGATGATTAAGCGAGCAGCTTCACCCGCAGCGGACAAGGAGAAGGGGAAAAAACAATATAGCTCCCCCCCCTGCCCTGGAGATCCGAAGAACTCCACACAGGTCTCTGAAGTGGAATACCCGGATGAGCAAATATTTTAAAAACCAGAAACAGACTATACTATAGAAATGAAATAACTGATCGCTTACCTAACGAGATTACACAGGAAAGACTAAATGGAGAAAGATACGGTAAATACATATTTATATATATTATATTTTTATTTATTAAACAGATAAAATTTCCTGCTTTGATTAATTTTTTTTAAATAAAAAATGTATATTTTATATTATAGTAATTTTTCAATGGCACAGAAAATCAAATGTTTTTAAAGTATTAATACGAGTCTGCTCCATATGCAATACTGTAGTTTATTATTAACTTAATTAAAAATAAAAATAATTTGATGAATATTTTAATTACATGAAGATAAATTATATTATGTGTAACTTTACAGTTTTAATTTTTTTGAATAACTTAAGATTTTTGAAAAGTAATTTTAAAGTAGGAGTTTCTAATTTTAAATTAAGTTTAAAATGACTGTAAAATAACGTTAATTGTCACTATCATTTGTGAGCTTGGATATGAAATAACGTTTAAAAGTCTAATATGTAAATCAATTAAATTAAATGGATTTTATCTGATAATACTTGATGAACAAATATCATTTGTCCTAAATGTATTCCAAAACATTCTCAATGGAATTAAAATGTTAACGCGTACTTGGAGCTTAATTGCTTATTTTTCAATATTTATCTTTCTTCTGAAACGATTTTTTTTCTCTGTGACGCGTGTTTATAAAAAAAAAATAATAATAATAATTCCTCACAAAGATTCTTAAGAAATATTCATGTTAAATATTTCTATATAGTTTAATGTTTGATATATCTTTGATACCAGTAATCAATTTTATTTATTTGTGGCTTTGTGCGAGTTGGTGTGGAAGGATGGGGGATTAATATGCTTCATGATTTGGAATATTAACAATTACTGTTTTAAATTTTATGAGAAATTATTCCCCTGGAAAAATATTTTCATAAGTTTCGTGCAGGATTAAAAGTACTGCCGACAATTTCAAAAAAAGTAATATATAAAAAAAAATACTGGATAAAATTAATAAAAATTAGGTTGTTTTGAGTGGTTACGGAAAAATCTATTTTGAGAAAAATTCATTTAGTAACATTTCTGTCTAGTTCAGAGCCTGATCATAGGTGGATGGGGCCCCGGGGCAAGAGGTTATTTTGGGGGCCCTATTCTATCACAAGCATTTTAACTTATTTTTGTTTGTTGTTGTAATTTCCCGGCATAAAAATAAAACATTTTTTAAGAATACTAAAATTGAATTAAAAATTACCTATTTATTTATACTTATTTAGAACAAGTTTATGTATAAAAGTGATTTTAATATTTTAGTCCGTTTGTATTATTAGCGCATGGGTGCGCTAAATCAAGGAATGGCAATTACCAGGCACGGGAGCAAAGTTTCTCACGCCAAAAGATTTTCTTGATACACCGAAAAGCTCAAAATTTTTTTTTCTTCATCATGAAATAAAAAATGTTAACTAATAGAAATTTTGTGATAAGCATATATATGGGCATACAATACATTTTCAAAAACTCCTAACTTGTTGCTTATTGAACCATATGAGTCTTAAAGACCATTCAATTAGAACAGAGAATAAATCTCCAAGTCCATTTATTGTTAAAAATTATATAGATATTACAAAGGCAATTGACTTGCAAAATATTTATTCTCGCAGTGTATATGAATATGTAATAAATCATAACAATAAATCAGGAGATTTGGAGGCCCTTATTTTTCCGGGACCCCGGGCTATTGCCCCGCATGCCCGTGTGATAATCAGGCTCTGGTCTAGTTGAAACAGGTGTCACTGTCTTTTTTTTAAAATGCTTATTTAAAAAATTATCTAACTTTCAGATTTATGCTTATTCCCCTTGGATGATTTAATTAACTTTTGTAATATTACTTTTTCTATTATGGGGTGTCTAGCTTGTGATTTTCCACAGTCATGGTAATTTATCACTGTTCAATTTTTAATCTTTTACCTTTATTTATTTTTATGTGTACAACATTTTTACTCTTTCGTATTTCGAACAATTTTTTTATGTATATTCTCCAATTGATTTGAAACAATAACAGTGGCCGAGTGCTTAAGACCATTGAAAGTAGTAGATGGCTAAAGTGTAGAGATCTAGGGTTCTGGGCTACCACGTTGCAATCGATCTAACGGTCTAGAGTTTTGGGTAATTTTCTCCAGTTGTAACGTGATTATGCTCTAGAACGCCTTCAAAAGTCCACACCTAAAGCATAATCCCCTTTAGATATATAACTCTCGTGTAGCTTTGCCTTAATCAATAACCTAATCTTGTAGCAATAACCATTATTGTAACAATAAACTCTAATTTTACTCTGAAAAGGTATTTGCAAAGACTTAGATACCGGGAGACCGGCATAGGCCAAACCGGGGAGAGAGTGAGTACTCCAGGCCAAAGCTGGGCCCGGATCCAGGCGCTTGCTCTTAAGAGAAGCCTAGTCTCATTCTCCACTCAACCTGAATAAGTGATGATCCGAATAATTTTAATCGTCAAATGTTATTTCCAGACACATTCTCAGAAAATTATCTGAAATGAAAAGACGAAATTTCGATTAAAAATTAAGGGGATGGTGGACATTAAAAAGTTTTTTTTTTTAATTTAATAAGATAGGATTGTGAAATTTTGTATTTGAATATATTAAACTAAAAGCATTATAAACAACTAAAAAGAAATTAAAATAAAATTTAAAAATATTAGTAATTAATTAAAAATTAATTAAGTTTTTAGTTTCGAAAAAATGCTCCATGCGTTTTAATTTTAACTTTCTTTTTGTAAATTTGTTTTATAATAGCATAAAAATATATTAAAAAAAGGTCTGTGAATCGGTTTTTGATTCGACCGAGTAGTTTTTTTTTTTTTGAAATATTTTCATGGATATATTCCAAACTTCCCCGAAATTTTTAAGTTTTCGTAAATAAAAGTGAAATTTCATAATCGAAATTTTGACCCTATTTAAAAAGGATACACAGATTTATTGTAATATATGAGAAGAATTTTTGTAGTAAATTTTTCACAATTCCGACCAAAATTAAGTCGCATGGAGCATTTTGAAGGCAAGAAAATCACAAAAAACTTTATTTGGAGAAAATACAGTTTAAAGTGTAATTTTCCATTTACCTTTAATACCGTCTCTTCTGAATAATTTTATTTATGATTTTACCTTAACAAAAGATATTTTTAAAATAATTTCATTCGAATATTAGCTTATTTTGTAAAACGTTCAATAAAAATTGTGGCGTATTTATTGACGCGTTTGTTTGCATTTTTGTGGACATTTAACTGTCCCTTTTAATTCTTTCAAACCCTAATATCTTTTTAAAATATTGCCGTTGACATACGAGGTTTTTTCTCCATGGCTTTAACTGTAGAATATTAGTATGTAAAAAAGAAAAAACACAAATTTTTTGGAGCCAATTTTGATGATTTGGGTGTCCACCATCCCCTTAATTTTATTACGGATTGTGCTTTTGTTGAATACATGTATCTGCAATGAATTCAATAAAAATCTCGCAGTTGGGGCCAGAGCCGAAGCTGGGGGCTGGCAAGGTTTGCCCCCCCCCGAAATGCAAGCTGAAAAGGCGCGCACACTCAGCTAGAACACGAGAAGTTTAAATATAATTTTACTGTTTTTATTTTTCATTTTTTAAAAGCACTTTTGTAGGGGAGGATAGATAGAATCTTAGAAAAGTACAATGATTTAGGGTTGGGGGGGGGAGTGAATAGTTATTAAGTTGTTTAAAGTGTACGGAGCCCAGTTTTAACGAATTTCATAGATCGGGCCCTGCCTAGTTATCCGCCTCTTTGGGGCCGACATTTGCATAAGGGTCCAGGGCCTCAAGAATTCTTCAGACGACCCTCGTCATTCGGAGTGACCTCCCCCTAAATTGACAGTCTGGAACCGCCCCTGCGTCCGCGTCGCTCTTTGATTTTTCCTATTAGTTTTGTTCAAGACCTTGGTGACATTCTTGATCGTTCCCATTTATTTTTGAATATTACAGTCAATAAAGTGACCGTCGAATTCGACGGGTTCCAGCTAGTAGATAAATAATACAAACGATAAAACTAAACAAACTTAATAGATGGCAGCACTATATAATGTGTCAGTTTGCTTTTTCGCGATTCGTTTCTCTCTTGTAAAAGCATGGACTTATATTGGAAAGGAACTACATCGGCAATGGGATTCCTTCCCTGAAAACGGACCTAGAGGATGGGCATGGGATGGATTGATTAGGAAATTATCTATTGCTGCCATCTAGCGGCAATAGTTGTCAAAACAACTTTTTCCCTAAATTAGGAGGCGATATATCAATTTTATTAATTATTTATTTGTATTTCGAAATTGATAAAATATAATAACGCTTTTAAAAATAAATAATCAGAGTTATGTATGCATATTTAAATAGTTTTTGTGGTAATCCTCAAGGTTTTTGTACCTATTTAAATTGCATTTTTAAGATTTATAATTTTTTTTTTCTTTTAGTGCTTCTTTACACCTCAGCACCAACTTTTTTATGGCACTAGGTAATATAGGAAAAATATTCTCAAAGTACTCAAGCCGCAAAAAAATTAACAGCATTATATTTTTGTTACTTGTGCTATTATCATTAAATATAAGAAAACAAAACTTCTCATTTTTTATAACCCCTTCTTTAAATAATATAACAGGTATAGTGAAATTATAAAAATAATTCAATAAAACTATCAACTTCTCCTAGTGTCAAAAAAAAGTTGGTGATGAGGTGTAATGAAGCAATAAAAGAAAAAAAAATATTTATTAATTTTAAAATGCAGTTTAAATAGCTACAAAAACCTTGAGGATTACCACAAAAACTATTTAAATATGCATACATAACTCTGATTATTTATTTTTAAAAGCGTTATTATATTTCTTCAATTTCGAAATATAAATAATTAATAAAATCGATAGATCGACTCTTAATTCATGGAAAGTTCTCTTGACTATTGTTTGCAAGTATTGCCGCTAGATGGAGCACCAGATAATCTCCTCATCAATCCCTCCCCAACCTTAACTGAAGCTGGGCTATTTTGATATGATATGATTTGAAGTATAATGAGCATAGTTTAGTATAACGTATTACATTACCTCCTTATGTAGGGATACGCAAATATGACATTAATACAAAATAATTTTTTAAAGCATTACTTCTTAAATGAAAATATCCAAGACTTTTTTTTTACAAAATCATTATCTTTTTTTTCGTTGTTACGCCCAAATTATTGTCTTTCATTCAATAATAGTTTTCATCAATTTGGCAACAGTCTGAAAGGACAAATCCGACAAAAGCAAAGCAAAAGTAGGAAAAAGTAATTTTATAGTAAACAAACTTTTGAAGATTTATTTTGAAAGATGTCTGCGATAAAAAAATGCACTCAGCTTACAGGTTTACCTGTGTGCAAGACCCCACATAGGGTTCTAACTGCATATTACAACAAAATAATGCGAGCCCTTGAAAATATCCCCGAAACGTCGGCTTACAGACAACATACAGCTAAAGTAGTTTCTGAAAGATTAGCTCTTGTTCAATCAGAAACCGATGTTCCCACGCTTGAAGCCAAAATAAATGATGGTCAAGTCGAAGAACTTATTGTTAAGGCAGAAAAAGAATTAATGCTTGCCAGAAAAATGGTTACGTGGAAACCATGGGAACCATTACAAGTGGAAGCCCCAGCTAATCAGTGGAAATGGCCTATGTAAATTTTGTTCCACATTGATTGCCCTCCACTAAGATTTTTTTTGTTGCTTCGTGCAATCTGTCGATGTGTAGTGATCAGCAATAGCATTTGTATATGCGGTATCTAACATCAAATAAAAAATGTGGATGCAGTTTATTTCTTCTAAGTACAGTTATTTCGTTTTTGAATAGAGTGTAATATTTTAGATTCTGATTTATTTTAGAATAATTTCTAAGAAATTTTTTTTTCTGTTCAATATTTTGTACTTACCTAATCATTCAACTTCGCACTCATGGGTAATAAAATTTTTATATATCATGCATTTTGCATGCTTTTAAAATGGAACTATGAGCTGCAATGCAAATTTTAAGTCAAACAAGATTTTGAAAATTTGCTGCGACTCTAAATGAATAAATTTCATCACTGAAAATTATGGTATAATACGATTTTTAAATCTTAATATTCCGCTAATTAATTAAGTATTATTTTTGTTTTTTTTTTTGGCAGAGCTTGGATATTTGCCATACAGCGACATGAAATATTGCATGGTATTAAATATGAAACCCAGCCAAGTATTATGAATAAGACGGGCCAATCCAGGAATTTTTTCCAGGGTCCCATTTTTGTGAAATCTTATTCTAGTTTTTGCAAAAATCACTTTATTTTTTTTAAATTTACAGAACAAATTTAAATATAGGTTAGCATGCCAACGAAGGGGCCGTTTTAGTTTTAATCTATTGTATTTTTATGAAGGGCCCATTTTAATCAATGGTAATTTTGTGAAGGGACTACAAAACGGACCTAAATTTTGTATGCATGAATCCTTGTATATAGAACTGTTTAAGCATCAGCCATAGTCAGTAATGATTAAAGATTATGTGCAAATCTCAGAGAGCTACTAGAGAATGAAAAACTGCCATCTGTTGCAAATATCAAAGCTTGGTACTTTTACATTAAAGGGATCCCATCAAAATTTGATGATTTTTTACCAGTAGCGCAGGGAAAAGTTTGGCGACCTTTTTCTTCCTGATGAACCTTGCTTGTTTGTTCATAGGCGTTGGAGTTAAGCTTGTGTTTGATTAACTAACAAAAATGTATTGTTCCATGTTTTGTATTCATCCGCCGATCTGTTATATATTCCTCTGCGAGTTTTGTATTCATATGCAAAGGGAAAGATTTGTGTGCGTAGTAAATAGCCATTGCCAGTTAGTTTCGTATTTCTTGCTGAGTTTGAAGGTTGTTTCTCCTTGGAATAAGAGTAGTGAAATGCTGTGTTTCAAGAAAATTCTATTCAACAGAAATGAACATATTGGGTTTTTGTGTTTATTATTTCATTTAGAGTTGATTTTTAATGTATTTGTAGTTTAATAGAGTAGTGTATAGTTTTTTTTAGTGTTGGGTCATTCCAATTTGGCAGCATAATTGTGAATTTGTAGGATTTGCTGATATTAGATGAAGATGCTGTTAAGTATTTTTGAAAATTTTGATGTTCTACCTTTGTTCATGCATTTTTCAGTGGAACACATAGTTAGATAAAAGAAAAAACTATCTGCGCACATAATCCAAAACTATCTGCAAACTCATCATACTTCGTGATAGCTAAATACATAGTGTGTATATGAACACGTGTATATGCATATGCGCACACATCTGTGCAATGTGCTTCGGCTATAGTGACTTAAAAAAGATATTTCTTTTAGGTAACTATCCATAAAAATAAAAAAAAACTTGGAATTACCGGAAAACTATCTGCAAGACCTTTGAATGTATCCGCGCCCGGCGTGCCTGCGTGCGTCTACATTATCTGACTAGGGTGGAACACAAAATGAAACTGTATAATTTTAATGGCCATTTTAAATGGAATGCAATTTAAGGTCTTGTAGATGTAAAGTCAGCATTCAAATTGGTAAATGGTTGGAAAATTCTCATTTAAGTTTTAGAACAACGTTACATTTCATATATTGTTGGTGTGAGGATTTAACGTCCTAAACTGAATTTCTGTTGTTGTATGTAATGGTGCATCTTCCTTTTTCTATTTTTTTGTGTGTGTTTTTTCTGTGGAATTGTTTATTTTATGTTTCCCTGTCATTGAATTGAGACAAAAGGAAAAAAAAAAAAAAAACATCGTAGCTACTTGGCGAAAAAAAAAAAAAAAAAAGAATATTGCCAAATTTGGGTGGGTCCCTTTAACAGAAAAATACCCCAAGCTTTTCCATTTTCTTTTAAGTTATTAAATTATAGATACTTTAAATTTTAAATCTGATTCTGCTTACATCCTCCGTCAGTCTAACAAAAAAATATCAGAAACAAGATTCCTCCTTTTAAATGCAACTCCTTCCTTGTAATGTGGGTTGGGTTTTTGATATGACAAGTGTCAAAACTAGTTTCAATGAGTTATATCTGTCAAAATCTATGTGCTTTAAAATTTTTATTTAAATAATGGGTATATGTCAGGCTTTACACAATCTGGGTTATAATATAAAAAGGATCTTTGTCGATTAGTTGATGTTATCTCATCATCCTAGATCTTTCCCGAAATGTTTAGTTTTTTTTATACTTGCAGCTTATAGCGGCCACTAAAAGTCAATTACCAAGATTCCAAGATAGTGGTTGTGAAATAACGCAAAATCATTTGCAATAGCATTAAACTATAGATGTTTGTATCCCTAAAGCATGTGATCTTGGCTCATTCCTAATGTTTCAAGCTCAAGTTTTGGTTATTACAATCCACAAATAGAATTTATTAAATTCTTTTGATTTCCAAGCAACCTTTAAAGAGAAGACAGGCACCCCTATCCAGGTATCTGTTCTGTCTTGCAAGGCACAGTTAACCATGTTATACAGAGTTTTTGTGTTAACAGTTATACAGGGAAAAAAATCTGGTAAGTGGGGCAGGTTTAATTGACAACTTTATTGCCAACGTCTACTTTGGCTGTATTTTTTCTCATCAAACATGGCATATAGCAATAAATAAGCCCCAAAATAAAATATTCTTATCTAAACAATTAATTCCAAATAAAATACAGTATAAAACCTGTTATCTGGAATGGTTGGGACCAGGTATATTCTGGATAACTGGTTGGGGATTAACATGACATCTACTGATTTGATTGGTAACATAAATGTTACTCTCTATTTTTGATTAGAATTAAACATTAATTGTTAATATGCTGGAAAAATAATATAAAAAAACTCTTAATATGATCAAGATAAATAAAAATCATTTAGAGAGTAAGTAGTAAATATATGATAACTTCTTGAAAACTTAGTCATACACAAAAAAAATAAATAAAATACCTTACTAGATTGCTTACTTTATAAATTCTAGCTGTGGTACTCAAAAAAAAAAAAAAAAAACATAAGAAATATAAAAGAAAAACTCATTTTTTGTTTTTCTTTTGGAAAAAAAATAGGAATTTAATTTATTGAAAAATGATTCTGGATAAGAGGTTTCATACTGTAATTAAAACTTCGCGAAATAACATGCATAAAAGGTACTTATCAAACTATTCAATTGAAAATTTTTTTATCTTCTTGATCAGCCGCAAAAGTCAGGCACTGATTATCACACGAGCATTTGTGGCTCATGCTGTGGGTACACATGCAGAAGTAAGCCAAAAAATTGAGTTTAAAGCTATATAGAAAGACACAGAAAATTGAGCGGCTGCTTATAGGAATAAAAATTTTGAACAAAAATGTTATAGTCAAACCCAGGCAGAAGTCTGTGTACAGGCCCTGCCTGTATATGGACTTCTGTCGGTTTATAAAAATTTTAGGGTCATCCTGCAGTATTTGGTTTCACAGGCTTGAAAAAAACATTTTAATAAAAAATTATATGTACAATACTTCATTTTAAAGCTTGAAATCTCTTCTATTAAAGTTTATCAACAAAACATCTTTATTTTTAACTAAACAGAAATTAGAGCATTTTGTTTGCAGTCATACAAAAAAATGTATTATGTACGGGGCATTGTATTTTTAACTATTACTCAAGAAATATTTAATTTCAAAGTTACAGTGTTTCATAAAACCTTTTCAATAGTAGGTAGTATTATGTGAAATAAAAAGTAAAATAATATTTTATCACCGACTTTCAATGATATTTTTTTTTTTGTCCTGTACAAAACAATTTTGAGCTTATTTTTTAACTAATAATATTGATGACTGACAACAGAGCAGTTTTTTTCCCCCCTCTTCAACTAGTGAACTAGGTTCCTAAGTCATTCAATTAAAATATAGCTTTTCATTTAGAAGCTGGGCATGACAAACAAAAATGTGTTATGCATGGGACAAAATACAAAATTTTGATTTAAAACTTGGCAAAAATGTAAATTTTAGACTATGTGTATGACTTTTCTGCATAATTAGCTGCACTAAGTACATAAATATATATACAAGTAAACAGATATGGTTAATTATTGCTATTACCTACTATTGATGAAGTCATAGATTGCTTAAAATATTGAAACATCATTTTAAGTAATCAGTTGATTTCCACCATAAACTCAGACAAGATAAAACTGTTGATCGTATGTTGTACAATAGCATTTCCAATACATATATAAATAAATGTACTTTAATTAAAAAAAATATCC
The DNA here is from genome assembly GCA_038373885.1 of Cheiracanthium punctorium. Taxonomy (NCBI): domain Eukaryota; kingdom Metazoa; phylum Arthropoda; class Arachnida; order Araneae; family Cheiracanthiidae; genus Cheiracanthium; species Cheiracanthium punctorium. The sequence continues at coordinate 29,966 of JAWZYV010015337.1, forward strand.
TTATTTGAGAAGAAGCACTATGGCTCCTACTTTTACAGAAAGTGTGAAAAAACGTTTACCTGAAAAGGAAAAATAAGACACCTTGATGGCTGATAAAGTCAACTATGCATAAAAAAGAGTTGGATCAGCATAGAAAGTATGAAAAGATTAGATGCTTTTCAGCAAATCCAAAAAATGGAAGTGGCTGATTTTAATAAACGAGGTGCTTCTTTGATAACAGGTCATCAACATGCATTTTGCCCGACCAACAGGCTTGGACTGTTTGGGTCTTTGGAAGCATTTTTACTTTTCTTATAAAGATATAATAATTTTAAGCCCTGCTGTACGAACAACATAAAGAACCTACCTCAGGTGCCTGCATTGAGTTACTGAAAAAATGAAACTGTATCAATCATAAGTGCGTAAGTCTGAGTATGCATGATGATTATTTGTATCCAGTAGTTATGTAGGACATTCATGATAAATATATTTATCTATCATTTTTGAAACCTTTAGGCACAAACATGTTTTCCTGTCCACACATCTCAGAAAATATAAGATCCTTTAAAAAAGACTGACTGAGCTTGAAAAAAATATGAAGTCCAATCAGTGGCGTAGCGAGAAATTTTTCATGGGGGGTGGGGGGTGTTTCTACTACTGCAACTCACGTAAATGCATACGTGTGTGTGATAAGGGATTGGAGAGTATACATTTTGTACGCCAAAAAATTTCTCAGGGGGGGGTTGTCACGTCCCTATCCCCCCTAGGCTACGCCTACTGAGTCCAATTAATAATTAGGACATTTTGAATACATTAATAGAGCTAATAAATTCATTAAACTAACATCTGTATTAGTTTTAGTTCATAATTTTTTATGGTTGTGTTACTTAAAATCACATGTCCCATACGTAACACAAGTAATTAGCTTTCATTAATTAATGATAGAATTTAAAACTAATTTTAAAGTTAATTAATAAATGTATATTTCTCCTTTTACCCATTACATTTATTTGTAAAAATACCTCATAAATTCAGAGCTAAATCCAAACTGCTGAAGGTACTTTAAAAACAACTTTTTGTGATGTCCCATACGTAACAAAACTTCATTAATTAATTAAAAAAGAACTATTTGGTCCAACAAAAAGAAATTTCACAGGAATGTTGTTGAAGTGGTAAATAAAACATTAAAAGTAGTTGCAAACTTCCCCATTTATATTTTGATACTGAAAAATGTACAGGTATGTTAAAATTTTGCTGTGAAATGTTCCGTATGTAACACATGAATACGACGGGATGACACAAAAGTGTTTTTATGTTTTGCTGTTATTGTTCTTTTGTTTTTCTGTTTTTTGCTGTTTTTGCATATTTCTATTTTGTGCCATTTTATTTTCTTTATTTATTTATTCTATATTTTATTTTATTTTTATCCATCCTCATCCCCCCATTTTATTCTCCTTGGTTTCTTACTTTTTTCTTCCTCCGATTAGCAACTTGCTTTTGTTTTCTGTATTACTTTTTTTCAGTCCCCAGGCCCTGTCTTTATATAGAATTCTGCTACTGCTGAAGAAGATAGAATTTTTTTCAATCAAAACACGCCTACAATTTGATAAGTACCTTCTATGTGTGCTATTTTATAGTTTTAATTATTTTATCCTTTAAACGTGTTTCTTTCCAGTATCTTTTTTAAGGTATTCTAAAATTCTTGCACATATTTCAACTACGATAAACAAAGAAATAAAAATAAACAAAACGACTGGCTTTGGTATACATACGCAAAGCTTTTTTGTGATACATGCAAACTACTTGGGGTCTCATTTCAGTGTTTCATTTGGGGGTAAGAAATTTGATGTATTAAAATCCAGAATGTGAAATAAATAAAATGTTTATTAAATTTGGGGATACAACTGCGACCCATATTTGCCGCCCCTGCAAACTACAAAAATATATTTCTACAAAAAAATTAAATATATCAAAACTTCTGACAAGATATTAAAAATGCTATTTAAAACTTATACAAAAAACACTAGAATAGACCACTCTCCCCAAAACACAGAGGAGGTTTGTGCAATTTTAACAAATTCAAAATCAATTAATATATTACACTAACGTATGCTGTACCAAAATCAACAATATTTCTGCTCTGTGAATGGCAGTGACAACATGTAAGCATTATCCGGTACTATTCTGTTTTGATAACACCATTCATCACCAACTCTCCCAACGCTAAAGTTAAATTATTTTCACCAGCTACATTAAAATAAATTAATTAATGAAGTAAACATGAAAAGTAGATACGAGGTTGCTATCCTTAGCACATTTTTGTGTATTTTATTAACTAAAACAATATATATGAAGAGAGAAATAGCTGAAATACAAATCCTGGTAATTTCCTATGAGCCGGTATGGGCCCCATGTAAACACGGCAATAGTCGCTGGAGCTTGGAGGTTGCCAAGCCCCATTGACTATCGCCAACCATTTTGCATGATCAACAGGCAAATTCAAATAACTTTAACAAGCAAATAAAAATTGTACATAAATTACACTCTTAACAAAAACAGATAACAAAAATCAAACTCACTACAAAATAACTCAAAAATCTTCAAGCAGTGGTCCATTTTTAACCTAAAAAAGCTTTGGCAAATTCAGCATTTTGCTGAACAGCTAATTTAAAATGAGTAAACAGTGGACTGTTTTTAACCTAAAAAAACTGTAGTGGATTAAGCAATCTAGTTATGCAGCTAATGTAAAACTCGGCAAACACTGGCTTGTTTTTAACTTGAAGAAAACTTGGGTAGATTTGGCAAGCTAGCTATACAGATCATCTAAAATCAGCATTATTAGAATAGCACATAAACAGTACTAACAGAAACATTCAATATCATACTAAATGTACTGAAAAATATTTATTAAATAAAAGCACTTACCTTATTTTTTTATTTTAGTCACTTACATCACCATTCGTTATGCCATCTTTACTTCACTATTACCTCATTTCTCCCTCCTCGCCTTCATTGACTTGATGTATTGCTTTAACTCAGTATTTCCTTCTCCCTCCCTTGTCATGAACATCAACACATCAATCACTAACATGCTTTCTTTCATTTAACTTCACTTTGAAACCACATTTGCAAAAGACATACACACTTACTATGAAACCCACTTGCATACACCATTGAATGACAGCTTTCATTCCTTTTCCTTTCAAAATATTAAAAAAAATCTAAATTCTACATATCTATTCTAGAAACAAAATTCTCTTGAGACACTGCTGGAAAAAAACATCTATCTTTACAGTTACCAGAACGTCAAAACATCTCAGCAACCAGTGGTGGGAAAAACTACTTTTTTTTTGTAGCACGCTACAACTACCGCTACTTTTCGAAAAATGTAGTTAACTACAACTACAACTACTTTTTGACAAATGTAGTTAGCTACACTACTTTTGAAATGTAGTCGCTACTTCGCTACTTTTTCGCTACTTTTAAGAGACAAATTTTGCTAACAGATTCAATTTGCATTACATTCATATTTAAGGATATTTATATACTAATTAGAGAAAACTATCGATATCGAAAGCCTTGGTTTTCTACTCGCGTCCAGCGTGATTAATGACCTCAGCGGGTGTCTCTCGCGTCCAAAGAACGCGTTTATTAAAAGGTGGTTTCCTTGTAGCGTTGAGCGCCGCAGATTTGGTGGACGCACGAAAGACCCCGGGCACCTTTTCGCCTTTAATTAGAAAAAACTATTGCTCTAATAAACAACTACCAGGCGAGTATTTGAGCAGGGGGAGGCGGGCCCCCTCCGAAAATGTAAAGCAATTATTAAAAGGAGCTATTTTGAAACATTTCTTTTAACTTTAGAACAATAAAGTTTAAAATACCGAATCGTCCCCCTCCCCCCGAAATGGAAGCCTATATATACGCTACTGGCAACTACTGCTAATTATTGAAGTATTGCTGAAACTAATTAAGTTTTAATACCTCTATGATAAAAATAAATTGGGAAAGTGAGCTCTGAAAGCATGAGAAAAATCATGAGAACTAAAAAAGATTTTAAAAATATAATAATAAAATGGATGTCTGAACGGGAAAAAAAGGCCCGTTTTGAGACCCCTTTCATGTTGTACAAACATTCTAGTTTCTTGAGCACAAATCAAAATTAATGAGTATAAAAGCCTTTTTTCATGACTTACCAAATTAGTGATTTATGACGAATGACCCGTGTGAACCATGTAATATTGTATAATTGTTTTAATTGAAAACATCACATATGATATGCATATTATAAAATAATGAAAACAATTACTAATTAAATTCATGATATATCTATTTAAAACATTGCATTAAAAAAAAACCTCTATATATGTTAAAGAAATTTTAAAAGTTATTATCATCAACACAACTTTTTCTTTGTGTTAGGTATAAAAGAATTTTATAGAATTATATTGTTATTTTAAGGCTAAGAGAGAGATAAGTCTCTAAGGATTTTACAAACTATTAATTATTAATAGAAATTCTCATATTTTCGTATTAAATTCTGAAAATTATTACACAAAAAACCTAATAATTTAAATATAATAGACACTTTAAAATTTTAACGAAAGAAAGAATTTCAACATATTCATGGAAGACTGCCATGCCTCTAGTATAATATAAAAACCACATAAATTTATTCAAAAACATGTTTATTAAATTTTAACAAGAGCTGGATCTCAAAATTGTTATCCGCCAAACATGATCGTCGAAAAGAAAATGCGTCCGATGCAATCGAAAACAATCTTTGTACAGATGCACTGGACGGCACGCCAGTGTTAGTTTTTTTGAAGGCTTCTTTCATATACGTGTACGAAAGCGAAGATAGGGGTTTAATTGGCTCTGACAAGAACCTTGTAAGTTCTTCCTCGTAACTATTTCGAGTGCATGCGAAAGAGAAATTAAAAAAAACAGAAAAGTCATCACCCATGGGCTGATCCTCGATACTGATATCTGAAGTTGTCGGAAACATATTCTGGAGGTATTCCTCCATCCATTTTTTTTGGCTTCGGTCTTCCTCTCCTCCTCAATCCAGAATAGTTTGAATCTGGGATGGAAACAAGCTGAGAGAACAGTTTCTCTGTCCCACAGCAAATGACTAAATCTCGTTTCCACCTGACAACTGAAGATTTTGCGCCCCCTCCTATTTTTTAAAAATGCAACTAGGTAGCTTTCATATACCATTTAGCGTTCATATACCATTTTCTTTTCATCATAATATTTAAAAAAATGCTAACTAATGGATATAAATTTTCAATAACGCCTTTAATTTCTATTTTATTGATCTAGTCTTAGAAACCATTATCATTGTGTTAGAAAGAAGAACAGAAAATAAGTCTCGAAGCCTTTTTATTGTTACACAATTATGATATAGATAAAGGAAATTTAGCTTAATAAAAATTATTATTGCAGCATATATAAATTTAATATACAATAAATGGAGAGATTTGCGAGGCCTTTATTTTTCAGGGGCTCACGGGCCCACACGCCCGTGTGATAATGAGACTCTCGAGGCCCCATCAAAATAACCTCTGTTCAACTTTGGACCTCTCTTACCTTCCTTTTTTTTCCTCTTTATGGCAGATTGGTGATTCTACAAATAATACTGAGAACGATAAAAAGAAAAAAGATGCACAATGTCAGGCTTCCGCTTCAGGCAAAGCAAACCCCCTCCCCCCCCCTCGTGTGCGTGTGTCCCCTGGGAGGGGGTGGGGGTGGGGGAGTGATTGGGTGTCTTTCAAGCATCAAGGCCGATTTCCAGTTGCGTCTTTTTCCGGACGCAGCGGGTTTTTTTTTTAATGGTCAAGGCATTGTACAAGGGGGGATACAGTGCAGGGTCGAAGAATTTATTGACTTTTAATGACCACCGCCAAAGGATAACGCGTGAAACCACAAAAGCACGCCCACCGCTCAGTGGGGGCACTTTTCTCCGCAGTGCGTCTTCAAGATTCTGAAAAATACGTTGGGTTTCCATTATAGCGTACTGAAACGCACTAGTTATGCTTGGAGTCAGAAGAGAGAGAAATTGCACCACGGGATCAATCGCCGGAAATGATGACACGGCAAAAGTAGCTTCCAAAATTCGCTACAAACTACTGTTTTTTTGTAGCGCGCTACACGCTACACTACTTTTTAAAAAAAGTAGCGCGCTACACTACAAACTACAAAAAAAAGTAGCGGCTACTGTAGTTTCGCTACAAGTAGCGCGCTACTCCCCAGCCCTGTCAACAACATACTTTGCTGCCACCAAGTATTGCACCAAAGAAAGCCTGTATAGTTTGGCTGCCTTAACTTGGCAGTCGACCTTAGGCGATTTCATTCCAAGAGAGGGGTCGCTCATTGAAAGGTTACTACGTGCTACTGCTTAATTGGCTGCAGCTTCTTTTGCCAAGTGGGGAGAATTTCTGGTGGTCATCCGGTCTCCCACCCCCCAGAGTGAAAGGGAATAAAAGGGCACACCTGCTCCGCTCGTCCATTCTTCATTGTGCTAGAAATTTTCTGTATCTGCGATAAGGCGCCAATTACGGCTGCCTGATTTTACCCTGAAGGAAAACGTGTTGCCTAATTTCCCCAGTGGACTCAACCAAATTCATGTGACCTACTGTCAAGTTAATGTAGCAGGACTATAAGATAAACAATCAAAAATGTAAATAAACAACAACTTACTGGGTTATTAGATTCTTCCCTTTTTTTTGGATTTTCAACCAAGTGAAGTTTTATCCATTTTCAAGCGTGTTTAATGCTTTGCAAATGTATAGTAATAAATTAGAGATAAACAAGGAAAAAAAAAATAAAAGCCAACGAGATAAACAAAACACTGTAAACATAAACAATGTATGGTTCGCCAGGATTATTCTCAAATCTGCATAGGAGACATGAAATTTACAACTTCTATCAAACATTCCAAAAACAATTATGGAATACAATCAAATCGCATTATAATGAACTCAGTATATAACTGAACTCATGTATATAATGAACAAAAATTTTGGTCTCTTTGTTTCAGGATTATATTTCTTAACTGTTCAGATAAAGCATACCGCCAGCAACAGCGAACAAAACTTTTGGCTCCTTGAAGTTCATTATTATGAGGTTTGACTGTATTCCATTTCTTGGTGAAATTCAGTTGTGTCCTTTTCAGTTCTAGGTAAGTCCCAGAGTGTGAACGCCATAGTTTATAATGTACGATGAAACCTTAAAAATAATATAAATATAATTTAAAATGTTTTCGAGTGCATTGTTATTTCTGTTTATTTTATATTATTGTAATCAAGGATACATATTAAATAATGCAACCATATGATAACATCTGGTTCCTAATTTTGGCACATTAACACTAGTGTTATTAAAAAGAAAAATACCCATTAGGGAAAACATGATTTCATGAATGTAACAAGCAATGCACTGACCACTAACTTGAGAAAGCTCACAAGTTAGCTGCTGTGTACAGCAGTGTAGCTCACTGCTGTAATTAAGAAAGATTTATGTAGGAATCGGGCCCTGACTGGCTCCTTTGGGGCCCTTTACTGATCAATTTAGAGGGAATAGAATATTTGAATATGTAATATTTGGAATTTTTTCTTACGTGCCTAAAAACCACATTTAACTAACTATTTTAGATATTTCGGGACCCCCTTGAGATGTGGGGTTCCTGGGGTCCTCCTCTGCACCACTGCTTAAAGACGAAAGATTGCTGGGAAATAAATAATCCAGTTACTCTGATATATAAATCGAATTACTGTAACTATAAAGTATTATATCCATTTTGGGGGAAACTCTGGGGCCCTCGGCAATCACCAACCTGGCCAGTGGTAGAAATTTGTACAACACATTATTATCATATAAAGTTATTTTTATAAAATTTTTATGAATGGAAATGACACCAATTATGTATTTTAATACATTTTGCAATGTGAGTACTTGGTGTAGTCTCCAACGACTTTTATGATAACACCCAAAATTTGTAACAACCCTAACCTAAATAAATTTAATGACAAATACTGTTGAAACAAAGAAATATGATTTTTATTGAGTCCAATAATTTGACAAACACTGTATTAAGTATAAACCATACCAAAACCCTTAACGGGTTAAAAGTTTGTGATACAGTATTTTACTTTATAGCAGGGGTTTCCAAACTTTTTTTACCCGCGGCACCCTTGTCAGGCTAAAAGCATTTCGCGGCACCCTTGTCAGGCTAAAAACATTTCGTGGCACCCTTTTCAGGCTAAAAACTTTCGCGGCAGATTTCCTTTAAAGCCATATGAATGTGAAGGTTAGAATGAAGCAGTTTGGATGCATTTTACGTTATTTTTTGTTTGTTTGTTTATAGCGCTAACTGTCAAGAAAGTACTCTCTTGGGAAAGGGATATAGAATTTTGACAATACCTCCATTTGAGGGAGTTCCTATAAAAGAGAGGCTACAGGACAGTCTTGAACTTGAGTGAAATATTTTTGTTTGAGCCCACTTAGTGATCGGCTTGGCTCACTTTCTTGGGGATACCGGTTCAGAGGAAATTATTTGATTATACTCCACCAAAACACTTTTCTTGATTATCTCCACGGCACCACTGACATATGCTCGTGGCACCCTAGGGTGCCGCGGCACCCAGTTTGGGAACCTCTGCTTTATAGCTATGAATTCTAAATATGAGTCTCAAAAATAATGATATCAAATTTTGAGTGACGCCCTGATGTGACTCTGTAAGAATTTTTTTAAAAAATTCGATTACAATTACTTTTGTTTCATTTCCTAAAGAAGATTTATACTTTCGAGTGATGCTTTTAATTATCCATTACACTATCAAATATATCATTATTTTGCTGAGCCCATATTATGTATTCAAATGAATTTATTTCAATAATTTATAATCTTTTGTGTCACACTATTCAAAAGGGCAAATAAAATTTATGTAAATGTTTATTTTGTGGCATAGTATCCAAACTAAGTGAAATATATTCAAATACATAGTGCCCTTTTGGATAGCATGACACAAAAGATAAATTAAATTATTGAAATCATTTGAATACATAACATAGGCTCAGCGAAAGTGTGATACATTTGACAGTGTGATTGATAATTAAAAGCATCACTCGAAAGTTTAAATCTTCTTTAGGAAATAAAACAAAAGTAATTGTAATGGATTTAAAAAAAAAAAAATCTTACAAAGTCATGCCAGGGTGTCACTCAAAATTTGATATCATTTTTTTAGACCCATATTTAGAATTCATATCTATAAAGTAAAATACTGAGTCACAAACTTTTAACCCATCAAGGGTTTTTACATTGGAATATTATTACTTTTTAGAGGTATGATCAGAAGATAATGAAATAGATTGACTGATGAATTTCAGAAGTTTGCTTGACACTAAGTTATGCAAATAAATATACAGATCTCTTTTCATGCAGTATCAGAGTATTTGATTAAAAAAGTCACAACATGCTCTTTGTAACAGATGTGTAACAGAAGATTGACATGTTTTTGTTATAATTTATTCCCTGGAGAATCTAACAATATAACTAGATTAAAAACTTATGTATATATTACTCAATTTTTAGCTTTTTAACTAAATAATGCTGATTGAAAAAAAAATGCTACTTGCTAGGGAGTTGACAAAAAACGAAATGCAATTTTCAAATTAGTCGCCTGGAGTAAGCTACAAGTAGGCTAAAAACTTGAAAATGATATGAAAATGACAATTTTCATTCAAAAATTCACCTTATCTTTAAATTAGTAGGAAAATTCGCTGTTCTAGTCTCCAGTAAACATCCTGTTCAATAATAAAGTTATAATGAGTGGGATAATTTTCTTATTTTAAAAATAGATAATGCCAAAGTCATTTCTGTAACGAAATAACCAGAATGGGAACTCTAAGAATGTTAGTTTTTAGTCTGTAAGTAAATCTTTTAATCATAAAATTGTATACTTTTTTATTCTACCACTTGATATAACTAATTCTATTTTTTTAATCCCTACAGAAACAAGTTTATGATGATTTATTGTACGTATAAATTAATAAACTGTGGCTACGGCTGATTGATGTATAACTCTTCTGCGAAATTAGCTGGCCTTGTCTTATCACCCACTGGATTGAAGTTGTTTTCAGTGTTAATTCGCGGGAGTTAAATAGTCCTCTCTTTATACTGGATTAAATTTAAAAAATGAATTTTCCTAAATAAGCTGGCGACTGATTTCCAGCACCGTTTAAAAGCATGTAATCAAATCTTAAAAAATCATTAGAGCAGATTCTGAGATAAAAAGAGGACACCAAAAAACTCCTATTTCTAGATGAGTGTTGCAGTTTGTTGAGGGTTGGTTCATTGGTGTAGGCTGCATCACTCATAGAACTGTCGTTCTTCATGATAAAAGTAACGTATAGGGTAGTGAAAGCTGGTCGCCTTAGCGGCTAGTATTTATAAATTACATTTAGTATAAAGAGGATAAAATCCAAACTCACCACAAAATAACTCAAAAATTCTCATTCATTGGTTCATATTCATTGGTTCATATTCATTGGTTCATATTTCTGTACAACTTATTCGTATTTACTGTACAAATTACTAGACATTTACTTCTTAAACGAATAATATTCCAGCATTCCATAGTGGCGACATGAAGATGGTCTTCACGCACATAACACCCAACAATTGAAGGCCTGTCAAATGGGTACCTTTTGGCTGAGCTCGATTGCGCTTCATTCTACCACGCGAATTTCTTAGGTTCAAAACCAGCTCCCACCACACGCTCTCCCTACATTGATGACCCAGACAACAAACACACATTCTCCTCACCAATAGCGACAGATGGCGCCAGCACCGACCTCTTCCATCTCTCGCTCGGCTCTTTCAAAGTCTGCAGCAAGTGGCAGCGATCTCACATAGTCCACAACGAGCGACATCGACCTCACAAGGTTCACAACGAGTAGCACCATTCCATAATGCTTGGAACATCATTCATCAGCCTCCGACTGACTCTCTAGGGGGTGGGGGGGAGGGAATAGTGTGGTGATACGAAGATCGCCTCCATGCACACTACACCCGGCAATTGAAGGCCGGTCAAATGAGTACCTTTTGACCGAGCTGTATTGCGCCTCATTCTATCACCAAATCCCTTGGGTTCAAAACCGGCTCCCGCCACATGCTCTCCCTGCACCATAAGTTGAATTCAAGAACAGCAAATGCTGGCATCAGCTTCACATGCAGTCAGCTGTCACATGTCTGAGATATCGTCACCAGCAGTGTCCTGCTGTCCCAAGAAAAACAGTCTTCCCTTAGGTTTGCAACCAGTTTAATATTGGGGAGTTGTCGCCGCTTACCAAATTATTATTTTCTTTTAAATGCTATTTTCTTTTGAGAGGTTTAAATTTGATTTTTATTGATTTTGTTCAATTACTATGAATTTGAATGCTTAGCAATACTGGCATTTATTTATTTACTTTTTCTCCAGAAATGTTTGTTTCAGGAAACTAATAAATACAAAATGTAGCTGAAAAAAGATTTTCTTTTTTTGATTACCTCATTTACCCCAAGTCTAACCTTTGTCTGTAAAAAGAGCTGTTCTCAATCAGCTACAAGCGTTCTCAATTATCCCAAATGCAGACTTATTGGAAATTTTTAGGGAGGATTGTTTTTTTTGAACCTACAACAGCAAAGGAGTTTTAAAAAAAATATGTCATGTCAATTAAATAAACTATAACACAGTATGTTTGTTTTTTTCAAATAGTTTCAATTTGAATTTTCTACTAGAAAAATGAAAGTGAAAATGAAAAACCTGTTCCCAACTACTCTGACCCTAAAGAACCTGTAAAATATAAATTTTAGTAGTCTCGGATACAATAGTGCTATATAGTTCTAGTTTATTTTGATGTGGGGTGCTCAGGGTTGTAAAAAGATTTTTGCTTTTAAAAATCCCTTTATAAACGAAAATAAAGCATTTTGTTTCTGAAAATCCATGTATATGGGGGAAAATAGTGATATTTCTAAAAATTGCAGAACTACTTTTCTACATTTCTTTAGTCACCTTGTACACTTAAATTCCCTATTCAGTAAAAAAAAACCTGCCACACAGTAATTTTTAATTGTTCATTTCGATGATTTCTATTTTTGTTAGCATAATGTTCAATTTAAGGTGGATCTGTATATTTAACTAGTTTATTCCATAAAAATTATAATTTATGTTGAGTTTTATTTTCATTTCAATTTAATTAGTTTTCAGAAAAATATGCATTATGTAATTTATATACTTATCATATAATTCAAGAATACTGATATCAGTGGCATTTTCTCAGGGTGTGCAAGTTGTGTGTTAATGCTCAATAAAAATCAGAAAAAATTCCTTAATCGAATGAAATGTGTGAGAATCCTAAAGTTTTTCTTTCCCTCTTCCCCGAATAGCCAGATAATTAGGTGTTGCAGTGTGGCAGCGAAACACACTTTCCAAGATGAGCAAGGCGTTTGAAGGAAGTTACCTATATTCTCACTACCACACACTGGAGTATGCACTTTAAATCTTCAATTGAGCTTATGCTAGCGAATGTGTTGATTTTAGTTCCAATGCTTTCAACAGCTAAATAGCCTGGATGTCTGAAAAAAGCACCCTGACTCTCTTATCCCTCTCTTTCGATTGTCTCCTTCCCGCTTAGGCTTCACCCCCATACATTTTTCTTCCACAAGAAACATTCTGTTTGAAGAATTTGTTCTGTATCCGTCTTTTGATTTTCAACTTTTAGGCTGTTCATTTTGAAACGTGATCGGCCACACAAGACTTTTGAACATCTTTAAAAACAAATCCATGATGTTAAACACTCGAAAAAATTAATGCTGCTTCTCATCCAGTGCAGTATGCACTGACTTTAATAGTATTTGTACATCTCATGTAACTTTAATAAAAAATTCATAGGCACAAATCGCCTTCCAAAATGGGTTGAGATGCTACCTGTTCAGGGAAATACTGCGAAATTCTGTATGTTTAACATGTTTTCTGATTGTTTCATAACTCTTATAGGCTTGTTGTTTGTAACTGTCTATTGTACAACAGAAACATTCTAAATTTTTCCAAGCCTTTTGCGCAGTTAAATTCTTTAAAAAGCTGTTCAAAAGTCACATGATACCCAAAAAGAACAGCCTTATATATTTTAAAGATAGCATCTAATAATGTTATCCAAACACTATTAAAAAGTTCTTTTTTGTCACTTTTTTATGTTAAAAAAAAAAAATAATAATAATTCTCAGAGAGATTTTCGGAGAGATTTTCGGATGAATTTGTAAGAAATTTTAGGTAGGCTTTGTGAATGTATTGAAGCAAATAAGTTTGTTTACTCCCAAAAATGGGAGTGAACTGGTGAACACTGGGCCAAACTTCCCTTCCCCCGTTTTACATGTGCAGCTGTTTGAGCTTTTTTGGCCTTTTTAAAAACAGTCACAGGGCTAATACATTTTCCAACACCCTGAGTTTAAAGTCAGGAGACGCGACTGTTTGACATATATGTTTACATAATTTGATCTATTTAATATTTTAACAATAGGTATTTAATTTTTTAATTCAGCTTTTAATGAAAATCAAAATTTATCACTCCTGTAATTCTTTTGTTTTGCAAATTTTTAAAAATTATGTACACGGACCAATGATAAGGATTACGAGAATACGGGAAGTCGAGGAGTCACCGAGCCTGGATTAAATATTCTAATTTGTATTCCTGCTTAAAATCTACAATATTTTCTCTGATGTAAACAACAATTATGAAAATCATCTGTCCAACAACAGATTTACAAATTTATTTTTTGTTTGAGTACGTATACAGATGTATATAAAATACTTAAGTTCTTATGATTTTGCATGAAAATATCCTAAATTCATAAATACAGTATTTATGAATTTAATTAATACCCCAGTATTTATAAATTTAATTGAAAACTGTCAAAGTATTTGTCAGAATTGTCATGTTTTTTAAAATTCTGAAATTTAATTAGGTTTTAAGTAATTTAATTTAGGAGGTTTATCTCATGTTGTTAGTTTTTTTCTTACATGTGAATAATGGATAATTCTTTCTGTGATCTGTATTTAGTTGTGTGCGATGCTCTGTAAATAATAATCGGTGTTAACAAATTATTTGCTGAATATTTTTAATGCATTTTAATTTAATAATGAATCCTTGTGTTGTGAATGTGGGATTAGGGGGGGGGGCAAGTGCCGACCGAAATGTGATAAAAGTTTTTGGTAGTGTGCCTGTAGAAACCCCAATTTGGTAAATTTGAATATGCCCCTCTCAAATAAGCTTCTATTTATTCAACTAAATCATCCTTATTATTTACAAGGGCGGCTACAGTAAGGGTACATGGGGTATGGTCCCCACCGAAATTTTGTTTTACAACATTAGATTTGCAAACTTCACCATTATACACTTTCAGTTTGCCTTTTGAACAATTTATAGATTAAAAATTTCAATTGCCCCTGCGAGAATTCAGTCTGGAACCGCCCTTGAATATTTATTCATAACTTGACCTTTTCTTTAATTGGAAAAAATAATTATTATAATTAAAATTTTGTCTTCAGTTGCTGCTTTACATTTTGATGACACATTGAAAAAAAAATCCTGAATTTCGGGTCTGTCCCCGAAAATTGGAGACGTTTGATCAGCTCATACTAAAAATATTTTCATAATAGACCTGTTGACTAGTATTTTGTTTTAACTTTGACCAGAAGATGGCACTACTTGTCAAGAGTATGATGATGAGAGGAAAGAAGAAAAATTCCGACGAGACTTCTCTCATCTCTATCCCTCTATCCTTATCCACGCACGCAAGGCGCGAGACGAAGGGGAGGGCAATATGAGAGGGGGGGGGGGGAGGAGGTAAAGTCAGAAGCAGAAAAACTCGCATAATTAGTTCCCTTTTGTTTGCGAGCAGGATCTATTTTTTTTCGAACGGGGAGAATCTGTGAGAAAAGAATCTCTTTCTCTCTATATATGTATCTTATGGTACAGTCAATGTGATTAATACAGCAATTATTAATAAAAAATAAACCGATTAAAGATAGCAATTTATTAGAATTTATCGTGTCCTGTTGCTATTAGTAACTAGAAGTCAAAGCCCGTTGGGGCTGGAGGGGGGGGGTAATTACAACGCTAGAAAAAACATTTGACGAAAATGTGTCTACACTCAATATAGTTAATCTAAGTCCACCTAAAATAAATAAGCTCATATTCAATTTTTATTATTACCAAATCGAATTTCATGCTCTAAACCATGTAATTTGGAAAAACTATTTTAAAGGAATTGGAATCGCACTTTCCATTCAAAGCCTGATCACCGTGAAGAATAGGACGTCATATCGATTGGAACAGGTCATTTTTTCACGCAAATGATTCACTTTTTTTACTCTCGGAAATAAAAAAGAGCTGAAAATAACAAAATTAGGGAACCGGTGAATCTTCAGATTTTTAAAGTAGCACAGATTGTTTTTTTTTTTTTTTTTTTAATACATAATTATGGAAAGTTTCAAGCGGATCGTATAAAGGGTGTAGATGTTATTACGCTTTTTCTGCTTTTTAATCTTCTTGGAGTAATGGAGGTAAAATATATTGAAGTGTTTGCTCGGAATGGTTACAGAGTGTGTCAGGGATCAGCGTAACTATATAGTAGGATTACCATTGAAGTTTGATTAAAGTAAACGCATAAACAACTGGTAGAAAATTTTTTCAGCCAGGCTCTCTCCTCCCCCCCTCCCTCTTCACTCGAACACTCACACGATGGTTGCTGGACTCGCTGAAGTTTTTTAAGTTAGCAGAGAACCTCTAAATTGAGAACCGATGTTCGAAGTAGGGATCAACCCAAGAAAGACAAATCCGGCACAACTCATGGATTGATATGCATATTCGAAACAATATTTAAAACGGTGAAGTATAGTTGGGAATATAGGCGAAGATTGTAAAATAGTTTTAGTTGGCGATTTTAAGATAGATTTCGATTCCAAAAATGGGTTTTATGGAACAAGGAAGAAAAATATGGCACACTCATGAATAATAACACACTTTCCAAGTTAATGGAATAAGGTAGAAACATAGGGACGACGCATAAATTATGATACGCTTTTAATATACAGCACTTTAGTGCGCATTTAAAATCTGAAAGTGTTTCAGATTTTTTTTTTTTTTTTTTTTTTTTTTCCTCCGAGGTTCCCAAGAAAACAGTGACGATTGTTTATCAAGGAGAATCCCGCAAAATCACGTTACAGTTGGGGTTTGATTGAATTATGCTTAATTAATCTTGACCAAACAAACTTCTGTAGTGACTATTAATAATTACCAGTTAATGTGTGATTGATGTGCTCTATTTGTCACTGTAACATGGTTAATAATATTAATAATAACCTCATCAATCTCAATAACCGTAACATATATAACTCATTTTCAGACATGTATCATGCATTCTATTTTTTTTTTCTTTCTTTTTCTACAAAAGTCTGATATAGTTTACATTACTGCTTGAATGATTATCACAATCTTAAGTTGCCATGAATTAAAAATAAACACTGAAAAACTGCCTCAAGCAGACGAACTGCATTTGAAAAAATTTACAAACGCAATAGCAATTCTGCTAAAAGTATATAATCATTCTTAACCCATTAAGCGCCAAAGCTCCCGTTACGGGAACATCTATTTTATACTTTTTTTCTTAAAATATTTTAACGCAATTTACGTAATACACATTTTATGTAAACATTTACACTATAGGGTGTGTTATATAGTGTAAATGCTTATATAAAATGTGTATTTCGTAAATTGCGTTAAAATATTTTAAGAAAAAATATATATTATAATAGATGTTCCCGTAACGGGAGCTTTGGCGCTTAATGGGTTAAAATCATTTAAATTATCATGTTAACAGGCAAGCGAAAATGTGCAACAAAGACCGCACTTGTTCTCTGGTCGGAAATTCGTTAATGAAGAGAGGTTATGTTTTTTTTTTTTTTTAAGTCCATATTTTAGAAAATGGGATAACCGTTGCTTCACTATCTCTAGAAAAAGACACCCCCCCCCCCCTTCCTCATTCCTTCTGAAAAACTTCTGTTTGAATGATTTATTCATTTTAGTTCGTCCTGTTACAGGCGCATTTGTTTATTCTTTTTTAGTAAGTGTTTTAACGATCTTGCTGATAAGTTTAGAGGAAGTGGAGATTTCTTCAGTGCAGTCGATGTTTATTCCATTAGCATAGTGATTTTGATGATTTATTTATTCCTGAAAAATTATTGCGAAATTTTTAGAGAAAGACTTCTTTGTGAAGTTTCTCCTTTCAGATGTCAAAACTATCTCTTCGCAAGAGTATATATATATATATATATATATATATAATCCATCCATTTCTATTTATAATTAGGACGGCCTATTAACGGCTAGTTCTATTTATAATTAGGATCTTCATAGGGACGGCCGCAAAAAAAAAAAAAAAGTTACGCCATCATACAGACAGATTGATCATGACACTTCCCCTGCATAATCCCATATTTATAGGAAGTTATTTATAGGTTAAGACTCTAGTTCGAAAAAATATCGTGTGATTTTGGTATTTAAATATAAATGAGCTTATTATGTCAGGAACTCAAAAATTTTTAGATTGTTTCTTCACAAGTGGTACTATTCACTGTAATACACTGTAAACCTGTATCAGTTTCGAAATTTTCAGAAAAAAGAATCCTTACAAAGAGAAAATTTTGCTGTGAAATTCTGTGTTTAAGATTTGTTTTTTGAAAGCTTCATAAGAGGCACAGTTTTGTTGTTAATTACAGTGTGTAGTGCTACTTATGAAGAATCATCTTGACTTTTTTCGAGTTCCTAACGCAGTTAATTTATTTTAATTTATGTACCTATACCACGAAGCAAAATTGAATTTGTAATTGTATTACTTTCCGAACATCTACCATGAAAGGAAGGTATTGTAATCCTGAAAAAATTCAACTTTGAGATTTTGGTGTATTTACACGTTTTGAGGTCTTCTGAATTCATTTATGCTATTTTTACGAGATGTATGTATGTATGTGTGTGTGTGAGTTAACATATGATAGCTCCTAAACGGTGCATTCGATTGAACGGTGCAACGGTTGAGCTCAAATTTCGTATAAATGTTATAAACCACCTCGCAAGACCGTTATTGATTTTGGTGTGTATAGGACTTGTTTTTTTAACAGGGCAACGAAAAAAAATTTTTTTTTTCATTATGGCCGAAGGACAGAAATTCTTGAAAGTGCGCTAACGTTTAAACGGTGTATTCGATTGATCTCATATTTAGTATATATGTTACAGACCACCGTCGCAAGATCGGTATTGATTTTGATATATACAGGATTTATAGTGCTTTTTTTTTTTTTTTTTACATTATGGCCAAGGGACCGAAATTCTTAAAAGTGCGCTAGCGTCTAAACGGTGCATTCGATTGAGCACAAATTAGGCATGTATATAAAAGGTCACGGTCACACGATCTTCATATATTTTGGTGCGTGTAGAATTGATAGTTTGTTCACAGGATTGCAAAAAATAATTCTTATACATTACAGCCTGTGGACGCAAATCATTTAAAATGAGCTAGTGTCTAAATGGTGCATTAGAAGAAGATCAAATTGGGTATGTATATTATAGGTCACCGTTACACAATATGTATTGATTTTGCTGTGTATAGGACTGTCTATAGTTTTTTTTCCAGGGCAACAAATGAGTGTTCTTTTACATAATAGAATATGGACGGAAATTCTGCAAAGTGAGCTAGTGTCTATAGGGTGCATTCGATTGAGCTCAAATTAAGTATGTGTATTATAGGTCACCGACTTATGACCTGTATGGATTTTGGCATATGTAGAGCTGATAGTTTGTTCACAGGGTTGCAAAATGTAATTCTCATGTATTACGGCCTAAGGACGCGAATCATTTAATACGAGCTAAGTGCTTAAATGGCGCATTCGATTGACATCAAATTAGGTACGCATATTATAGGTCATTGTCTTACATACTGCATAAATTTTAGCGAGTGCAAGTGCACACCATACATTTTTTTTCAGGACTACAAAAAATTATTCTTATATATTGCGGCCTATACACTCAAATCGTTTTAAGTGCATTAGTGCACTGAACACTACATCCGATTGAGTTGAATGAAATTTATTTAAACGCTTGGTAAAATATCAAGTGTTCGTAAAGTCGAGTGGAGTCACTCCAGATTTTTTTTCTTTTATAATGCAGTACTACTTTACATTGGTATAAGGAAAATGCAATTGCAGATGTATTTGAAATGTAAAAGAAAACTGAAAAACACTTGCGAATGTTACGATTTCAACTGGCATTACTGGGACTTAAAAAGGGATGGAAAAGTAAAAGAAAAGGGTTATAGTAAAAAGTATGTAAGGATAGAAAGGAATTGCAAAAAATAATAAGAAAAGGAATAGTAAAAAATAAGTAATTATATAAAACTTTTGGAAAATTTTTACTACCCTTACGTTTTTACTATCTGTATTTGTAGCGATCCGTTACTGGCAGTGCTTTACTGCTGATAGGAGTTAAATAATTTTGCAATAGAAAATCTAACTTTGACAGGGAGCGGAGGTTTGCGAGTCCTATACTCGTCCTACTATTGAAGACCATTGCACGTGAGGTGTACGTTCGTGTACTCTATAAACCGTGCGGTTCCGATTGTTATCATTAACAGCTTCTGTGGCGCTCCAATATTTCGAAATCTTATACCTTCACTTCCTGTATGTAGATTTAAATTTATTCCACCCAAAATGTTTCAGATGTCTATTTTTCACAAAATGCATTTCATTGAAAATTGTTAATTATGTTTCTTTTCATTTTAGAAATCAATTATTTTGTATACATTGTACTTAAAGGACGCGCTCTCGACATTAGTGTTAGTATATTTGTAATTACAATCACGCATATACCAACACTAAAGTCCAGAGCGCTGCATCCTCTATAAAGCAAGCCGCCATTACGCCAGTGATTCTTCTGTAAGCTGGGGGAGGGGGGGGGATGTCCAAGTCAGATAAATGTTTCGGTGGAAGTCGAAACTAATCTACTTGAATGAATGTTCATACAAAAACAACTATCAAGATCATTCATAATCTTAGACTGGAGTTAAGATGCTTTTGAAAACGGCCGAAAGTATTCAGTTGTGTAAAATAATTACCTCTGGAGCCGGAATGAGAGAATCGGGCTTTCTTACGGTTTCAAATCCTGCTTCAAAAAATAAATAAATACATAAATGAAAGAGGAAGGGGAAATTTTTTTTAATGTTATTTTTGGGGCTCCCCCCTAAAAGTTGCCAGTTGACTAGAAAATGAGATTGGCAAAGTTTTAGCTCAATTGCATAATATTAACCCGTGCCGCATCGAGGTTGAATTCTTGAAAAATTACGATTTTTTCCAAAAATATCTAGTTTTTCCTTCCTTTAGTATAAACTATTTGCTCTACAGACCTGGTTCTTGTTTTATTTCATAAAAAATGTTGTTGCTTTGAACTTTTACTCTCAACAAAACCAATATTTAATGACATTCACTGTTTTTTAGGTCAGTTTGCGAATCGTACCACCAAAATCTGCATTTTTGTAAAATTAGTGAAAAAAAGACAAATTAAGAATTTTAAGTAATTTTGACCGTCTTTTGTATTATTTGCATCAAAAAACAAAAAATAAATCAAGAATTTTCAAAACTTAAACTACAATTCGTGAAATATTTTTATTTATTTGATATGCTTTTCTGTGCTTCAGAAGAAAGATCTTGATTTGTATTTCAGTTGAAGCGCACATCTAAGACAAACCTCTCAGATTTTCTTTATTACAATGCTATTTTTGTTTTTGTCTGTTATTTACTCTTAGAATGGACATGGGTGCCCTAGGAAGGGCTATGCCTCCCCTAGCTCCCATATTATCGTTATGATTAATATACTGGTATAACGTAAAAGTGATTCAACACTAACACATAATATCTTTCCGGTGCAGGACCCTTGACGTGCAATAAGACTCCGATGACAAGAATTTCGAAAACAAAGAATTGGTCTCATCAAAAGCAGATTTTAAAATTCTGATTCAGAGGGTGTTGTTGTTCACTGGGATGGGAAAATTCTTCCTCATATTTTGAATAAAGAAAATGTAGAGAAAATAGCGATTTTAATTTGCTGTGGCGACGAAGAACAGTTAATAGGCGTTTCTGAGCTTGTAAGTAATATGAGACTAACTCTTCTTAAAAGCTGTATTTACAGCAGTTGAAGAATGGGAGGCAGTTGGTAAAATTCAGGCAATGTGTTTTGATACCACTTGTTGCCTTAGGGGAACGTGCATTTTTTGCTGCAGCATTACTGGATCGAAATCTTCTACATTTACCTTGTCGCCATCATATTTTAGAAATCATCCTAAAATATGTTTTGATTGCAAAGTGGGCGATGCTCTGCTCTTCATCCAGATATTTTTTAAAAATTTCAGATTGGGTGGTCCAAGTTGGACAAGAAAAAGTACAAAACTGCTATTGAAGATGAAACTATTACATACAGAACACAAAATTTTGGAAAAATTTCAAATTTTCTTGCAGAACATTTAAGAAATCAACAGCTTAGGGATCACTATAAAGAATTAACCCAACATTGTTTAATTTTTATAGGAGTCTCCCCAAATAGATATTTCTTTCAGAGTACCTGGTGCTGTTCATTATGCCAGGTGGATGTCCAAGACAATTTATTGTCTCAAAATACTTCTTTTCAGACATCAGGTCTCATTAACAGATTTAGAAAATGGAGGTATTACAGACATTTGTTTATTTATAATAATTATTTATGTAAAGGCATGGTTCAACACTCCCACTCAGACTTTAGCCCCAATGAAGACTTAAAATTATTGCAATACTGAAAATTTCATAAAGAGGCTGCAAACAAAGATCTATAAAATGATAAGCCATCTTTGAAATCTTAACTTTTAGCAAGTTGCATTTCATTTTTTGATGAAACTTGGGCAAAAAAGTCAAAATAAGCATGGCTGTAAAATTAATTGAATTTGAAAAAAAATGATGATGATGAAGATGTAAGAGTAGCAATGTTTCAACGAAGTGGATCATTTATTGAACAAAGTTAATTTTTTTATTTCATCTCGAACAGTAATTTTTTTTAAGAGATTTAATTTTAATATACAATTTTTGAATACTGATCCCGATGTATGGTGTGAAAATCAGTATTATTTGAAAGAAAAAAAAACTGAAAGCTTTTAAGGTTTTTAATGACTTAGATGAAAGGGGAATAAAATGAATCCCAGGATCCAATTCCTGTTTAACTGAGGATGAAGAACAAAATCAGTTTTTACTATAGGTAGTATCCGAATGTAGAAAAACTTTTCCAGCCTCTTCGAAAGATACATTATCTAAGCCTTGCTACTTTAACAAAGAATTGTAAACAAAAATAATTTTTTTTTTTTTTTTTTTTTATAATGTGCTTCCTCTTAGATACATAATTTTAATAATCAAATATATCTAAACGTTAGTCGTTCTCAATTTTATGCCTTCTTTGACCTTATTTTCTGTTAATTCTTTTACTTATTCATTTCTTAGAAGGATAAAGATGAAATATAATTTTTATAACTTTCATAAAAAAGCCAACTTTTAGGATTCGGATCGTATCTAGTCCTGAAAAAAGCATAGATATGGGCTTTTTTTAGGACTAGATATGATCCGAATGTTACCCTCTGAGCGTTTTGGAAATAGGCAAATAATCTAAAGTTGTTTTCAACGTAAAATTTTCATGCAATTTTTAAATTATAAAAAAATAAAATTTTTAAATTATAAAAAATAAAATTTTTAAATTATAAAAAATAAAATTTTTAACAGGAAGATTTGGTATTATTAAAAAAAAGGCTTCTAAATTACATACAAGCTTTAATATCAAACATATTTTATGATATCTCAATGTTTCAAATGATTATTATTATAGATGTACTGCAGTGAAAACTGGAATAAAGTGGACGGGATTTGACATCACAACCGCTTGGACGGTTAAATCTGTAAGTTTACTTAAAAATGATGTGTGACTCATCAAGGCGAGAAGTTTTCTTCTGAAACGAGAACAACACCATGTTTCTAGACTCAATTTTATCCATTTTATGATGGAAAGACTGCTTTTATGCGAAAAACCGCGATTTTTCCAAACTTTAACCTCAATGCGGCACGGGTTAATATTATGCAAATGAGCTGAAACTTTACCAATCTCATTTTTGAGCCTATTGGCAACTTTTTGGGAGGTGCCGCCCCAAAAATTCGAAAGTTGATGTCTTGTGAACACCCTAGTGTGCATATTAATTACTATGTCATTTTATCTCTCACCCCCTTCATTGAAAGTTGTCCGAAAAACGTGTCCCAAAAATGCGACATAAAAGTATGCGACGTAATTTTACATATATTTAAATTCTATTAGTTCACAGCAGCTTTAATCTATTGTTACAATATTTCGCAAGTTGTAGAATATGCTTCACATGTATTTTTTACATATATTTGAATACTATTAGTTCACAACAGCTTTAATCTATTGTTACAATATTTCGTAAGCTGTAGAATATGCATCACATGTATTTTTCTATAAATAGGTTACAATCATAAAAATTTCAATACAGGGTTACCAGGCGAAATACACGAAAGATGAGAAATAAAATGACATAGTCAATTAATATCCTTTTAATATGGCAATAATGAAACTAAAAAATCAGGCGGTTCTCCCCCTGACGAGGCTCAAACAGCCGAGTTATATATATATATATATATATAAAGAGAAACCTTCTAAGTTGACCACCCAGTAGTTCCACGATTTAGTGGTCAACTTATGAAGGGTACAATACTTACTTTTTGATTTTCGTGTTTTATTGTCTACGCGCTTATGTATTACGTAGTACATGTAGAGTATGTATGCTACAAAATATGGAATCAAAATGGTACAAAATAAGAGTATTGCTTATTAGGTTTAAACATTAATTATACGTACATATTACTGTATTACGTATTAATTATTGGATATTGTCACAGTACGAATAGTTACTATGCACACTACCTACAATAGT
The DNA here is from genome assembly GCA_038373885.1 of Cheiracanthium punctorium. Classification (NCBI taxonomy): domain Eukaryota; kingdom Metazoa; phylum Arthropoda; class Arachnida; order Araneae; family Cheiracanthiidae; genus Cheiracanthium; species Cheiracanthium punctorium. The sequence goes on from JAWZYV010015337.1 coordinate 54,045, forward strand.
AAAGTTGAATAGAAACAAGCTAATTTAATATGACGCTCAATTTATTAGTAGTGCAGACCAGGCGCGTAGCCATGAAATTTTTTAAAAAGGGGATATGAACTTTGTATAAATAAACAGAATTTCTGTACGGCATTAATATTGTGATCACCAATCCAATGTCGGGGGTGGGAGGGGGGGGATATATCCCGATATCCCCCACCCCCGGCTACGCCCCTGGACAGACAGTACTATGTATTCAGTGCAGATGGGAAGTAATAAATAGAAAAATTATATATATAATTTGTTAGAAGGCAGATATAAAAAATTTCTGGAAGTGGTCAACTTACAAAGGTTTCGAGCAATGCTTTGGGACAAATTCTACCTAATTACCTGGTCAACATACAAGTTAGACAGGTTGCCAACTTATAAAGGGTTCACTCAATGTTAAAGTATAATTAGGAAATTCCGTTCCTGGTCAACTAGATCAACTTATGCGGGTGATCAACTTCACAGGTTTCACTGTATATATATATGGATATTCGTGTAGTTTGCTGAAAACGTTTCTTTATATATATTTGTTTATAAAATTCAGGAGTGCAAATTGTGTGTATAGTTGCTTTGCGTTTAACTTTGCGACTGTTAATGTATATATATCCTTATAAATAAAAATGAAATTCTGTTTGTTTGTTTGTTTGTGGATTTGATTCGTATACAAATCCACAAGAATGGACCTATCAGCCTGAAATTTTGCACAGATATGTAAAATAATATAGAATAAATCATAGTCCACTTTAAAACTTTGAAAGTCCACCCCAGGCGCGTTGCCAGGAAAATTTTTCGGGGGGGGGGGTATGAACTTATAAGTGAATAAATAGACGGAATTTCATCACTAATCGAAAAATTTCGGGGGGGGGATATATCCCGATATCCCTCCCCCTGGCTACGTCCCTGGTCCACCCGTTCCCGAAATTTAAGAGATTTTTTATGTTCTCCACGCAAAAAGCTTTCCGTAATTGTAACCCCTGTAGTCAAAAAAGTCTGAAATAAGCATCGTGGTTGCCATGTGTGGCGATTTCGCCGAATAAAATGTTTTAAATTCTCAAAGTAAAAATAAAAGAATAATAATGATTTTTTTTGTTAGTTTATATTTGTAAGATTATTATTTTTTTATTATAATATCGTGTGCATGGGAAATCAGAGCAGGAATGAAATGTTTTATACGCAAAACAATAAGAATTGAAGATTTCCGAGGCTAATATGTAAAATTTTTTAGTTTGGCGAAAAAAAAAATGGCTCAAATGCCCAGAAAGTGAGTTCTAGCGGTTTGCACAGTTTTCGGCTTGGCGCAATTTATTGAGAGCTTAAGGAAATAGATTTTTGAAAACAAGTGCGAAGGTTTTATTAGAATACAGCGTTAAATTTTAATGATCCGTGAAGAAATAATGCAGTTATTAAGGGATTTCAAGCGATCTGTCTTCAGAATTCTCGCCAATTGAGTACATTGATTTAAGTTGGGGGAATTCCGCCAAATTTCAGAAAATTGAAATCTCATTTAGTGCATCGGAGTAACGATGAATAAAACACGTTATAGTTGATAATTTAAAAAAAATTGGCTGTATTTAGGGATTCCACTTTTCAAATAAATGCGTGCTTTACTTTTTGGCGGTCGAACCATTTCCCATATTGATTGCCGTTAAGTCAATGCTTCGAATGATTCCCTGAAAAAACTTGCAAAAAGGCGTATGTTGGCACTTTGGCGAGGCTTAGATTTGAAACTGGATTTTATTTGAGACTGGTATATATAATGACACTGGTTATAGATAAAAATGAATGTTGGTTTACGTGTGTATGAGGTTGAAAAACTTCAGCACCGTTTGACCAATCACCATGAAATTTGGTTCACCTAAGTCTTTTATCATGGAGAAGGTTTTTATGCTATTCGTTTTCCTCTAACTTGCCACTTGGTGCCGCAGCACAACGTCGAATTCTATTCCATTTAGCCGTTTGCTATGCGAATATCGTCCAACCGATTTCGATGAAATTTGGTACACGCGAATATTAGAACACGGAGAATATTTTTCACTATCCATTTTGCTGTAACTTGCCGCTAAATGGCGCTGCAACGCATCTACTTCTATACCGTTCGACCAGTCGGCATAAAATATTTCATACTTACACATTTGAGCACGAAGAATATATTCTAACTGCGTTCCTTTAGCTCCTTTTGATGTTACTCACCACTAGATGACACTGCAATGCATTATTATTTTAACTCGCCACTAGATGACGTTGCAGCAGGCCAAATTCTTGACCATTCAAACGGTCGCTATGAAAATCAGTATACATAACTATTTGAACAATGAGAATATTTTGGCGTTATCCATTTTGCTATAACTCGCCACTTGACGGCGCTGTAGCAAATCATTACTTTAATTAACCACTAGATGGCCCTGCAGTGTATCACTTCTTGACTGTGCAAATAATCGCTATGAAAATAGGTATACATAGATATTTGAACATGGGGAAGAGTTTGGCGCTATCCATTTTCCTATAACTTGCCACTAGATGTCGCGTCAACACATGAACTTCAGGACTGTCCAGCCGATCGTCATGAAAATTCGTATACATCGATATCTGAATGCGAAGAATATTTCGCCGTATCCGTTTTACTAAAACTCGCCACCAGATTGCGCTACGCCGCATGGACTTCTGCACCGTACAAACGATTGCCTTGAAATTCGGTATGCATGATTATTGGGCGCAATATAACGCGATATCCATTTTGCTATATCTGTTTATTACAATGAATAGAAATCACCACAAATCGTAATATCAAAAAGTCCATTCATTCCCGTGCGAAGAACGGGTACTTCAGCTAGTATGTATATATATAAAATAGATAAACTTACGTAATATGGAATTCCAAGTAAAACATTAAGTGATAGCACTTAATAACAATTAAAAAAACTGAGACAATGAAATAATAATTGATAATCCAAAGGCTATAAATATGGTAAACGACAGAGCTATCAAGCCTAAAGAGAAATGGGAAAACAAGCCAGGTGAGAACACGTGGGCTTAAGCCTAACTTTACGAACCCAAGCAATGAAGTGGAGATGGAGTGGAAAGTTGAAATAGAGTACTCCATTTTCAAGTACCACCGTACTCACATTTCAATCTATATGTAAAATTTTTTTTAAAATAAACTTGTCACAAAAAATGATGAGAGCAGCAACTGCAGTTCTAACATGTTTTCCGTGTTTATAAATAAATGTGAAAAAAAAAAAAAACCAACTAAAGATAAGTGATTGTCAAAAAAGAAATTTAAATAAGACAATTCCAATAAAAACAAAATGAACAAAACATTAAATCAGACATCGTCAGAGGGAGACTGGTGCAAAAGTTTATTACAGGTTTCTGTGCTGGTGGCTGGATTGTAACTATTGTATTGCTAGAATTTAAAAATATTAATTTAGAAATTTAATATTATCTTATAAATAAAAATGAAATTCTGTTTGTTTGTTTGTTTGTTTGTGGATTTGAGTTGTATACAAATCCACAAAAATGGACCTATCAGCCTGAAATTTTGCACAGATATGTAAAATAATATAGAATAAATCATAGTCCACTTTAAAACTTTGAAAGTCCACCCGTTCCCGGAATTTAAGAGATTTTTTATGTTCTCCACGCAAAAAGCTTTCCGTAATTGTAACCCCTGTAGTGAAAAAAGTGTGAAATAAGGATCGTGGTTGCCATGTGTGGCGATTTTGCCGAATAAGATGTTTTAAATTCTCAAAGTAAAAATAAAAGAATAATAATGATTTTTTTTGTTAGTTTATATTCGTAAGGTTATATTTTTTTTAATTATAATATCGTGTGCATGGAAAATCGGAGCAAGAATGAAATGTTTTATACGCAAAACAATAAGAATTGAAGATTTCCGAGACTAATATGTTAAAATTTTTTAGTTTGGCGAAAAAATAAAATGGCTCAAATGCCGAGAAAGTGAGTTCTAGCGGTTTGCACAGTTTCCAGCTTGGCGCAATTTACTGAGAGCTTAAGGAAACGGATTTTTGAAAACAAGTGCAAAGGTTTTATTAGAATACAGCGTTAAATTTTAATGATCCGTGCGAAAATAATGCAGTTATTAAGGGATTTCAAGCCATCTATCTTCAGCATTCTCGCGATTTTGAGGAGGATTCTAACGCTTGGCGCTATTTATCGTAATTTAATCGTCTGCTATTTGGGTTATGAATACACCTGCGTATAAGTTTTTGAAATTTTCATTCAGTTGGAATTGTGCATTTTTCTGAGCAGCTTTTCTGCATCTAATGTATTACATCCAGAAAAAAGGATGTTAGAAATATCAATTTTAATTTTGTTTAATCACACTCATGAATAATGATACACTTTCCAACTTAATGAAAGAAGGAACGAAAATAGGGAAGACCCATGGATTATAACTCTTTTTATACATAGCACTTTAGTGCGTATTTAAAAATCTGAAAGTGTGTCAGATTTTCTATGATTCTAGAGCTTGGCGCAATTTAATGAGAGGGTATTTTTAAAAACAAGCGTAGGTTATCTTATAAATAAAAATGAAATTCTGTTTGTCAATTTGTTGATTTGGGTAGTATACAATTCCACAAAAATGGACCTGTCAGCCTGAAATTTTACACAGATATGTAAAATAATATAGAATAAATGATAGTCCACTTTAAAACTTTGAAACTCCACTTAAAAACGTTTTCCTCCTGAATGGTTCTCTTAATTTCCGTTCCCGGAATTTAAGAAATTTTTTATGTTCTCCACGCAGAAAGCTTTACGTAATATTAACCCCTGTAGTGAAAAAAGTGTGTGAAATAAGCATCTTGGTTGCCATGTGTGGCGATTTTGCCGAATAAAATGTTTTAAATTCTTAAAGTAAAAATAAAAGAATAATAATGATTTTTTTAGTTTATTTTTTTAGGTTATTTTTTTAATTATAATATCGTGTGCGCATAAGAAGTGAGAGCAGGAATGAAATGTTTTATACGCAAAACAATGAGGATCGAAGATATCCGAGACTAATATGTAATTTTTTTTAGTTTGGCGAAAAAAAAATGGCTGATAGGCCGATTTTTAGAGAGTGAGTTCTAGCGGTTTGCACAGTTTTAGGCTTTTTGGCGCAATTTACTGAGAGCTTAAGGGAATAGCATTTTTGAAAACAAGTGTATAGGTTTTCTTAGAATACAGCATTAAATTTTAACTATCCGTGCAGAAATAATGCAGTTATTAGGGCATTTCAAGCGATGTAGCTTCAGAATTCTCGCCAATTGAGTACATTGATTTAACTTGGGGGAAATCCGCCAAATTTCAGAAAATTGAAATCTTCGCATTTAGTACATCGAGGTAACGATGAATAAAACATGTTATAGTTGATAATTTAAAAAATGCGGCTGTATTAAGGGATTCCACTTTTCAAATAAATGCCTGGCGGTCGAAACATTTCCCATTTTGATTGCTGCTAAGTCAATGCTTCGAATGATTCCCTGAAAAAACTCTTGCAAAATGGCGTATGCTGGCACTTTGGCGAGGCTTAGATTTGAAACTGGATTTTACTTGAGACTGGTATATACGTATAATAAGAATGGTTATAGATAAAAATGAATGTTGGTATGTGTGTAGGAGGTTGAAAAACTCCAGCACCGTTTCACCCATAACCATGAAATTTGGTTCACCTAAGTCTTTTATCATGGAGAAGGTTTTTATGCTATCCGTTTTCCTCTAACTTTTCACTAGGTGGCGCAGCAGAACGTCGAATTCTATTCCGTTTAGCCGTTTGCTATGCGAATATCGTCCAACCAATTTCGATGAAATTTGGTACACGCGAATATTAGAACACGGAGAATATTTTTCACTATCCATTTTGCTGTAACTTACCGCTAAATAGCGCTGCAACGCATCAACTTCTATACCGTTCGACCGATCGGCATAAAATTTTTTATACTTACACATTTGAGAACGAAGAATATATTCTAACTGCGTTACTTTTGATGTTACTCACCACTAGATGGCACTGCAATGCATTATTATTTTAACTCGCCACTAGATGACGCTGCAGCAGGCCAAATTTTTGACCATTCAAACGGTGGCTATGAAAATCAGTATACATAGCTATTTGAACAATGAGAATATTTTGGCGTTATCCATTTTGCTATAACTCGCCACATGACGGCGCTGTAGCAAATCATTACTTTAATTAACCACTAGATGGCCCTGCAGTGTATCACTTCTTGACTATGCGAATGATCGCTATGAAAATAGGTATACATAGATATTTGAACACGGGGAAGAGTTTGGCACGATCCATTTTCCTATAACTTGACACTAGATGTCGCGTCAACACATGAACTTCAAGACTATTCAGCCGATCGTCATGAAAATTCGTATACATCGATATCTGAATGCGAAGAATATCCGTTTTGCTAAAACTCGCCACTAGATTGTGCTACGCCGCATCGCCTTCTGCACCGTAAAAACGATTGCCTTGAAATTCAGTATGCATGATTATTGAACACAATATAACGCGATATCCATTTTGCTATATCTCTTTATTACAATAAATAGTAATCACAACAAATATTAATATCAAAAAGTCCATTCATTCCCGTGCGAAGAACGGGTACTTCAGCTAGTATGTATATATATATATATATATATAAAATAGATAAACTTACGTAATATGGAATTCCAAGTAAAACATTAAGTGATAGCACTTAATAACAATTAAAAAAACTGAGACAATGAAATAATAATTGATAATCCAAAGGCTATAAATATGGTAAACGACAGAGCTATCAAGCCTAAAGAGAAATGGGAAAACAAGCCAGGTGAGAACACGTGGGCTTAAGCCTAACTTTACGAACCCAAGCAATGAAGTGGAGATGGAGTGGAAAGTTGAAATAGAGTACTCCATTTTCAAGTACCACCGTACTCACATTTCAATCTATATGTAAAATTTTTTTTAAAATAAACTTGTCACGAAAAAATGATGAGAGCAGCAACTGCAGTTCTAACATGTTTTCCGTGTTTATAAATAAATGTGAAAAAAAAAAAAAAAACCAACTAAAGATAAGTGATTGTCAAAAAAGAAATTTAAAATAAGACAATTCCAATAAAAACAAAATGATATATATATATATATATATAATGCTTAAATATGGTTTTAACTTTCAATGTTTAAGTCAACGGGCACCATATCTCCCTGTCCAGTAAAGCATTAAGTAAAATTAGAAATGAAGAAAAATGTAAAAATATACTTCAAACTTGGCTGGCAGGCAGTGAGATTTGGGTTTACGAGCCCAGGGGCGAGAATGAATCTGGGGGCCATTTTAATCTTATATTTGGTAAAATTGAAAATAAGTCCGCACCTACATACATTTGTATGTGCAGAATCAAATATGTTTAATAATAGATATGATATAATGTAAGCATAGATACAATACAAAAGAATAAAATAAAATCAGACCTCTTTTAAATAAATAAATTTTCTATTTCTGAAAAATTCACTTTAAGACATCACTAAATAGAAGTCAGTGGCGTACCTCTAAGATATAGCAGAAAAGGCGTGTGTCATGTCTGACACTTGAAAAGGGGTGCAGATTTCTATTGCTAGTTGGATGCAATAAAAGAAGCTTTTAACAAGTGCGATCTCATCGATGCAAGGACGTGAAGACAGCTATTCTCCCTTCTGTACCCATCGTTGCTTCCTGTATGGGTTCTTGAATACCTATGATGTAGCCCAACGCAAACGCTTTCTCGATGCAAGATCATTGAAACAACCAGGTCTGGAAGCAATGATGAGAACAGACGAGAGAATCGCTACCATCGCCTCCTTGTAACGATGGGAGCGAACAGGTTAAAGACAAGAAGACGCTATTTATTGTGACTTAACTTTGTGATGTCTCTTTCATTTGCTTAATCAATGACCACAACACAAACCATGGAACAAAGAATGGTGGTCATGCAAACGAAGAGATCGGTGTCGTTCTTACTTAGAAAAAAAGTACAATTTTGTTGCCTGCCATGGGCCCTACTTTTCCTGGGTATGCCATTGGGAGAAATAAGAATTATAATGGTTAAGTACATTTACTAAAATCTACTGAAGAAAAAAAAACAGAAAACAATAGTAATATTCTATTAGTCTGAAAATTATTCCTTTAATGTAATTTAAACTACTAAAAATTACAGCAGCAACACCAAGAGCTTATCTATTCATCCTAAATTTCCATAAAAATACTTTTAAGAGTATTGATTATATTTACAAATTTACAATAGAAGTAATGCACTATACTACATTTGATTGTAAACACACACACGCACACAAAGAAAAGTTTTAAAAAATAATCCTCATGCGTATTGGAATTTCCCTTATGTTTGTTAAAATGATGGATAGTTTTACAGATTTACCTTGAAAGGCGTTAAACAGTTTTTCTATCCATCTATCTTATATGCGATAAATGCCAATCTTTAGTCATGTGGGAATACCATGAAATAAAGAGAATTGAAAAGAAAAATAAGCGATTCAAATATAATGAAAATTCTCACAAGTTGAAAGATTTAAAAGGTGTTAGCTATAATTCATACCGAATCAAAATCACAATTCTTAAGTGTGGGTTTTATGCAGTGGCGTACAGCATACATGACCATAAGATAAGAATAATTTTAGTGAGGGATCTCGAATTTTTGTGGGAAAGGACTCGTCTCAGGCTTTGAAATATTTTATAACGAAAACAATACAAAACTACAAAAGAATTCAGAATGCAGTAAAAATTCTCATATCGCAATCCCCACTGTGCGAATGAATTATTTTTAAAATGGCATAAGTACTTTCTAATCCCTAATCCACTTTTTTTTTCATTTGAGAATTAAAAAACACTATTTTTTGACATGTTATACAAAGAACGGGCAAAAGTAAGTAAGTCACTGCCTAGAAGTAGAAGAGTTCCAAAAAAATTATTTTTCCGTCGTCCCTTTTCTCATGGAACTTTATGGTCTCCCTATCTTAAATAATTACAAAGTTACATTACTTGATAAAAAGTTCATAAATCAGGCCCCACCATGGACGAGTGGATAGAACACTCAACATACAACATGGTAACCATGGACGAGTGGATAGAACACTCAACATACAACATGGTAAGCAGTAGGCTAAAGTATGAAGTTCCAGGGTTCTTTCCTGCCGTGCTGCTGTCGATCTAAGGTTTGAAGTTTTGGACGGTTTTCAACAGATGTATCGTGAATACGTGTTAGAGGTCCCTCGCCCATTGCACCCCTTCTAAGCAGATAAATTTTGAGTAGCTTTTTCTTGACATAACAACATTAATAAATCATCAATATAGCTCTTATGTGTTCGTGATATAAGTAGTATTATCTATATAAATAAAACAGAGTGTAAACTGTCCGTTTGTCTGTCTGTCTGTCTGTGTCTCGCGTAGCTCCGAAACGGGTGATCGTAGACCTACCAAATTTTGTACGGAAATTCTCCAAGACGGGTCTCAACACACCTCGAAGCGATTTTTTCGAAATTCGAATTAGAAAATGTTTTATTTTATGTTTTGTCCGATTTTTAGCGATTTTTCTTGCGTAATACATAATAACGCCGGTAATTGAGCTCGCAAGAAAACGATAGTTACATCATCGTATAGAGGAGAAAATTTTCTTTTAAAAACTATTTGTTCGGACTGTGTAACATAATTTGCAGATTTTTGGGAATTTTACAAATAAAATTAAATTTGACGCTGACTTTCGAAAAATATTTTTAAAACTGCTGCATCTTGAATTCTATCTGTCGTAACTTTTTTATATTTGGGCAAAAGACGGAGCACACAATTCGCCCACTTTTAAAAGAAGAACGGGGGAAAAATATAAATTAGGAGAATTTTTACGAATTTTTAAGTAAAGAAGGATTTTCATTTCAGAAGTACCTGCTTATGAGTTTCGGTTTGATATCTTGCGGTTTGGTTGTCATGGATACAGTAACAATGATTAAAATTGCCAGTTGAAAAAAATAAATAAAAACGGGTCCCGATAGCAGACGATTTCTTTGCTTGGCTCGATTTCCTTTTATAAATACTGGATTTATTTGTGAGAAGAAAAATTAAACTGCATAATCTAGAAAAACAATTTTAAAGCCTTTATAAATAGCGCAGTCTTATCTCTTATCTCTTTTCTTTTTGTAAAGGGTTGCAAGAGAGGGTGACGTATTTTTAAAATTAAAAAAAAATGTCCATTTCATGAAGTGTCTGAGGTATTTAACGCTAAAACGTGAACCTAAAAGACAGCATGTCTGAGGAAATAAGACATTTTGAAAGTGAGAAGTTCACTGCAAACGGTCCATTTTCACTTTTTTGATACCGAATGACGCTGACATAGTTTTTTTTTTTTTTGTGTGTGTGCCATTATATTGCAATGATCTCAGGTTATTACATATATGACGCAAATTTTAAGTCAAGAGTGAAATAATTTTGCTTTTTCTAGATTCCACATCACTGGAATTAATTCGAATTACACATGTGAGGAAATTTTTCGTTTCCTACCGTGCGAAGAACGGGCACGCAGCTAGTTCTTAATAAAAGCGTTTTCAGCCATTAATCGATCACTTGATTTGTAACAAAAAAGTATTTTTAATTTCATATACTGAAGGGATTAATGGATTTTACATAAATTCCAGCTGAAATGTAGCATCCATTTTCATTTTTAGTTCGAGTGTTTATACAAATAATTATTGAATCATTTGTTTGATGAATGTGAAATAATGTACAAAGCGCTGATTAATACACAAGTAAAAGAAAAGGACGACCAAAGAATACTAAAATATATTGCAAGAGGGCTCAGACCATTGGGTTTTAGAGGGAGAAAATTAAAGGACATAGTGTCAATTTAAGTAGGTTAATTTTGAGTTTTACGATCTACGAGAAAAAGCAGCTCATGTCAACTGACATTTGGAGCTTTGTATACCATGCCATTCCTAATTTAGATCCTCATTAAAAGAAAAAGGAAATTTCCGAGCGTTGACTTACTCTAGAAAAGGGTGGCGAGAAATTTCAGCTCCATATATTTACTATGCGCAGTGGCGTACACAAATGGTGTGTGTGTGGAGAAATTCCACCCCTCCCCCTCCCCCCATTTGTCCATGTATTTTTAAAATAAAGTCCGTACATTTTTAATTTTAAATATATAGATTATGACTTTTATTTAACCTAAAAATTACTAACATACCCCCCCCCCACACCCTCCCTTCTCTTACGGGAAGTCAATGCACACCAATGATTATGCATCTGCACATTCTTTGTAAGTGCATAAATGTTTGTAAGTAATAATTACAACAAAAAGAAAAAAAACAGGTCTTTTACTTGAAATTACCAAAGTGATAATTTAAAGAAATTATAGAGGAGCCCCCAAAAGGGATGTTTGCTTCAGAGTGGCTTTTTGAGGCCCAGATCATGTTTTTCTTGGATACAAATAAAGGAAACACAAGGCCATTATTTAAAGAGCTTTGACTCTAAAAATACGGGCATATAAATTTAGTTTTTCGAAATCAGCTGTACATATCGTAATAAAGCGGATCTGTTGGTGAGCTGTTAGCAGTTTTGTTAGCAGTAAGCAACTTTTTTTGTTTATTGCTTAAACCATGCTAGGTGATACGTTTATAATATTAGATGAGCAAATCTAAAAAGTTATAAAAGGCAAAACACACACACACAAAAAAAAAAAAAATCCAAGAGGTTGGGAAAAATAGACATAGGGATTTTGAGGCCCCCTACGTGTGGGGGCCCAAGGCATTCGTCCCGCCATGCCTCCCTATTTTTACGGCACTGCTGGCAGGAAGATACCACGCCGCAAACTTCTATGGTGATTGGACTGGTATATGGGTATGAATTCAGGAATCCCGGACTCAGTTTGTTCATGTTCTTTTGAAGTTTGTGGGGCAGCATGTTCCTGCCAGCCAAGTTTGAAGTATATTTTTACATTGTTATTCATTTCTAACTTCGCTTAATGCTTTACAGGTCAGGGAGAGCTGATGCCCATTGATTTGAGCTAGTATATTTGCCCGTATATTTGAGCAATAAAACCATATTTAAGCATCATATATGTATATTAAATTTCTAAATTAATAATTTCAAATTCAAGCAGTACAATAATTGCAAATCTCTGGCCACCAGCACGAAAACCTCTAATTAACTTTTCCGCCAGTCTCCCTCTGACGATGTCTGGTTTAATAACAGAGGGCTTAATATGTTTTTTTAATTTGTTTTTATTGATTTTTGTCTTACTTAAATTTCTCTTTTGAAAAGGTTGCGGGTTTATTTATTTTTTTCACATTTATATATATATATATATATATATATATATATATAATATATATAATAGCTTACTTACGTAAAGTGAAATCCCAAGATAATCCATTGATAAAGTGAAAAAAATATAAAAATAAAAAAGTAGGTAGCACATGGTGCCAATTAACGAGCTTATACCGGATAAGTGTTTAAATATAGCCTTTTAAGGCAATATATATATATATATATATATATATACATTGGGGTGATTCATAAATTTCAAATTTTTATTTTTTTAACTCTCAACCCATAATATCATTCTGTCTACTAAAATATGAATTTGTTATTGATTTCGGAATTTTTAATTAATATTTAGAGGTCGCTATCGACTCTCAAAGTTGAAAAATTAACTGCAATAACGCACTTTTGAGTATATTCTACTTCTTATCCAGTGACAAAATCATTGCAACGTAAAGCAAGTGTGCTCGCCTGTGAGTGTGATTTATTTTCCTTTTTGTTTTGTTTTTGTTTGTTTGTTTACTGATGTAATTTTATTCCTATAATGACTTCAGATAGTATAAAAACAAGAAAAAGAACTGAAATATAGTTAATTGGGCACCTCGGAATTAGTGCAAATAAAATTACCCTCACTGAATGAAGTGATGTTTATTTTTTCACTATAAAAAATGTAATGGGCAAAGTAAATAGAGAATCAGCGTCATTAACTGCTGGTGATGTGATGGCATTTTTGCAAAAAGCAAGTACAGTAAAGCACCATTTGTATGTCTTTCAAGAGACGTATTTGAAACGACGTATAAATGAAACATTAATAAAAAAACTTTGATTATTGCATGTTTAATGCTGAAATGCAAATTTATGTAAATATAATAATTTTATGTTTTTTAAGGTACTAGCAAATTACTTCATACTAGTTTTCACCTGAAAACAATATCTAAATTAAAAAATGAAGTAAAATAAAAAATTTCCACAAAGTATCGTACCTTCATTGGGCAATATCTAATACTCTATACATTAAGTATTAACGTAATATACAGTGAATACCATGGCATGATTTTTTTTTTCATACAGACATTGAACTTATTAAACCATTCACAGTCGCCTGATGCTCTGGTTGTTTTTAATTATTAGTTACAGCATTACGGATTGAATTAAGTTCATGAAATGCCCTTTTCCCTCGTGTTCTGATAGGCAAAGTAAGTTCTAAACTTTTTAATATAATCAACTGCTTCTTTAAAAGAAGGTTGTTGAATGTACAACTCTTCACAATCCTTCACTTGACTTTCTATTTGTGACAACTTTCTCTCTGAAGAGTAAAATGAAGACACAGACAAAAATTTCAAAATCAAGGAAAGTTTAAAACGACATATAACCGATATTGTGAGTCGTATAAATGAAGCATTTTTGCATTAAAATAACTAGGAATGAATCGGGATTTCACGAAAATAACGTATAAATGTGAAAGCCGTATAAATGAGAAAAATAAACGGTGCTTTACTGTATTTCCCAAGTAAGAAAAGCAATGTGTTATCGCAAAAATACTCAGATACAGGAATGACAGAATTAAAATAAATAAATAAAGCAAAGAGCTCAGCAGCAAAGAAAAAGAAAACAAGAGGCAATCAAGTTTAAATATTCTATTTGATATAGATCACTCTAATGTTCTCAATAAAAGAACCATTGACGAAGATAAGCAATTTTTTTCCAACCATAGGAAAATGAGTCGTTTGGACAAATTGGTAACTGATAAACAGCATGCGAGAAAACTTGATAAGAAAGTAGAGAAAAAAAGGAGTTGGAAAAAATGATAGGAAATGAAAAAGAAGCAATAAATAGACTAACTGGGAGAATTGCGATTTATTTTCATCTTCAGCTGCTTCTTCTGCAGAGGATAGAAGTGATAATGACATGACTCGAAGTCGTCTTACTTCTACTCAGCTAGGACCCTTTTCATAGAAAGATTTTTCGCCACCGTGGAAACGAGGCCGTAAAACAATCCTAGATTCTAATTTAGATGCTAGTCTTGATGTCACTAATTTGAGTGACTGAAAATCAACTATTGTTTCGGTCTCTGACCTCAAAAATCTGGGCTGTAATGTGCCAGAATATAACATTAGCTATTCTTTATATGTCGCCAAAGAATGGATATTATAAAGCAGCTTGCTGAGTCTATAAAAGCTGATTTTTAACACTGTTAAAAAAATGCTGTTTCAATAAAAATACAGTTTCTCAAAAATACTGTTACAATACGATCAGTTCTCACCAGCAAAAATTCCAAGTGAATGCCGTAAAACTAGTAGTGGACCATAGGATCACAGCATTCATAGGTTATGGTGCTGTGATCCTATGGTCCACTACTGTGTTCTGGTTGTAATAAATTCTTATTTAAAAAGTTGTTGTTTTGTAAAAACATTGCTTTTTTCAAAAACTACAATATCCGAACCATCTGCTTGGAGTTACGTTCAAACGGCCTCGACAGATATTATTGCTTTTGCTCAGAATCAACTACAACAATTTTCGTGCCGATTAAAAGGAGCTCATTCATTTGAACATTATCTTTTTAGGAAGGATTCCTGGAGGTGGTATCGCATTCAAAGCACTTGCTGGAATGCACTGCTCACGTTGGATGGCAAAAGCTGTATACGCATTGAAAATGTTTCTTTTTAAGCACCAGTTTTAGATCATAAAAAAGCTAAGGCCATTAGGAATATCTGCATAATTGTTATTGTTTATGCAAAATACCGGTTTACAGCGTCAATGACTTATATGGCACCTGCAAATGACCTGCAGATTTTTAAAAACTTAAGTTCGACAAACATAATGCAGGTTTAGTCAAATTCGTCGTAAAATAAGATGTTTGGTATCTTTCTGAACAGCTGGTTGCTTTAGCTTTTTTTTTTTTTTATAAACGAGTTTCTGCTGAAACAAAACGTAAAATGACTTTAGCACTTAAGAAGGAAGGGTCTGAAAACTGTCCTAAAAAGGCATCTGGTATATGATGCAATTACAACAAAAAGTAGAAGATTTTGTTACTACAAATACAACTTAATTTTTCGACATGACTGGCATTTCATGCGAGCTCATCCAAAAAGATCCTGAGTTATGGGAAGCAGAAGAAGAAAGCTACAGGTCCGCTAAAAAAAGTGTACGTAGCATGAGAGTCGTTAACGAAATAGATGGACGGGGTGTTGCTTTGAAAAAGAATACAACAAATCGCACGCGAGTGATGAGAATCAGAATCAGCGTGATGTTGTTAGTTACGAATTGTAGACAGAAAAAACCCAACATCAATAAGGCAAATTTTATAAAACTTTTTTTTTCTTACTTACAAATAGAAGAGGTTTGAACTCTTTTATTTAATATTTTCACCCATAAAACTTCTTTTAAAGTTATTGTTTTTTGTTTCATTTCTCAAATTTCAAAAGTCGGTAGGGACCTTTAAACGTCAATTAAAATTTAAAAAAAAATCCTGGTCTGTTTTCTAGTAAAATAGATCAGTTTTAGGGGTTGAACGTGAGGAAAAGAAGAATTTTTTGTCTAATATGAATCATCTTAATATATATAGATATATATGTATATTTTCCTCTGTTGGCGGATACTTTGGAATTCAGGTACAGGCCACTACCAAGGCCAGAACCCCCTTCCCCCCCCCCCATGAGAAATTTTTCGCCATACAAAATGTATATTCTTCACTGCCTTATCACACAGACCTATACATATACATGAATTGAAGTAGTCGTTAAAGGGTTAAACCTCTTGTGATCCAGCTGATTTTCCATCCTTGTCTTCTGCTTGCGTCCTTGGCTGGGGCCCTGACATACTTGCGAGGAGCCTCGGGCGCAGAATTGTTCAGCAACAACTAGTGGCTTTTCAATCGATGCAATCATAAAACATTTTAAAAATGCTGTACAAAAGTACTTCGCTTTCTACATCTTTCAGTGCTCGGGTGTATGGGCTGAAAATCTTTGATTTTATGTTTCGTTCAAAGCGCATATACATTTTGTCAAGTGTCTTGCTACAGAACTCGTTCATCTCACTGGATATTTTTGCTGATTCATGAATAGTTATGAAACAACAAATAATGGTTTGGCTGTGCTTGCAACAAATAATGGTTTGGCAGAAAAAATAATGGTTTGGCTGATTTTGGAAAAAAGAAAAACAAACCGAAAGAATTGTACGTCATTTCCCCGAACTGGACCTCTGACGATTGTTATTCCTAGAATTATTTCGCTGGTGAGGGGTCGTTGCCTTATTCCAACTTAAGTTAGCATTTAATGCAAATTTAAAATTGCAATCCCAAAAAATACCAAGTACTTTCCTATGATTACAGTCTTTAAACACCAGCGTTTGCGCTTGTGTAAGGCAGGCTTCAGGGAGAGACCTGTGCTTGCAACTCTGGTCATCAAAGAGACTCGGCAAAGTTGCGTCTTTATAAACTCGACTTGGTTAAATGTGCGTAGAATAAGCAAAAGCTATGATATAACATCCCTTTCCCGTCTTTCTCTTACGTACACAACTGCCTGAAAATGACTTGCAAGTTTTGCCTTTTGCGTGATGCTCAGAGAATCGACAAAGAAAGGAAAAAAAAAAAAAAAAAAAAAAAAAAAGCTGCTGAGGTAAAAACTGAAGAATGGCTGCGCAAACTCGCAGAACTTTTCATATATTGTAATCAAGTCGATGGTATCCGGGCAAACTCGTTCCTCTAAAAGAATACTTTTTGTTGTGTTTTGTTAGATTTCGATTAGGTCTAGACTGTGAGGTCAACATTAAAAAAAAGAGCCGGAGTTCCTTGAAAACCTACACCGTGACTCATTCCTGAGTACCATACCCATTAGGATAGGCCGAGCACCGAAATTATTACTACTCACCATAATGACCTACGGTGTTGCATAAAGTATATCGAAACATCAAAAGAAACGAATCAACAGATGCAATGCAGAGACCGAAATTTGCTTGCAGGATAATAGCTAGTATCACAAATGACAAAAGCGATCGATCAACGTCACTGGAGAGTCCGCAGCTCGACTTGCTTAATCTCACCTTAAATTCTTCACCCAGAGTTTTCTGAGAAACAGAAACGACGCTAGTAATTTAGGCCGGTTAGAACGCATTAGAGTGATCAGAGAGAAAGAGGCCCATATTAACTCCCAGACGTGCAGAAAAAAATAATAGAATGCAAAAAGCGTGTAATTTTTATTCTTTCTTATTTTAGCGATCCAGACAACTGTTTGATATTGTTAGCTGAAAGATTCTTTTCTCTACCAGTACTCGAAAGGGGATGGACGAGTAGGAAAAAAAAAAAAAAAAAATACAACCTGATCATTTCGCAAGAAATTCTTCGAAATGTTTTTGTCTAAAAAGGAAAACGAAGTAAATTTAGCATTAAAAATGATTCAATGGAAGAAAGTAGGAGAAGTAAGAAAAATTCAGACCAAAAAATGCCAATTAGTGTAAGGTTTCAAAATATGTTTTTTCCCCCCATTCTCAGAAATAATAACAGGTTTGCTGTCTTGGGATGTTTTTGAAGACTTTCGGATTCAGAAAACTGGAAAACTATCGGACGCCAGTTTTGCGATTATTTTCTTAATGCTATTTTTAATGGAAATCTATTTTTCAAGATTTAATACTGTAATTGATGAAAAACCAATACATAATCACATTTATTAATTTTAATTATATCACTGCAAGACACCATACATGATTGTGTACTGAAATAGCAGGATAATTATGATTCATTACTTAAGTGATTATTTTCAATCTTAATAATTACAGTTTATATATAACCTTTGTGACTAGTAACTTACTCACTAAAGGCTTCTAAGTAATTATAAAAACTTACGCAAACCTGATGCACAAAATATGAAATTTATATACGTACATGTAATATTAATTTTTCTACTGGAAAGTTTATTTTTCCCATACTTTTAATATTTTCTTCAACATGTTTTCTCATTGAAATTACTTCATAGGTTTTACAGGGTTTGCACAAAAGCTAACGCTGCACAGACTTTTTAAACTTATTCACTTGATATTTATAAATTAAATTAAACTATGGTTATGTTTCTTTCTTTTCATACATTCATTTAGATAATCTTTTCCGTAATTAAGAAGCGGTGTAAACTAAAATATATGGCGGAAAACAATTTTCTCATTGAACACGCAAGAATACTGGTTGATCTATCTCCTAAAACTACAACTCTATCGTTAAATCAGACTGACTAGTTACATGAATTCTATTGCATTGTGGGATCGTGAAGTAATATCGTTCTTGTTCATTAAGCTCAAACAAATAAATTTTCAACAAGTTTTTAGTTACAAGCAAGCTGTGCCTAAAAATAGGATTCATATTTCTACATTTTAAAGCAAGAATTTTACAAATTTTATTTTTTCTTTCAAGAAAAATGGCCACCCAAACTCTTTTCTTTTTGGAAGAATACTATTAGAATTTTATTAATTCTTTAAAAATAATTTTATAATTTTTATAATAAAAATAATTTTATAATTGACCATTTCTCTCTTCGTCATTTTTAGATCTCGCAGGATATGTCAAACAAAAGTTTTGGCCCCCTACCCACATAGATTCTGAATTTGGTCGAACACTGTCCAATTTAGCATTTACGTTAAAAAAAAATCACGTACATAATTATTAGCTTCATTATTTTTGTCTAGAGATGTACCGAGTACAGGGTAAATACTCGGTACTTGGCCAATTTGCCGAGTACTCGCTATTGGGCCAGTGTTTTGTTGCTTTGAAGAAACTGAAAATGTCTCACGTGCATTTACTACTTAATCAAAACATTTCTAATTTTTTATATTTTTTCATTCCTTTCTGGTCCTTTCCTAATACATTGTAACCTGAAAGCCCAATTTACCTGAGATTTTCTCACGTCATACGGTATTTTTCCTGATACAGAACTTAGTAGTTTCATCAAACAATTTAAGACACCCCCCCTCCTTCTTATTTTAAACGGTCTATCAAATGGGACAATGGAAATGGCAAAAAGTAGTGAAATTCTAAAGTTAAAAAATTTTTTTTTTTCATTCATTGCTTTATGTTGGCTCTTGGAAAGACTTTCCTTTGTAAAATTTTGGAGATTGTGTCCTAAATCCTTACGTTGCAGGGCAAATAGTTATGCAATATTCGGTGATGATAGAGAAATAAGGAATATGTTCGCATGTAAAGGAATGCCATTTTTGCACTGGAAAACAAAAGAAAAAACTGAAAGGCCATGTTACCTCTGCGATAACTTCAGAGAGGAGGTGGAATCTATCCCGCTTATCCTCCTGGCTACGCACCTGGGCAGATGTAAGTTTTCGTATCGAAACTACAAAACTATTAGGTCTTGTTTACATAAACGTCAAAGTTTATCTATGTGACTATCATTGAATTCTGCAGAAGTACGTTTTCATGACGCAAATTTGGCCTGTACTGAGTTTCGTTGCTGGAAACTTCTATATGCAGAGAGATTTTAGTGGCAATGGTTATACTGGTATTAATTAACGGTATACTTTTAGTTCAATGAAACAACAGAGCTGAAAGTTCTTACACATTACTTTTCCTCTTTCAACATTAGAATGATTGCTATATCTTTCTATTGCTTGTTTTGTACGTGAACCATTGATGATTGATTTTTCTTTGCGCATTAAATAACTACAATACTAATTATTAAAAAAAATAATACAATGCTATTGTAATTTTATCTATGCTATGAAAAACTTGTTTTTGTGTAGGGGAAATACGCAAAATGAGGTATTTAAGGTTATTCTGGCCAATAACTGTGAGACAAATATAATAAAGTAGAATACACTGACAAATAGAAAAGAATAAGTAATATTTATTTCAGTTTTACAATCTTAGTTGTTATTCTTCAGTACCGAAATTTGAAATATGCTGCATATTTTGGGATCTGTATCTCAGTATATTCAAAGCTGCAAAATACCACTACCAATTCTCCCTTTGCAGTATGCTAAGGGGAGCTAATCATAGCCATAGACAGTAACTGCTAGAGAGGACATTCCTATGGTTCGAGTCCAGTAGCGGATTCAGGGGAGGGGCTAGGGGGCTTCAGTCCCCCCAAAAAATTCTGCTTCATTATGCACTTTGAGTATGTAAAGTGATCTTTTTTAATCGCTTAGCCCCTCCCAAAAGTTTTTACATTTTTTAGACTAAAATTTTGCTTTATTGTACATTTTGTTTGGGTGAAATAAGCTTTTTTCAAAATGTAGCCCCTCCCAAAACAGACTTTCTGAATCCACCACTGGGTTCGATTGTGTCGAAAATGTCATAGCGTCCCGATCCCAATATACGAGTACTTCTTCACATCGGAAATGGGGAACTCATCGAGCTCAATTGCTTTCTGGCGATTGGGAAAAGGTGTAAACCGTCCTCTGTTGATCTTCGGAGAGCTGTGGGGGCTGGTTGCTCCACCCGGAGCCGCCGCGAGCTTCTCCCGGGGACCCCGCTCCACCTCTGAAATGAAAGCGGGGGGATTATCTAGGTACAGTGGTTCCCAACCTGTTTTTAATCGCGACCCCTTTTAGATTTTTCAAAAATGTTCGCGACCCCCCCCCCCCTCTTCCATCCACCATGTTTGACCAATAAGACAAAAAATATGAATAATGAAAAAAAAATATATCTTGGGATTTAAAAATGATTATCTTTTTATTCCGTACTGATTATTATTAGATGACTGAGGTTGTGTTTGGCTGACAAGTTATGCTATCCTTGGCTGAATATTGGTCAAAGCCAATCGCATCTTGGACATCTAATTTTGCTGGCTTTTGTCTTAATTTACAAAGGAGTTTTAAATTCAACTTCACGCATGTAAGTGGATGCAAATGGCATTAACATTTGAAGCAAAAGCTTAGAAATTATCGGATATGAGTGACGCATGGCACACCAATTCTGAATTAACGATTTTTCTTGGTATAAATCACGTGCTGAGAAGCCATTTTGCAAATTCAAAAATTCGTCCTGCGCTTCATCAGGAAGTTCGGCGACATCTAAAGATGTGTGAAGTGGATTTCGAACGAGTGCCGCCTCTTGTTCATTGTGAGCTCTGGGATATATATCTGAATTTCAGATTTTAGAGCTTCAAGGTGGTTAATAATTTCTCCCCTTAAATTAACTGCAGTTTCTATTTCCGATAATTCTGCCTTAGTGCACACGTCTTCAAAATTGGTTAACACTCCTAGATACACTTTACGACGTCAGTTTTTGTTGATTTGATACAAG
The DNA here is from genome assembly GCA_038373885.1 of Cheiracanthium punctorium. Classification (NCBI taxonomy): domain Eukaryota; kingdom Metazoa; phylum Arthropoda; class Arachnida; order Araneae; family Cheiracanthiidae; genus Cheiracanthium; species Cheiracanthium punctorium. Next base: position 75,597 of record JAWZYV010015337.1, read on the forward strand.
CGCCCTGATGAGAAAGAGGAATTTTACTTTACAAAGAGAAAAGGGAGAAAGCGTGTCTCATGGCAGAGAAACGTGAAAATATTTGTCATTCATTTCCTACAAAATCGGTCTGAGGCGACACCCGAGAAAAGGCATGGCGACCCACTTGGGAGTCGCGACCCCCCGGTTGGGAACCACTGATCTAGGGGAACTAGGCCAGGGGTGAGGATGCCCTCCGAAAGGACTTTCTAAGGGATCCTTAGCCGTATTTACGCGGAGTTTCGAAGAAAACTACGGGAAACTCTGAACAGGTCGGTCGACGGGCGCGAACTGGATTTGAACCAGGCATCTTCCATTTCCCAGTTGAGAACGCAAATACGCTCGGCCACTGGTGGTGCAAATTCCCATTCATTTTTGTTACAGTCGAAGCATCGGAATGTCCTCGCTATTAGTTAATTATCCTAACTCTATGGAAATGACCAATATCTCCGGCCCTTGCAGCGGTAAAGCCTATTGTCGGCAGCTGATCCAGCCACTGGAAAAAAAAAAAGAAGAAATTAAAAAACATGCAGTTGACTACCAAAAGTACTTCAATTCATTATCAATGCCAGTTATGAAATTGCAACCAATCTGTGCGGATTGAGGATCTTTAAAATTTGGGGGGGCTTTGGGTAAAGTACACCGATCACTCTACTTTAAATCCGCTCCTGAACTCTTTGAGAACCAGAAAATGAATCGTGGCACTTAGAAATGTCAGTCTAACTAACTATTTGAAAATGCTACACACATCCCAAAATTTCAGGTGAGAGAATTTCTGAGTCTGAGCCAATAGTTAATATTTATTTCCTCTTCAGAAAAGTTTAAATCATGACGTGAGATCTAGATTTGTAGCATAGATCATAGCAGAATTCAGTTGCATAATTTTTTTTTAGATAGTCTAAAAGCTATTTTAACTAAACTAGTTTTCCGAAGTTTTAATTTTTCAGTACATTTATTATGGAGTGGCAAATATATTCAAAACATAATCTGATAAATTATAGCCCAAGAAACTGGAAGCACGATTCAGACATTCACCACTTACTTGAATGATGTTTACGTCGCATTTGGAAACACTAGAACGTCTGAAGGGGGGGGGGGGAACTTCTGCCGGCTACAGAATATAATCGACACGCCTGCCCGTGCCGAAAATGAGAAATTAAGCGCGAGGACATTTAAAATGAATTACCTCCCGCCACACTCTCCCAAGAAAAGGAACACCCAATATTAGGCAATTATTGCTATGGTTTAGTCGAGTGGCCATTTCCCAGGCGATTGTGGTGTTTGATTACGCAAAATTGATGATTCGCGTGAGGTTACTCGCGAATTCAGTTTGGTGATTGCAAGTGAGGAAATGGAATGTTTGAGAAAAAAGACTTTTCAATCAAGGTTTTTAGAATTGCGATAGTGCAGGTTATTTCCGCAGGCAGTTTATCGAAAGAATATAATTTCCTGTTCTTTTGTTGAATTCTGAATTGTTTGCATAATACTAATTAGGAAAAAAGTATTATGGAGAGCCGAAAGTAATGTGTTTTTACATAAAATCCAAGAAAACCTTTTTTCAATTAGTTTTTCATTTACAAACAAAGCTGTGTCTAAACACTGGATTCAGGTTTTTTACATTTTGAAGCAAAAATTTTATGGATAGTATTTTTTTTATTCCTTTCATAAAAGATGTCTGCCCCCCTCTCCCCTTTTTTTTCTTTCGCGTCTATCCTCCTTGGAGGACGATATTCAAAATGTCCTGAAATTGATTTTTAGGCGTTCGCGAGTGTTGTAGTAAGTATTTTACAGCAAGAATTTTATGGATTTGTCTTTCTTTGAGATCACGTGGGATATGTTAAAGAAGTGCAATGGACCCCTATCCCGCCTCTGCATAGATTACGACTTTAGGAAAATGCTGTATAACCAATCTAGCATCTATCTTTAAAATCTCAGGTATAAGCCAAATTTCATAGCTTTAGCAGCTTTGGCTAGGCGAAACATTGACGTACGGAAAAGTATCCCCTTGATACTTTTTTTGTGTTTATGTATTCCTACAGCTTGCGTCATAATGTAAGGTGGCAGATAGGGATGAATGCGAGACGAGACAGAGATTTACAGCTTTTTTGCGAGACGAGACAAACTTTTTTTAACACCATGATATAAGGATTTTGCGAGACGAGCAGTGGCGCACCCAGGATTTTATTTTAAGGGAGGCTGGGCTACAAATTCTGCTGAACTCGGTTATAGTGACCTCGATCAGAATTACAACTCTCTAACGTCAAAATATTCTGTGCCAGTTGACTCGCCCATAGAGCAAGCAACATGCGCACAAGCAATGTAACTCGTTATAGTCAAATATTAGGTTGTAACGAAAGTTTTCCGCCACTGCAAGTATTGCCTGCACAAGCAGTTCGCGTTGGTGCTTTTGCTAATATTTTGCGAAACGATTTTTGTTATTTGAAAGAAAAAGACTTGTTTTACAGCACTGTGTTGTGAAATCTGTAAAAAAATATCGTTATGATTAAGTATAAGGTGTCTGAAATGGAACTATCACGCTACCAGATTGAACCATCATTTACTCTCAGTTCTGTCGCAAAAAGTCAGCTACAGAATGACACCGAATGATGTGTACAGCTTAAGGCACTAGTGTTGTATCATATGACACTGTGAAGATTTGGTACCGAAAGTTCAAAAAAGAGGACTGGGACATTAAAGAAGCAGAGCGCTTTGGCCGGCCTAATGATGCTGATGAGACCCGTCTACGACAATCTGTGGAAGACGATAAAATATTCATCCACTCGAGAGTTAGCTAAAAGAGTTAGACTTTAGTGCCATGTCCATTAGTCGCGTTAAGCATCGGATTAAATTGGCATATAAGGTCAATAGCTGGGTACCGCGTGAGCTGACTCAAGCAAATCTGGCGGAAAACTTTCGTTACAACCTGATAATTATCTGATTTTTTCAGTAGCGTTGAAACAGAGTTTAACCGCGTTTCGTACACTTTCGTAAGTATTTATTTAAAAAATAACATTTTTTTGTTGTTGTAAAACGTACTTTAGAAATAATTTAAAGACAATTTTTAAAAACAAAAAGTTTTATTCATCAGTTTTCAATTTTTCATGCTTTTCACTTCTAACTTTTCCCCTTTAGGGGGGGGGGTAAATAACGGCTTTAGAAAAAACGTTGTAGAGTTAGTATTTTTTAACTGGTTTACTTAGATCACGTTTTCTAAAAATTTTCCTCATTAAAATTAAAATATGATGAAAATTATAGGTTATGTCAGCTCCAGCGGCGTGGATTTGTATACGGCATAAATAAACAAAAACACGTAGACAGATATTCATTTTTATTTATAAGAATATTGAATTCCTTGTAATCAACGTGAATGTATATTTATCAATGTTTTAACAACTAAAGAAAAAAATGATATAAAAGCTTTTACCGAAAATTAAATTAATTTCTCGAAGACATTTCACTGATGTACTTGGTTTCCTTTTAAGTTACTGTTAAATGGTGTATGAGCAGAGCCTTTGCGACCTCACATTTTTATGTATTTCCAAGATATCTTGATACACGGAATCATTCTTTAAAAAATTGTTTTCATACGAGCATTTATAATTTTACATTTCTACAACATAAGAAATATCGATTAACTCGCGCTTTCTGATTTTACTGCAAAAATATGCAATATCTGTTTATCAAAGCAATATCGTCTTGAAGAGGTGGTATAATTCTTCAAAGCATGGTTCAAGCTTCGGTTGCATTTTGCGAAAAATGCGAAAGAAAATCTTTGCGAATAAAAAGAAGCTACTTTCGCTAAAGCGCATACAGGTTTTAGTGCTTTAATTCAATTAAACTGACGAAATAGAATGAAATTTAGCCATGTGAGCAGTTTCCACACCATTAAAAAAAACCTAAAAGACTAGGAAGATAAAAATAATCTCATCAAAGCGTTTGAGAAACAGTCCAATTGAAAACTAATTTTGAGTTCTAAACAGTGGCAGATGCTAGCTATAGACCCCTAAATGACATTGATAAAGAGTAACATTTTCCTTCATTGTACACTTTGTTTAACTGAAATGAGCTTTTCTTCGAGGGCAATAAAGCTTTTACTAAAATTAGCTCCTTCTTCCACCTTCTCTCCCCCCCCCCCCACCAGAAAGAAAAAAATCTGCATTGTTTTAGTGTAGCATTTTGCTTTGTTGTATATTTTGTCTAGGTCAATCCCAGGCAACATACATAGGTTCTCTGAACGTCTTTAACGTCCCGAGAACCTGTGTGTGCTACCTGGGATAAAGCTTTTTCTAAAAATTAGCTCCTCTCTAAAAAAAAAAAAAAAAAAAAGTACATTGCTTTAGGAAACATTTTGCTTTATTGTACATTTTGTCTGGATCAATAAAATTTTTTTCTAAAAATTAGCCCTTCTTCAAAAAAATTTTGTATCCGCCACCGGTTCTAAACTTAAGTATTTTGAAAATAACAATAAGGATAATAATTTGCTTAAAACATGTATTTGTCCGTGGTGGTTCTTTTTTTTTTTTCATAACCATTTTTAAACTGCTCAAAAATGCATTTATCATTAAAATAAGTAAATTGCCATTTTAGAATTTTGATAAAGCTTTTTCAGTTTTCCGCTAAAAATATTTTTACTCTAAACCTTGCATCACGGTTTGCGTTAAAACTAACCTGGCAAAATGGAATCTTAATAAAACTAAAAGATCGAATTCATGCACATTCTCCTTCATTCAACAGATGTTTACGCCAAAGTTGGAAGAAAACAGAGAAGCATTTAACTGAGCAACCCTTCAAGTGCTCTGTTCTATAGCAACGCCTCTGCAGAAATGAGAAATTAGAACGAAGCCCTTTTAAATAAAATTTCCTCTTCGTACGTTCTTCTCGATTTGAAAGGGACACCTGTATAACTAGAGAGTTATTACATAATGTATTTCGAATTCGCAATTTATAGCAGACGATGTCGGTGTTTCGTTGAAGCATATTAATGAAACGAAAAAGGGACATCCATGTTTGATGGATCACAATGAAAATTGCCGGGTTAAAGAGAATAAGAAGCCTTTCAGAGAGTTACGACGGTTTTGAAATTATGCTTCGGTCCCGCACTTTGCAAGATCACTCCCCCCCCCCCCTCCTTAGTAGAAAACTCATTGGAGAAAATAAAAGGGAAGGTGGGTGGGGAACAACGCTGTTTATATCCTGAATTAATTCGTCTTATCTAAACAGTACCTATTTTCAAAAAGGAAAAACAAAAAGTGAACCAATTTGATCGCAATAGATAGAATTTTTTAAATACTGTTTTACTTTTAGCAAGCAGTAGAAGTTTACCAGCTGAAGTAGAGTATGATTTTGTAATTGTCGAACATTACGAAGGGGAAAAAAAATGTAGCAAGTGCTACTGAGAACTAGAATAGAAGCGTGAAGCTGACTATGCAAAATTCCGAATCAGAACGCGTTTTGCTTAATATGAAACGTGTGGTCACGATCAGACAAACCGTGTGTACTTCTGCTGGTGCTTGGGTATGCACCTTTGAATTCCTCGCTAGGTCTCAGCGTGAGCATCCAAAGACCTTCGTCGGGAAGCAACGATGGGGTATAGCAGATAAAGGGAATAGCTAACCGCCACATCTTGGAGCAAATAAGTTAACCATTCTCTAAGCAGTTGTGTAAGCGCAAGAAAGATCGTGTTAGAAAGTGCTTTGAAATAGATGCTTTCGGCATGATTAATATTTCTTGTTTTTTTTTCTTTATCCGTAGCAATTGGGAGAAGTCAAACGATTTGAATCACACGAAAGCTTCAGAAATTGTACAATCGATCGCCGACATATGTTCATTGCATTCCAGATCTTATGAGATTATTATTAAGCTCAAAGGATTAACAATATTCAGGCGTATATTTCCCCATTTCTTCGAACTCAGTATCAGTTTCCTCCAGAAACTTCTCTCCATTTATTTTCCATTTCTGAAAAGTAAATTGCGCAGTTAGCAATGATAAACCGAATTGGCATCGCTTTTCATAATAAAGTCTTCAAATTGTGTCCACCTTAAGAGAACTTGATAATCAATCAAAATATTTGAAAGCTAAATTTAAAATAAACCATGAAGAATTTTAATACCAACCTTTATTTTCGGCATTCAACCGCTCATTCCTCTGGTATCATTCTTACCTTGAGTATTACTTCTTGCTGTTACAACATGAAACAATGGTAAATTGACTTTTTATGTAATGAAAACTGCGAATTGAAAAATAGACGAAGTTCTATTAATTTCTTCTAAAAACTCTTTTAAAGACCTTAGAAGTAAATAAAATTAAAAAGCTGGTTGGCATAATGCTTTAAAAAAGCATTTTAAAACCCGAAATGCTATTAAAATGGTCTGTGTTGATTAAAACGATTTAAGTAAGTGACGCGAACACTTCAGAACTTCCAGGAACTAAATAAAACTGAATTATCGATAAGAAGAAGCTGTGCAAGTCTCCATTTCGTCTGGCGTCGGTAAGTTTTATTTGATGCACTTTGAAAAAGATGATCTTGTAAATGAGACGCAATGCGAATTTGTTAACGTTTAGCTGCATTTCAAGTTTTCTAATTTCTGGGTTCATATATTTTCTTGAAAATTCTCTCTTAACTTAATAAAAAGGGTTTTTCACAGAATGAAAAATCTGAATCTGTAAGAAAATGTTTCTGCTTTTAGAAAGGCTTATTGATTTTGACGAATTCCACAAAACAAATTACTAAGTACGATTTCTAAAATTAAAATACAAATATATAGAGGCGTCGTTACCCCCAGCCACAGTTTTAACATTAGCGCATCATTTCTAGTTAGGCCAGAGTAGGCCATGGCCTTATTATCGCATGGGCAAATTGGGACTTTGCCCAGGGCCCCAGGCTCGAAAGAGCCCCTAATTTCAAATGTTGTTCTGAAATATTCTTTTTTTTATATCAAAATTTTATGAAAAATAAAACAAATTTCATAGATAGGGGCCCCCCAAATTCATCAGTGCCTGGGGATCCCTGTTGGTCACAATCGAGTCATGCCTAAGGCTGCAAAATTTTATGGGTAGCATTTTCTTACTTTTTTCTTTTTTAATCACATGCGGAATGTAGCTGTGTTGCAGACCTTTCTTTTTTCTTTTTTTCTCTCATACTAAAAAGTATTTGCCCAAGACTGCAACAAATCGTCGAAACTGGTCCCTTTCAATATCATATGTCATTTTCCAGAGCAAATAATTGTTCGTTCCAACCCCGCAATATAATATGAACAGGAATTATATGTACTCAAAAATCTACCTCATAGAAACATTAAACCACTTCCGAAAAAAATTCCTACGTATGGCCCTTTAAGTCAATATTTCCTTCTTGAATACATTTTTTAAACTGACAACACACTAATAATATGTATTGCAAGATATAAAAGTAAAAGGAACACGATGGGGGCTGCAGCTTTTAATTTTGCCCATGAGTATCATGGACCTAAATGCGGCCCTGTTTAATACCTTTTTCGCCAAACTGTCTTTGTTTTGGTGTCTTCAGTAGATTTTAGTTTGCGAATGTAATTTTTAAAAAATCACATCAGAATTCTTCCAGATTAAATATATAATTAATTATTTACAATTTAAAAACAGCGAAAAATTTTAGGAAAAAGCGTTTTCTCAGCTTAGACATCCTGTTTTAGTATAAGCCTAACTAGAAAGTGAAATATATATCTGCTCATAACGGCTTTTTAAGTCTCGAGGTTTTGGGTGATCTTGCAAACTAGTCAGGCTGCGAATAAAACGGTATATGTAAGCCACGGAAAATCTGTTTCCTAAAATTTGTAGTTTTTGATGAATTGTAAAGAATAAGTTATATAGGATGAAATGGGTAACTTTTTAGATATTTTCACATTCAAAGTTTTATAGCAATAAAAAATTATAATATTTACCTTATTTTTTTAAAAAATTGCATTTAGATATTGTATTGTTTCAAAAGATTTTGATGCAATCCAATATAATTTTTTTTAAATTATAAGTTAATTAAACTTACTTTGGAAAGTTCTGATTCATTTTACCCCGATCCTGAGGTGAAACGGGTGATTCGAAATGATGCCTTGTAGAATAGGCATGGCTGAAGAAGAGCGGAGCCAGACTATGCCCTGAATGCGTCCCTAGGTTGTAAAATTTCTGAGACCCTATCCCTCTCCCCCCTCCGACAAAAATTGTCTAAGTTGAACGACCCACATCTATTTATTACCAGTGTTTTCTAATGTTTCTAACAAGCGTCTTGGCCAATGTAAAACAAGACTAAATATAACGGTTAATTAATAAGCATAGGCTAGGTCTTATTAACTCGAAAAAAATTAACTATAGAAAAAGAGAAAAATGTTTATTTTGATTATCATTCTATCTATTCCTATGTAAGACACATTATTGACCAATTTAAAGCCATTGTTACGGCTGTGTCTTTGTAGCTATAATTATTTTTAAAAATGATGTGACTTGCTAAATTTATTCTGCTATTTTTTTAAATTAAATTTTTGGTAAATAAATAAATAAATAGGCAAGAAAATAACGATCATTACTTTAACTATATAAATGGAACAATTTTAAATTTCAAGAAAATAGCCTAGCAAATATTGTTTAAACTTAGCATTGTTTAAATGTAAGAACATTAAATTTCAAAAAATAAATAATAAAACATTGTTTAAATTTTAACAGCTTATTGCAGTATGCTTATACAAAACAAAGCTTCCTGTGACCCATTTTATCTCATTTAAAAATAAATAAATAAAGGAAAATTCAAAACGCGTTTTATCTGATTGGCTTCAGATATTGTCTAGAACTTATTTTATGAGAAATATTTTTAACTTCCACTGTTAAATATTAAAATATAATAATTTTCTGAAGTTAGTAAACCATGTTTTTCACACAACAACATCCACAACTTGTAAAAGGATTTTCTAGCGTTGCTATATGTATGAACTTTTATGGAAATGAAAAATGTTGGCAACAAACTAAAAAAGTTATTATTTAAAAAGTTTGCTTTAAAAAAATATTTCATTTGAATGTTGTTTGCATGGAGTTATCATAAAGTGACCCATTTTACCCCATTTTAATCTAGAAGTTTTCTGGAGTCATTTTTGAAAATTATTAAAATCTACTGAAGCCACCCGACAAAGACTGTCTGGCGGAAAAAGTGTTAAAATTGTGACCGACTAGTAAAGACACCACAATATCTATAGTTTCTTCCTTTAACACTAGCACTGTATTAACTAACAAAAAACACTCAGAAGAGCTGGTTTTTAAAAGGTAAAATAATTAAAACTTAGTTCTATTTTCTTTCCTCCTCCACCCCCCTTTTTTTAATTTATTATTTATTTTATCGTTATCCCGTGTATTTCTGTATTTACTTAATTTTTAATTAAAATAATTTGTTTTGTCTGTTTTATTAAGAAAATGCGCTGTCATGTTTATATATTAAAAAAAATGTTGCTGTTCTTTTGTTTTTCTGTTTTTTATTGTTTTTACGTGTTCCTATTTTGTGCCATTTCCTTTCCTTTCCTTTTTTTTTTTCTACACTCTCTTTTATTTTCTATTATATAGGTTGGTGAGTATCTTTTATGAGTGTTATTTTACAAAGTTTTAATTATTTGAACTCTATTATTGCGAGATGAAGCTGCGATGAACCTCATCTGAAGTTCCGGGTTCATCCTGTGTAAAGAAATGAGTTCCCGCTTTTTTGTTTTTTCCCATGAAACACAACTACTGTACTACATATATGTATGTATATATATATACATATATATATATATATAACCTTCTAAATTGACCACCCAGTGGTTTCACGTTTTCGTGGTCTCCTTCTGAAGGCTACAGTACTTAAATTTTGATTTTCGTATTTTATCATCTATGTACTTATGCATTACATAGTACATGTAATGTATGCAGTATGCAGCAAAATTATGTAAAATATGAAATCAAAGTGATACAAAATAGGAAGAATATTGCTTATTAGGGTTAAAAAATAATTATACGTACTTACGTGTTATACATAGATATTACGGTATTACGTTGCGTTTACGGTATTACGCAACACCGGTATTTCACTTTTAGTGATTTTGGCAACATTCGTACATCTATTTTTGATACTTCATGCTCTCCCATTGTTTTTCTATAGTGGGATACTTCCATTCATTTTTGTTTTATTAGTGGCTCATGGTACCTCGATTTTCAATTTGATTGGCCCTTTGTATAATGCTGATATGGTCTGTTTTGTTCTTCAGTTCTCCATTAAGGGCATATCTATATCTATCTATCTATCTATCTATCTATCTATTTGTCTATCTATCTATCTATATCTATATATATATATATATATATATACAAGGTGACCCAAAAGGGCTTTAATACTTTGTCTATTAGAGATAAAACTGCAGTGTAGATTGAAAAAATGTTTAAAATAATGTCGGTATGTGTATGATTATGGCAACGCTACACTAGGGCGATCTGCCAAGGACGGGGAGTGCCTTGGTAGGAGGACTTTCTAAGGGGTTCTAACGCGTATTCACGTTACATCTGGAGAAAACCTATCAAAACTCCAGACCGTTAGATCGACAGCCGCGCGATGGGACCCAAACCCGAGACCTTCACACTTCGGCCATCTACCATTTTCAGCGGCATAACCACTGTGCCTTGGTGAGGCCAAAATAAGGTCGGACTTTTTTAAGAAAATATTCCTTTCGCTCATTTACAAAAAGTTACAATTTTTTAACTTCTATACGGCCCCCGTACAAAAACATTCCCAATTAGTAAAATGTACCCCGTACACTAAAAAAGCAATGTACCAAATTTGAGCCTTTTATCATACAACGTCGCTGAGATATCTTTAAACAAAGATATTTTGAGACTATGATTTTGAATGTAAATGCTTATTCCTCGAGCAGAAAAATATTTTCATTCGTAATTTCTGTACGACCCCTGAAGTGCGATTATTCGACGTGATTTTTTTCCCCTTCGACAGCCATTGAAAAGGGGTTTAAATCCTTAAGTCAGCGTAATATTTATTTTCATGTCTTCGACACTTTTTAAGGTATAATTCTCAAATCGTATACAAATTTAAAAAGTTTAACTTTTTGAAAATGAACGAGAGAAATTTTTTCTCAACTCTTATTTTCGACCTTATTTTGAACATTTTTTTCAATTGACATTGCCCACTTAATAGATAAGGAATCGAAGACCTTTACCACCTTTTGGGACAATATATATATATATATATATTCATATATACGTGTATTTTTATTACATAGAATAAATTTGTAGGAATAATAAAAATAAATATAAATAATCTGGATTATTAAATTCCCGTAAAATGTGCACAATCATTTTCAACTTAAAAAATTATTAGTATTTGCTTTGTACTATTTTTTCGAAGTTTGTGTCTTCAATCGTGGATGCCTATTCTGAAAAGGTTAATCATACAATAATAGTTGAGACATTTAAAAAGTTATTTCTGCACAAAGTTCATAAAAATAGTTAGCACAGAAAGATAGCCTGAATCTGTAAGAAAATGTTTCTGCTTCTTTAAAAGGCTTATTCATTTTGATAAATTCCAGAAAATAAATTTCTAAGTACGGTTACTTAAAATTCAAATACAAATTATTACCTGCAGTTTCTTCCTTTAGCACTAGTAGTGTACTAACTAGATGTGTGAGAAAGTTGTGATGCACCAAACCTTAAGTTCCGAGTTCATGCTTTGTGTAGTTATTCGGTTGCCTTTTTTTCTTTTCTTCATTAGGGAGACAACTGTACTTGTTAAAAAATATATACTTTTAAGTATGTTATAATTGTTGAAGATTTAAATTTGAAACTCACACACACATAACATCATGACAATTTTTCATATACCTAAGAAGTTACGTCTGGATTGGAGTCTTGTATTCGCACATCATTTTTATGGAAGTATCCCCTGATTCTATATAACACGTTTGTGTGTAGGCTTTTTTATTCCCCCCCTCCCTCAGTGTGCGGGTACTGGCTACAAGTATTTGCCACTACTAAGGAACGAACTGTGATGAAGATCACATATTTTATATTAACTGTCACTTTTAGAAATTTCTTAAATTTAATATATTTTAAAATCAAGCATATTAACTTTACATTCTCTTCTCATTTTTATTAACCTGTTCACTTGCAACGTTGTAAAGAAGCAATGCCAGTAATGTGGCCTGTGATGAAGTTCACATATTTTATATTAATTGTTATTTGTTTTCTGTTTCTCAAATTTAATATATTCTAAATCAGACATTTGAACTTTAATTTCTCATTTTTAATTACTCCGGATTTAAAAATTTTTTATTACGCTTTCCCCCACACGTTCAATTTCAGCTAACTGCTTATCTATTCGAATTGTATGCGTAAATTATTCTTTCACCCGTTTCTCTTTGTTCCCGTTTCTCCGTTGTTCTTATTCTCATCAATAATAACTCGAAGTCAGTTCCATTTCTTTCGTGTGCTACGCGCCTTCTCCTCGCTGACCGTAAGAATTTCCCTGCAAGCTTGTAGAGATGAGTTCGGGCTCATTTTTTGAAGCCCGAGCCCGAGGACTTTTAATCCGAGCCCGCCCGAGCCCGAGCAATATAATTTAAGTCGGAGCCCGAGCCCGAAATTTCAGTTAAAGATTTAAAAAAAAAAATCTAATTACTTTGTTGATAGAATACAATGAATTTTGCCGTCTGTGCAAATTAAAGACAAATATAGTTGCAAACTCTCAATGCACTTTCTAATTCTTTATTTATCCATATGTTTATCAAATAATGTCGGATCTCATGACTAACTAATGAATATAAACCGCCGTTCTGAAATATCCAAAGAGCTTAACGCACACTTCTAGGCGCCAGTGCCGATATTTCTTTTATAAGTACAGCCAACTATGGTTATAGTGAACGCGGATATAGTGAACCATCGGACATAGTGATCGCAAACCATTAGTCTTGATTCACACACAGTATCTCTATATGGAGACATTTGGGTTTTAGTGAACTTCGGATAGAGTGGACGAAATTTGTTGGTCCCCAGAGGTTCACTATAACCGGAGTTGACTGTACTTTTATTTTCTTCATGAATCACTTTTTAAAATCTGTTTCAAGGAGTATGTTCAATAAAGGGGAAATTTTTCACGAGCCCGAGCCCGCCCGAGCCCGAACGCAATTGCGAATTACAGAGCCCGTCTCATCTCTACAAGCTTGCCGATAGGCTTGGCGGACTCGCCGGGTGTTGAACGGGTATTCTTGCATTGTGCTACGGCAATTTCTGCTCTTCGGTGCTGATCCTCATTTGATGATTTTTTTTTTCTTTGTGGCAAAATGAGGAGTGGTTATATGTTTCAGCGAGCTCTTCTGAATTTAGAGACTCCAGTCGACTAAAGAACCAACTTTGAGTTCTATATATTTTTTAATACCCGGCAACTTCAACATTGTTGAAAAACTGAAATTGTATCTCAGTAACTTAATATCAAACAACGTTAGTTTCATCTGCTCCTATTCGAAACGTAGAAGTTCATACGGTATAAAGTAAAAAACAAAAACAAAAACAAAACAAACAAACAAACAAACAAACAAAAAACAGCGGAGAACGGTATTTATATCAACAGATTAACTCTTTTTTTTTACAGTCATATATTCATTTTTTAGAGTTTGCACAGTTTTTGAAATAAGCATTATTCGAACGATAAATTGTCATTTGAAATGCATTTCACAGCTTTTTAAAAATGTGTGCAGTATTACAACATCAATATTTTTTGTGTTCCTGTGACTGGCAAGTTAATCATAACTACCTATTGAATTTATACCAGGTCAGCAATTTACTGATTACATTTTTATTATTGTTCTGTATATATGCTTATATTTTTATTATTTTGCTATAGACTATTTTTGAATGCCCTTATTTCGATTACACTATTTTGATTATCTAGTATAATTGGTTAGTGTGTTTTAAATTGATTGCTTGCGAATGAAAGTTGCACATGAAGATTTTATTCTTTAATTGTGACTTTTCTAGTAAGTACATAGCAATTTTTTTAATGTTTAAAAATATATTTTTCTACTAGTACACAGAATTTTTTTAATGTTTAAGATTTTTAATTTATAATTTGTCAAGTTATTTCTTTCCAAATTGTGCATTTCATTATTTTACATTAATTTTCTGGTCATTATTTAGGTAACTGCTAATCTCTATAAAGGAAGATGTCCTGACTGACTGACTGACGATCACCGCACAGCCAAATCTACCGGAGATACAGACATGAAATTTTAGGAGCTTACAGCTTTCATACATAAGGCGTCATTTAAGAAACGTTTTTTAAAAATTCGAACCCAGACGGGGGTGGCGGCCCAAACGTTCTTTTCACGTTTCCCTTCACATCTCATGGGGGAAAATTCTTCCTTTAATATATGACTAACAGAAATACATAAAAATCAGTTTCAGGATTTTTTAAAATTTGCACCTAAACAGGGATAAGGGGCCCAAAACTTTCTTTAACGTTCTTTTCACATTTCCCTTCACATCTCTGAGGGAAAAAGAGACAACCGTAAAATTTTTGCTTTAAAATACAACTAACAGAAATACCTAAAAATCAATTTCAGGGTTTTTTAGAACTCTAGTTTTAAAGAACATCTTTGCCCAAACTGACGTAAAGGGCAAAGATGTTCTTTAACACGAATTTTTAAAGTTCATTTTCAAGGTTCTTTAGAATGCGCATCAAAACGGAGATAAGGGGCCAAAACGTTAATTTCGAATTTGCCATCATATCTCGGAGGAAAATAGAGATCAATATAAAATTCTTGCTTTAGAATGTAGCGAACATGAATGCCTACGAATCATTTTCAGGGTGTTTTAGAATTCGCACCCAGACGGGTGGGAGGGTCCAAAACGCTCTTTCACGTTCTTTTCACATTTCCCTTCATATATCAGAGGAAGAAATAGTAGCCTAAAATTCTTGCTTTAAAATGTAACTAACACAAATACCACAAATACCTAAAAATCAACTTCATGGCTTTATGGAATTCACACCCGAACAGGGAAAGGGGCCGAAACTTTCATTTCTGATTTCCCTTCATATATCAAAGGGAAATAGTGATAGCCGTAGAATTCTTGCTTTAAAATGCAACTAACAGCAATACCTAACAATCATTTTCAGAGTTTTTTTTTTAAAACGGTGGTAATGGTCTAAAACGTTCTTTTCACGTTTTGCTTCATATCTCAGAGGATAAAAGAGACAGCCGTAATTCCTGCTTTAAAATATAACTAATACAAATACCAAAAAGTCATTTTCAAGGTTAGGGATGGACGCGAGACGACTTTTTTGCGAGACGAGACAGAGATTTACAGCTTTTTTGCGAGACGAGACACACATACTTAACATTACGATATAGGGATTTTTGCGAGACGAGACAGGCTTTTAGGCTATTTTGCGAGACGCGAGATGCTTATTTTTCGTCTCGCGCCCATCCCTATTCAAGGTTTTTTTAGAATTTGCACACAAACGTGCGTAAAGGGCCGAAACGTTCTTTAACGTTCTTTTCACGTTTCCCTTCATATCTCAGAGGAAAAAAGAGACAGCCGTAAAATTATTGATTAAAATATAACACAAATACCTAAAAATCATTTTCAGGGTTTTTTAACATTCGCTCCAAAATGGGTGGTAAGGGTCTAAAACGTTCTTTTCAAGTTTTCCTTCATATCTCAGAGAAAAAATGTGTTACCCATAAAGTTCTTGCTTTAAAATGTAACTAACAGATATACCTAAAATCATTTTCAGGTTTTTTAGAATTCGTGTCAAAACTGGTGTGAGAGACAAATCCTTATTTTCATACTTGTTATCATATATCGAAAGAAAATGAAGATAGCCATAAAAATTTGCTTTGAAAAGTATCGAACACAAATTCATTACAATCTTTTCAAAGGTTTTTTTAAATGGACCTCAATACAGTGTAGTTTACAAAAACTGTTTTTCATGTATTTTTTAACTTTAGAGTGCTGTTAATTTCAGACAAAGATTTTTGTCTACCTGGTGAAAAGATGAATCACTTTTCAAGGGTTGGGAAATGAAATGTGGAAAATCTCCAAGGCTTACCGTTTTCGGTGATTTATCGTCAAGTTTGGCATAAAAAAATTTGTCCCCAAAACTGAAACTAGCCTATCAATATCTTCCATATTTGTCGCGAATATGCATAACCCTACAGTCTATTTAATTGGAATATTGGTGTCTAAATTCGTGTAAGTGAAGGTGAAGTATAGTTAGACAATGCCTTCCAAGGATTTTAAAACAGTTTTAGTAAACGATTTTAATATAGATTTCAAATTTGAAGAATTATTTTATGGAACAAGAAAAAGAAATACGGCACACTCGCGGATTATGATGCACATTCCAAACATTTTAAAAAATCAAGTATAGTTAGAATATGCTTAACGAATATTGTAGAACAGTTTTTGTAGGCGATTAAATCTATAACCAAAATATATTCAATATTTATTTATTTATTTTTCATTTATATTAGTTGGTTTAACAATATCCATTGCGTGCGAAGAACGGGTACTTCAGCTAGTCATGTATATATACTAACATACTATTCACTATGTTATATTATTGCATTAAAGTTTGCTATAATCTGGGTATATGTTATATTGTGTTTCAACAGTGTTCTTTCTTACTTCTGAAATTTTCGGAAAGGTTAATTGCTTATTTTAAGCATTAGGTAACGTGAAAATTATCCGGCATACAATGATACGTTATTTCACGAAAGAAATTTCATCTATTATACACTTTGAAATGTTTTATAATGATATTGAGCACTTAACATTTTATATTCAATGTATGCTAAAAAAATACTTATATTTGATGTGGATTTAAACCCGATGTTTGCATATTTTAAGTTTTTCATTTTTTACAGTGTTCTCATTACCTTTTGAGCATATTTACATAAATTTAGAGAAAGTATACATCTTTTTATTTCACATACATACGTTCTTGATTAAGGATTTCAAAATTTGCTACAAATAACGATTTGGGAAAAAAATTGCCAGCACGCATTTTTTTTTTCCTTACAATGCATTTTACATTTTATCTTCATGATATAGCCTCTATGAGATACACGCAATTGTTTTTGTTTTCCTTACATTTTTGCATTTTAATGATAACGAATAAGCCTCTATAAGCTACATTTCTTTTTCTTCTTTCCACACTCTTCTTAATTAATTATTGGCAATGCCTATCTGGGGTACACATCTTTTTATTTTTTTCTTACACACTGCATTTTTGCTTATTTTAAGTTCATGGCATGACATACATGGTGCTCATTCAGTTTTCATTAAATTTTATTTTTACCTCACATATACTGTTTTATTTTATTTGTCAAATTTTACACAAATTTATAAATGAAATGCTGATTTGTTAGTTATTCTCTTGCAGACATTGAGTACTTTTAAATAAGTTCTTAGAGCCGTTTTCTGTAAGTAGCCTGATCCCCTCTTGGCATTTGGGGGATTCGATTTCATGTTAGCAATCACACCTTATTTTTATTCACAGTTGAATTTTTTTACACATTTGTTTATGCAGTCATTTTTTTTCCTCTAGTGTTTGTAACTAGTGGAGTTTTACACAATTTTACAATGGATATGCTACAATTTACAATCATCATGACTAAATCTTTACACATTATTTTGATAATGCATATTATTTTAATACACATTAGCAGTTGCTTAGCCAAGGGGGGGGTAGTGGGGGGTCACCCCCATGAGGAATTGTTTTCATACAAAATGTATATTCTTCACTCCCTTATCGCACACACGTATACATATAAGTGAGTTGCAGTAGTCGTAATACCCCTCCCCCCCAATTCCATGAAAAATTTCTGGCTACGCCACTGAACATTAGTTATTTTGTTGTTTCGAACAGTTAATTTTTTTGTAGAAGGTTAATTTGAAATTTTTGAAAATGTAGATTTATTTATTTTTGTATTTCATTGAAATTTTATCCTTTATAATACATTTTTTACATTTTCCCAATAAGTTCTACAATTCACTACTTTTACACTTTTTAGATACGTTGTTTTTCTATGTTGTTTCCTGTCATTGATATTTCTCTGTTGATAGATGCATCCTTGAAGTATAATGGTGAAATTTTGCATAGTTTTTTTTTCTTTTTCACAAATTCACACTATGACACATTTTTGTAGTACTTCAGATAAGATTCATACTTGAATTGCCATTGAACTTAATGAAGTGTGTTGTCTTTTCACACACATTTTTTTCACACTTGCTTAAATTTTTCTGTTTTTTTTTTTTTTTTTTTTTTTTTTTTTTTTTTTTTTTTTTTTTTTTTACAAGGCCCAAGTTTACAAGTTTTGATTCTCAAACTTTCCCCCCTTTTTTTTCATTTCTCTTATACTTTTTTTTTTATATGTTACATTCATAAACATGATTGCTGAAGGACTGTTGTACTGGTCAAATTTGAGTACATTGTGTTTGTCCTTTCATACACCTTAATTGTTTACACAATCAAATTTTTGATAGTATCTTTTTTCTCCCCAAAATTTTCACAATTATGCACTGTACAGTTCAAAAATTTTGAATACATTGTATTTGTCTTGTGTGTCTTTTTGTTTACACACACAAACATTCCTTTTTAAATTGCAATCATTTGTTTTTGCTTTTAGCAGAATGAAACATTTAATGTCCTGTTTTTAAATATCTTTTTGCTTAATTTTGTACAAATATATTGAGAGAGCAAAAAATCCAAACACTCCTGCGTTGTACAATTTTTTTTTTCAAATACTCACCGTGTTATAAAGCGTTACATTGATTAATCATTAGAATTCTGTTTATGTTTAGTTATTTTATTGAACATTAGTTCTTGATTTATTTTCTTAACATATAGATTTCATCAACTTGACACCTAAGACTTTTAAAATGTGAAACTTTTACATTATGTGTCTCAGGTTGTCAGTATTGTTGTTTTGTTTTGTATTTGCATTTTTAGTTTACTTTTTTTTGTACTTTTAGTGTTTTTTTTTTTTTTTCACAATTTTGCCATTGTTGCAAAACTTAATGGTAATATAATTGAAACTAAGGAGCATAAATGTTTCTTTGCTTGAATATCATTAAAAAGGTAACTTTATTGAATTTTTCTAGAATATGACCACAAATGTCTTGAATTTTAAACTACAAATTAAAATTATATTTACAATTTCATAACAAGTTTAAATCTGCATTTTTAGAACTTTCAAAATTAACTAGTCTCATGTTTTTGTAACTTATTATTATTTTTATTCGCTTCACATGATTAGTAACTTTATAAGTTGACACTGATATGCTGAGATATGCATGTGTTTTAGTTAATTATTGAGGGTGCACCCGCTTGATTGGAATGTATGTATGTTGAGTGCCGTCTGGAGGGTCCAGAAAATATCGCAGGAGTGTTTGGATTTTTTGCTCTCTCAATATATCGTTGTGTTTTCATTATTGCTTTAAAACTTGACACTTAATAGCAATGATAATTTATAAAGTATATAAATATAACTTAATAATAAAATAACAATTGATAATAATATAAATTGACTTAGGATAAATGTGTAATAAAAGAAAATAAAAACAGAAATAATGTATTATAACATTTTTAACTCTTTGTAAGGTCATATTAGTGCATACATACTGGCTTTTTTACACTACATACAGATTTTTATATACAATTTTATAGAAAGTTATTTTACCCGTTATTTTGCATAAGCTTGGTCCTCACTTTATTAACCAACTCCAGGGATGTGAGGATGAGTCGACCATGCCTAGCCCGGGATTCGAACCCCGTACCTGAGGGACTTCAGCGCTGTGCGTTAACCATTACTCCACTGGGCTTCTGTCCTACATTTATCTCTTATAATAGTTTCGAAAGCGATGTTCACCTGGACTATTGTGTGGGATTACAACGCTCTACCACTAACGAAATGAATTCAAAAGTAAACCTTCAAAAGTATTTTTAAATCACCCCATCTAATAAAATCGTCTACATACGAGCTACTGGCCATTTTAATATGGGGGCATCTAATGTCCGGCCAGTGCTATCCCTATGAAGGAATGGACAATTTAACCCCCAAGCTCACTTCGAAAATCGTGCCCCGCCCAAGGCGTGATAGAATGGTTCTTAAGTTATTCGAAAAAATCATGCGATTTTGGTACATAATTACAAATAAACTAACTATGCCAGGCACTTCAAAATTTTGAAACTGTCTCTTTACAAGCTATATTACATACTGCGAAGACAGGCCAATCTGTATCAGTTTCAAAACTTTTAGAAAAAATTCTTTAAAATCTTAAATTTTCGCAAGGCGTGTCACTCTTCAAAAAATCCTGCAGCTATGATCTATGTTTAAGAATTTTTTCTGAAAATTTCACAAAAGCCACAGCGTTTTCGCTTATCGCAGCGTGTAAAACAGATTATGAAGAACCGTCTGGAATTTTTGGGAGACCATGGTGCTATTAGTTTATTTCAATTTGTGTACCAAGTCTAAAAACAGAGTTTTTTTTTTTTTTCGAAGAACAGCCTTAAGCCACTACACTACCTGGGTGGTAACATGTCTGTTGTAAGATTTTAAATGAACTCTCTGTATGCTCAATAGTGCAATGATTTTGAGTAGCGTTTTTTCCTATTCTGAAAGTCCAACGGTCTTTTTATCTGTGAGTTAGTCCTTTTCCTCAATCTCACAATACTTAAAATCAATAATTAAACAAAGTGGTTTTGTTAAGGACTAGTAATCTTGAATGGATCAAAAATATAAATTCATATCACTTAGGAAGGATTGTCTATAAAGGACCATTTTGATATCAGTTTCCTTAGGTGGCTCTTCCCAAAATAAAATTTTGGTGATTTGGTTTCTGTAGTCACTTAACAACAACTTGGATCTCGGTGTTATAACACCTGTCTGCACGTTTAGCGGTTGAGAACTTGTGTTTCAATACAGTATTCTAAGCTCTGTCTTGTGGCTAAGCTACAGGACCACGTCGTGCAATTAATCCCATTGGTACGGACAGCTGAACATGTGGATCAGCGGCTTTCTATCGAAGCAAAAAATTTGACTGCGAGTTCTTCTTTCCCAAATCACACCAGCATGCTATTAGTTTCGAGACGGGGTGGCTGAGAGACTATTGTCTGAATTCGGGGGTTCGTGCCCTGAAGCCACCGAAGAACCTCTATGGTTTAAAGCGAACAGCATAGAAGCCCATTATTGAAGTAGGGAAATATCATGTGCTGTTTTGATAATTTCCGTTTACTCGCAACTGGAATGCTACTTTAACTTTTGCATGGACCAAGTTTCCAAATGTGCCAGCACCTTTGCGTTTTAATTCGGACCACACATTCTTTAATGAAAGTTGTTTGTTTGGATCCGTACTATCACCTCTTAATTTCCCCCCCCCCCATCTTTTGTGTAACAGCCTGCATTTTGAAAAGTACCAGTAATGTCTTAACTGGGAAATTAATGTATTAAATATACAGCTTTCTGCATTAAAATATGCTATTTGCTTAAATTTCGTTGTTTTGCTGCATATGTATGTATGAATTTTTACTCACATAAAAATGCAATGCTAAGACAAAAACTATGAATACCTCATGTAGGTTCGGTAAAAATCTTTATAGAGAAAATTCTGCCTCGAGTTTCTTTTATGTCACATAGGCTTTGGATCGCCCTGCCAAATTCTACTAGAGAATTTCTGTCTTCTAGTTCCGTCACTAGTTTCATTATAGGAATGAAATCGGTAGAGCACGGGGAAAGTCACATGCAACGGTACATTGCTAAAGTTTGAAGCTACCCGACGCAAATCTCTTTTTAAAGCAAAAATCGAATGTTTGGTTAGTTGTTAAACATCTTTCTTTTACAACGGGAATATGATGTTGACGTGTTCTAATAAATAGAGTTGCGACTCAAGGAGGTTTGTAAGTTTTACTTTAAAAGAGAGAAAGCATGAGGAAAAATCACGCTGCCAGTGTTTGGATGTCATCTACTCATGTACCCAGATGTTTGCTTTCTACCTGTCCTTTGTAAGATCAAAAGACAAAGTTTTCCAGCTCTCGTGCTCTGCTGCTTTCTTAGATAGCGAAAAAGTAAATTAAAATTGTGAAGTATTTCATTTAGTTTAAAAACTAATTCATTGTGTGGTGGACCCTTTTCAACTGCGAGTACCTACATTGTGGGTGGCCAGGACTTACGGTACGTTACATATCACAAGCTCGCTTAAATCTCTCAGAAAGCTCTCTTTTAGCTTATAAGCAAAAAATCTATATCCTTGAACTGCATGTACCCTCGTCTTTCCTCTAATGTTAGGTTGTGCTACGGTTTCACCATTCCCTCGATGCAGACATAAACTTTTCTGCAGATAATGAGTTTTTATAACCTTAGTTTCACCTTGGAATAACCTCTTATTCACCTTAACTTGTGGCTTCACATTGACTGAAAACATCTCATTACTTCAGCGTACAGTCAAACTTTCGACTACCTACGCAGGAAGCGAGAGACGCCACAAAATTATACACCAAGATTCCACCCCCTTCCTTTTGAAATTCTAAGCAATCCAGGAACAATAGGATATATTCCAGCATATTTAATGAGACGCTTTCTGTGATCTCTTGGAGAAGGAGACATATGAACACGCCTTCTCCCCCTGAAGAAACCAATAAAGAACCTAGATTTTAAAAGCTGAGTTATTTTCATTTTGCTTTTACCGCAAAAACATAATCCCCAAGTGAAGCATATCCACCACGCCTACCCCTTCACTCGCCACTGGCTAGAAAAAAAAAAAAAAAAAAAAAAAGAGAGAGAGAGAGAGAGAGAGAGAAGAGACGGATCTCCGCGCTGAATGATAAACCAGTTTTTAGAGAGAAAATGCCAGGTTTATTATTTTTCCCTGTTCACCTTTTTTTTTTGAAACGAGCGAAGTTCGCTATTCTCTGGAAATTTCAATTAAGATTGTTCTTCGAAAGCTTTGTAAAAGAGAATATAAACCGTCTATGCTAGTGAAGCATGTACTGCATATGAAGCGATGCATGCAATACTTTAAATACAAAGAATGAAAAAGCTATCTGTGCTATATTTTTATAGTACTATATAGTATTGTATTAATTTGAGTGATCTCAAAAGTACGTTATTGGTAGTACTATACGTAGGTAGTATACATATAATACAGGGTATCATTACGTTACATGCACTTCTTTCAGAAAAAAGAATTTTTATTAATCTTTAGTTAACGAATTTGCTAATTTAACTCAGAAGCTAAAGATCAGTTTAGAATACTAACATGCAAATATGCATTTTCATTCAAAGACGAATGATCTCATTTCTTTTAGTAAATATATGCTTTTTTTTCTTTTTCAGTCTTAAAGACCAACTTGCCGAAGGTATCTCTGATGCATTTATAATGAACTGTGGAGCAACTAACTTATTTAAGACATTTTAAAAATAATAAATTTAGCCGAGATCAAGGCATTAACCAAATTAAATTCATAAACCAGCGAAGACTGCTATAATTTCGTTTTCTGTAACATGTTTTACATAAAAATTGTCCGATGTCAATTACAGTTATCGAAAAAAGATGATTTTGATCTCCGGAGATCAAAAATACATTACGCACTTTGATGACAAATTGCTATCTGGTTATCCATATGAACTATGTGAAAGCAGCAAGTCTGTTTGAAAGTCTGTTTGTCTTTGTCTGTCTGTTATGTCAAGTCCGACAAAGTGCCGGGTAAGACGAAAATTAGCAGTGGGCAAGGCGATTTTTGCGAGGCCCACCCACCCTAAGCAGCAATTTTAGGGGAGGGGGAGAGTTTCGTTTGAAAGTCTGTTTGTAACCCTTTATTGTTATTAAATAAAAAGAAGCACTAATAAAAGCTGTGTTGATAATTCATTATTTGATTTTTAAAAATTACAATGTATCAATCTATTTCTTAAAAAATATGTTTGTTGCTTTTTAAATACAACACGCAGAAATGTGGAATCGGAAACGTCTTTTTCATTCACCTGTTAATAGTAACATTAATAATCAGTTTAATAATCAATATGTAATATGTAATCCTTATTTTAATAAATAATCCTATTAATAATCCATTTCCGTGGTTTTCGACGAACCATGATCAGAAAGTTCACTATTATTCTAAAGTTAATATTAACAGGTACGTGAAGACGACCTTTCCAACCTACATTGCTATGTGATTCAGAACTATCTTCCTTCCGTCTTCTGCATCTTACACATTTTTGCCAAATTAAATTCGTAAAGTTCATAGAATTAAATTCGTAAGAGTTCGGAATCACCCTGAATATAAAGCCATATTCTTCTGCTCGAGAGATGAAAATTTAAAAATCGTTAGTGAAGTCTTTCTTTTTTATTATGTAGTGTTTTTCAATGAAAATTTCAAATATAAAATCGATTCATATTTTCCTTCCCACTCGCGGGTCTTCTAGCACGGGACACAGGAGATTGATCCGGCGGTCTGCTAAACCCTAATTAATCAACAAGAATGACTGCTTTAAACAACAATTTTGAAATAGGTTAATTTTTTTCCCTTCGCATTATTTATTTTCACTTTTGTTCTCTCTTGAATTTGGGTACACAGTCATTTTTAAAACTCAGTGTTTCGATTCTTTTTAAAATGTTTTACATTATTAACTTTTAAAATTATAAAATATGAGATTGCCAATCCGTTATCATTTACTCTGCCTTTTAAGTGGTCGACAATATAACTTAAAATATTTTTGTAAAGAAATAAAAGCAAAACAAAACTTGAGTTTAATGTACTTTTAAAAAGTCATAGCAATATTTGCTTTTTTTTTATGGGCAAGTAGGGCATCAGTAGATTATTAAATTATCCACAGTGTTAAAAAATAAAGCCTATTAATACTGAATTTTCAACATAAATCCCCTTGGGCCCCGAATTTTAAATAGAGCAGATAAAAATCAATGACTGGTTAGATGTGCTGCACTCTATGTAAGTATCTTAAATATAAAATATTTATAACATTCAGCCAATTACCAAACCTATCGTTTTAGGGCATTAGACTGCATTCCGACTTCATGATTTATCTGGTATAGAGATCAATGTGGAAATTTTGTAAATTTGATTTTCAATGATTGAAGTTCATTTATAATAGCATTGTGTTTTTGCAGGATACTTGTGTTGTACAGTAAAAGTCATAATGACATTTTAATATGTGCAACATATCTATTCTTGAAATATTGGGTCATTTTTGTGTAATTGGGCCAGTCGGTTAATAGGCCCAAACTGATCTTGTCCCGATGCGGTTCTATTAACTGGAAGCTACTGAATGTAGTTTAAAAAAATCTAAATGTGATTTTAGACAATTTATCGTTGCATTTTCTGGAAAAGGGGCTCCAGAAATGTCGGAAGTACTGGGGCCCCATGATGTCATAATCAGGGCGGTGGGTTGTACTGACTTTTGCGACTTATTTGACACCTTTAGGGTTTTTACTTTCCTAGAAAAAAAAAACGAGGTTGACTCTTTCTTACTAGACCTACAGAATTTCTAATGCCAGCGGAAAATAGAAAAATGTGAACATCGGCTTTTGATGTATGCGGCCTTCCTTTTCGCGAGAAATCCTTGTAATAGTATTAGTGATGCAACGGATAGCAATTGAGCCGGATACCGGATACCGAATATCCGGCTAAACTTTCAGACGGATATCCGGTTATCCGGTAGCAGTACGTTTTCTTATGTTTTTTATTTCCACTAGTTTTCTTAGATCATTGAGCTATTACTTTTTTCTTTAAATTTTCACATTACTTTCAGATAATTTAATTCAAAAATCAGAAATACTTTTAGATTATTTCCATAAATCCAGTACCAATTTTACTGCAATTAAAGTCATACAAATAACAAGTGTTCTCCCTCAAGATTTAGATTAATATCTTAAAATATTAGTTCCTGAAAGAAAGACATCTCCATTCAACTGTAAGAAAATCAATGTAACAAATTTCCATATTTTATAAAAATTAGGGGGGGGGCATTTTCTCACCAGCCAGTAGTACTACAGAAAGTACATTATTCTCATAAACAGTTCAAATTAATGGTGGAAAAAAAGGTAACTAAATTCTTACAAAGATGGAAAAACAGAGTTTTTGAACAATAATTTCTTCCCGTAATAATTTACTCCAATCTTAAAAAAAGATAACAGTACTTAATTTTTTCCCCTTTTTCTATACAAGATAAAAATATATTCAAAAAAGTATTGAAAACAAAATATTTTCACAAAACTTTGTTTCTTCGCATTTTTTATTATTACAGTTTTTAGAATTTATTCATTTACCATGTTTATTTATGTTATTTCTCTGTATATAATTTTAGGCCGGATGTACTTCCGGATATTTGTAATATCCGGCTACTGCCAGTTATCCGGCATGTTGTCCGGATAGACCGGATGCAGTATGTTGCCGGATATCCGTTGCATCCCTATACAGTATAATAATATTAATAACAATAATAGCACATCCAGTTAAAAAGTAAGAAAAATGTAGAATGAATCAATTTTAATAACATCCTTATTTATCTCTTTCTTTTCCCATACTCTTTAAAATAAAAATAGAGCATACAGTTAGCAGAATTCATATCCTCTTTTCATTAAACCTTCATATTATAACCAAGGTTTCTCCAAATTCGAAATAAAGATGAACTAAGTTACAGGAATCTCTTTTACTGACAACCCGTGTCTTATTTAAGGGTGGGTGTGTCAAGGGGGCCTGGCACCCCCTCCGAAAATAGGGAGGAGGGGTCCCAGGTCCCCTCCGAAGATGTAAAGCAATTATTAAAAAACAGCTATTTGAAAAATTATATTAACTCTAGTAACAAAAAAGGTTTAAAATACCCGATCATCCCCTCCCCTCAAACGGAATCTAATTTACGTACTGTTGAAAACTGTACAGTATCAAAGTATGCTTCCTCGTTCACTCATCCATAAACCTTCAATACTATAGGAAGTTGTTTATAGAGACATGTTTGAAATTAAGTTTCTGTTCTGATGTCACTACTATTTACTATGTTTCGCTGTAAAACAATAATGTCTGATCATTTTTTATGCTCCACTTTCCTTGAATGTCAGATTACGATTGCTAAATTAAAGTATACTACTAAAAATCTGACATTTTGCAAAATGTGCGAATTTCCAAAAAATTTTGCTGTATAATTCCATGATTAAGTATTTTTTTTAATATTTCATAAAAGGTACAGATTTTTCATCAATCATAAAGTGTAATGCAGCCTATGAAGACTCATTCTGAATTTTTTTGAATCCATAGTTTATTTTAATTTGTGTACCACGACCGTGTGCCAGGTTTTGTTTCTTCGAACTGCACCCTTAAATATACAGTAATTATGTCCGAGATACGAGCCAGTAACTACCAAGATATTTCAGAGAGGAAGGACGACTTTCTTTTAAAATGTGCTAAGGAACATTCGCATATTATCATGATGAAATCAGATTTCAAGTGATAAGCTTTCTAAGTTCTACTCCTTAGGTAAAAATATTTAGGTTCGAGATCATTCCAAGATCTCTTCATGAGAACTATGTGGTACAAGGCTCTTGGATTCGCGAGGCCGTGGGCGGTCGCCCACACCGGCTACGCGTATCCCTGCCTCTGATCCGACCATTGGATTAATGGGGCTGAAACTTCTATAGCGGCTTTACAAGTCAAAAATTTCACCCATTCCAAATATTTAGTTGTTTTTGGTAATTTCCAATTCCGAAAGAAAATGGCACAGTGCTTCATTGACCAATCTGTTCGAAAATGCACATGTTCAGTGGACTCGCGCTACAACGCGATGTATTTTACGCGAATTGTTGGCGCACAACGCGAGGTGTTTTGCCAATGGTAAGAAGTTTTCGTCGACATTCATTTATTCATTCATTTATGTGGAAAAAATTAATATATAGTTAGGTATTAGTTTAAAACAGTTAAAGGGTGTTTATAAGTTTCTAAAACATTTGTGGTATGTGCGTTTCGGAAAGTCTTACACGTGAAATTTTCTCTTATGCGAGGATTTTGGAACCCAAGTGAAGATTACACAGTATAAACAAATAGAAAAAAAAAAGACTAGCTTTAAAAATCTGAAAAATCTGTCCATTTTTCGATTTGTTGTTATTTTGTACAGTATCAAATATTTCAATAAATATACATATAAACAAAGCGTCTCTGATACACGGTAAAAAAAAATTCGGAAACGTTACCCCAAAAAGTGGGGCAGCTCTTGTAGTTCAAAATTGCGGAAACGTTTCCGAACCATGCGGGTAAAGTATTTACAAACGTTTCTGCATATGTCGGAAACATATTTACCCATTTTCCTGCATTTTAGGTAAGGTTTCTGGAAAAGATGGGTAACGTTTCTGTATATTTTAGTTAAATATTGAGTAACCTCTCAGTCTATTTCGGAAAGGTTTCCGAGTATTTCGGAAAGGTTTCCGAATTAACGAGTAACCTTTCCGAGTTTTTCAGAAAAAAGTAACATGCACTAGATGAAGCGTTTCGAGTATCTTAATCTAGATGGCAGCACCAAACACTGTCGGAAGGAGCGGTGAGGACTAGCGACCAGAATCGAACGCTGGACCTACGCAATCGGAAGAAAGCACGGTACCACGACGCTGCGGTTTTCTTGCCGAACTTTGCTTTAAAAGTAAACTGACTGCTGCAAAAGTTATTTGTGGTACGGCTTGTTTTGGAAGCTTAAAATTTTTTTGAAGTATTTTGTAAATGGAGAGAAAATACCATAATTAATAAATATAAATTAAAAATCTTAAATCTTTTTTCTTCCACATAAATTATTTTCAGGAGATAATGCGCTGTTTTATTTAAGTATTCACCCGTTTTATTTAAGTATTCATCCGGCGACGTCACCTGGTGACTGGTCACAAATAAACTTCACAGTGACCACACAGTGAAGTTACATCACTCACAAGTTACCAGACCCTTATTATCGCATGGGCAAATCGGGACTTTGCCCAGGTCCCCCAGTTTCAAATGTTGTTCTGAAATATTCTTTTATATGTCAAAATATTATGAAAAAGAAAACAAATTTTATAGATGGGGACCCCCAAATTCATCAATGCCCGGGGCACCTGTTGGTCATAATCGGGCTGTGCAAGAAGTTACAATGTGACAGTCCTGTGACAATTGTGACCCTCTGTGACGTCACAGCAACTCTTCTGTGACCATTTGTGCTATTAGGGAAAACGCGTTCACTCTTATCCGTCTCTTGGCACTGGCGCATGCGCGCGAAGTCCCAAATAAAGATTTCCTCTCCCCCGTAAATACTTTACCCCGAAATATGGGTTATGTTTCCGAAATCGTGAGTTCGAGTAGACCATCGGTAGGTTACGCTATACTTTCGGAAACCTTTCCGCTATAAGTATGTAACGTTTCTGAATTTTTTACTGTGTACCATCAGACTAATTAACTCGAAATTTTGCAAATTTCTGATAGCTAAATCTTAGCTACTTTAAAAAATCTGAAAATTTAATTATTACTCTTTTCAAATTTGAAAGAATGTGCACCTTATATCTATTCATATGAAATTTCACAGATGTACAGAAATCAAACGGAAAAAGTGTTAACCAATCTACCAGTTTCCCATTTTTTTAATTTTGACAAACAGTTCCAGCATTCAACTCACTGATCTGGGAAAAAAGAAAAAAACATAAATAAAGAAAAATTTAACTACTTTAAAAATCTATCCAGTCGCAGAATTCTCTCTCATCAATGTTTTAGATTCTTAAAGTGTGTCAGACAATCAACTTAGACTTTTTAGCAGATATTCAGGAAAGTATAGAACTACAAAACGTACTATATTTCTGAATTCGTTTTAATTCAAAGGAATCGATTCAGTGCGAAGAGCGACTCTTATCTAGTCCCCGAATTTAGAAATCGTATTTAAAATAAAATGTAAAGAACCATTTGTCGGGGAAATTGCATCAAGTGAAAACTTAAGTTTCACGAAAGTATGTTGACGTTAATAATCTGAGTTTTTATCTGCGATGTAAAGAAATTACCTGTAGAAACCGATTCTAAAGTATCCGAAAAGTTAGAATGCATTAATCAAACTTTATAACATTCAAAGAACGTGGCACGAAAAATAAAACGTATACGTGTTGCATAACTTTTTGACAGGTTTCTGAAAAGGCTCACTTGCAGTGATTTTTACACCAGACTTGAGATTTTTCTTTTAAACTTTACAATTCTCTTTTAAACTCTATAAACAAAATCTATAATGACGCCGTTTCTAATTAAAATGAAAGACATACTTTATTCTACGAAAGCGAAATAATTGCTTTTCTGACGAAATCGTAAAGAGCTGTTTTTGTTTTGAAGATGCACGATTAAAGGGCAAATCTGAGTTTTCTACTTAATGAAGCATAAGCATATTGATTGCTAACAGATGTTTGAACTCCCTATCCATAAAAAAATAAAAATAAATAAATAAATAAAATGACTTTTAATAGAACGTAATATCAGCTTAAAATTATTTGTTTTGAATTATAGAAAACTGGTATTCCGTGTCAAAGTTTTGAAAGCAAACACTCAAATAAGAAAAAAAAACACAATGAAAGCATTCATTATGAGACGCTTTCCAACATGATCATATTTGTGCTTACCCAACGAAAGATTAAACTATTCGCTTGCATCGTTGCAAGGAAGCGATGTCCGTGATGTGACCAGTGATAAAGATCACATATTTTATATTAATTGTCATTTGTTTTCTGCTGCTCAAATTCGATATATTTTAAATCAGGCATTTTAACTTTCTCATTTTTAATTACTTCTTTAAAAAATTTTTACGCTTTTCCTCATCAATTTAGTTTCAATTAATTATCCGAATTTAATATTAATTATCCGCTTATTTATCCGAATTTCATGTTTAAATTATTCTCTCATCCGTTTCTCTATGTCAATAATAAGTCGAAGTCGGTTACATTTCTTTCGCTTTCCTAACTGTTAAGAAACACCTGTTTCTCATGTAAAATATTTACACTGAATTAATATGCATCTATGAATAACGGTCCTCCTATATGCGTACAATACTTTATTTCTTACAATATGGACTCACCTTAGTTAAAATCTTGCTGATCTAATTTCCTATCACATGGGTTTATTGTAATTTGGATAGTTTTATTTTCAATAGTTGGATGCCCTGCTCTTTGTTATATCTTGTCATCTCTCATTTGACTAAGATTATCTTGCGGCTTTTCGTCGTCTTCAATAATAATGATCGTAATATTAGCTCTCGTCTGGACGTTCCTTTAATATGCTAAATTTAACATTTCCCTCCTGTTCATCGTTTGATTGAATTTCACTTATGTTCAAATAGACCATTTTTGAGCATCTTAGATAAACGTCTCCCATCCACCACCACCCAGTAAGTATGCATCGTTGCTAAAAAGTTAAATAAATGTTTTGTTCTGCTACAGTAGTCAGGGCCTTATTATCGGATAGGCAAATCGGGACTTTGCCCAGGGCCCCCGGCTCGAAAGGGCTTCCAATTTCAAATGCTGTTCTGAGATTTTCTTTTTTATATCAAAATTTTATGAAAATAAAACAAATTTCATAGATTGGGGGCCCCAAATTCATCAATGCCCGGGCCCCTGTTGGTCATAATCAGGCTCTAACAGTAGTCTCTCTTCATAATAGTTTTCGCAAAGTGACATCACTGGCTTATTGACGAAACACAACACTCAGCCACTGTACGGAATGACTTTCAAAAAGTAAGTCTACTTAAGTATTTTAAATCGCCCCTAAGAAGTAATAGCTTTTTCATATATGGCGCCACTCAGACACTTTTCGTTAATTTTTACAGTGGTGGTTGATCTTTTTTCATGATTTCTGGCAGTTTTTGCGCCTTGTATTGGCTATCCTCCTTCACAGCTGCAGAGATATTGGCTGGCCTTCTTCATTGATGCTGATTGTTAAATTGGCTCGCCTTCTTCACTGCTTCATATTTAAAGTGTGCCTCCAAGCTCGTCCTCATAGTCATAATACGCTGTTATTTGCTTAGTGATATGCCTGATGTACTTAGGAACAAATATTACACTGACTTGAAGTATATTAACGTTCATCGTCTACTGATCGGGTGTAGTGTACCGTTCCTCCCTCCGATGACCGACGGCAGAGGCGGGGATAGGCGTGGGCGACCGCCCACGGCTTCGCGCTTCCAAGGCCGTCGCATCACAGTTTCCACGAAGGGATCTTGGCATGGTCTCGAACCTAAATATTTTTACCTAAGTGGTAGAACCTAAAATAGGAAAACTTGTGATTTGAAATACGATTTCACCATAGTAATGTGAATGTTCCTTAGCACATTTTTAAAGAAAATCATGTAGGTCGTCCATCCTTTCGGAAATATTTTCTGGTTACGGGCTTGTATCTCGAACATAGTTACTGCATATATAAGGGTGCAGTTCGAAGAAACAAAACCTGACTCACACGGTCGTAATATACAAATTAAAATAAACTTTGGGCTTACGAAAAACTCAGGATGAGTCTTCATAAGCTGCATTACACACTGTAATAAATGAAAAACTGTACCTTTTTTGAGGAAAAATTCTTAATCATGGAATTGTACAGCAAAAGTTTTCGAAAAGTGGCACATTTTGCAAAATGTTCAGTTTTTAGTACTACTTTACTTAGCATTCGCAATCTGACATTCAAGGAAAATTGAGCAGTTTTGCCTAAAACATGATCACTTACATTATTGTTTTACAGCAAAACGTGGTAGTAAATAGTAGTGACATCAGAATAGAAACTAATTTAAAATATGACGCAATAGGCAAGTTTCTATAGTATTAAAGTTTCATGGATGAGTAAACGAGAAAAAATATTTCGATACTTACAGTTTCCAACAGTAGCGTATATAGGTTTCCGTTTCGTGGGGGCGGGGAGGCGATCAGGCATTTTAAACCTTTATTGTTACTAGAGTTAATATAAATGTCTTAAAATACCTGTTTTTTAATAGTTACTTAACATCTTCGGAGGGGACCTGGGACCCCTCCTCCCTCTTAATACGTCAGGGGGTTTCAGTGTAAGAGATCTCTGTAAGTTCCACTTTATTTCGAATTTGGTGTAACCTGATTAATATGAAGGCTAAGTGAAAAGAGGACATGAATTTTGCCAACTGGATACTGTATTTTTATTTTAAAGAGAATATATTTCTAGGAAGATAAATGACTATTATAAAAACTGATTAATTCTGAAGTTTTCTTACTTTTTAACTGCTGGCTTTACTATTATTGTTATTAATAGTATTATACTGTGACAAATGTTTCTTGCAGAAAGGAAGACCACATACATCAGAAGCCTATGATGTTTACTTTTCTCTGTTTTACGCTCTGTCTTTACTTGCTGGCAGTAAAAAAGAGTCAACCCCCTTGAAAAAACTCCCCCCCCCCTTCATTTTGGCTTTTATTTCTCTACAAAAAATATTTTGAGTTAAACTGTCAACCACTTAAAAGGCAGAGTAAATGAGAACGTATTGACGAGCAATCTCATATTTTATAATTTTACAAGTTAATAATATAATAAAAAAAAAAGAAATGAAATACGGATTTTTAAAAATGACTGTGTACCGCAATTAAAGAGAGAGCAACAATGAAATTAAATAACTCTGAATGAAATAATGAAAAAAAACCCATTTTTAAATACTGCTTAAAGCAGTCATTCTTATTGATTAATCAGGGTTTAGCAGACCATCAGAACAATGTCTTGTGCGCCCAGCTAAAAGGACTCGCGAGTAAAGAGGAAAATGCATATTAATTTTATGTTTGAAATTTTCATTTAAAAAATAAAGACTTCACTAATGATTTTTAAATTTTCATTTCTCAAGCTGAAGAATATGGCTTTATATTCTGGGTAATTCCGAACTCTTACTCTCAGAACATGTAAAGGGTGATAGACAGAAAGAAGATGGTTCAGAATCACACAACAATGTGGGTCGAAAACGTCGTTTTCACGTACCTATTAATATTCACTTTGGAATAACAGTGCACTTTCCGATCATAGTTCGTCAAAAACTAATGGATATTCCGCAGAAAGCACTGGCTAAAACTGATTAATAACAGGACTGATTATTCAATCACTTATTCCATTTTGATACAGGATTTGTTATAAATTGATTATTAATTTTGCTATTAACAGGAAAATGAAAAGGCCGTTTCCGACCCCACATTCCTGCTTGTTGTATTTAGTATATAACAAATATTTTTCTTTTTTTAGTGAATAGATTGTCAGTTTTTATCAACACATTTTTTTGAGTGTTTTTTTTATTTAATACAACAAAAAAGGGTTACGGACAACTTTTCAAACGAACCCCCGCCCTCTAAATTTGCTACTTAAAATAGTAAGGTAGAGGGGGGCTCGCAAAACTCGCCTTTCCCACTGCTAATTTTTGTCTTACCCCGCCACTGCTCGACGGCATGTTGGGGTATCATCATCTTAAGGGTGTATGTCGAAAAAAAAGAACTCTGATTTTAGTCTAGGCACACAATTTGAAATAAACTAATAGCACCATGGTCTCCAAAAAATTCCAGATGGTTCTTCATAAGCTACTTTACAGACTGCAATAAGGGAAAATGCTGTGGCCCTTGTGAAATTTTCAGAAAAAATTCTTAAACATGGATCTGAGCATTTTTTAGAAGAGTGACACGCTTTTCGAAAATTTCCGATTTTAAAGAATTTTTTCTAAAGTTTTGAAACTGATACAGATTGATCGTTTATTGCAGTATGTAGTACAGCTTGTAAAGAGACAGTTTCAAAATTTTGAAGTGCCTGGCATAATTAGTTTATTTGTAATTATGTACCAAAATCACATGTTTTTTTTGAACAACACCGTTAAAGCGGCGCATCCGGAGATTGATCCTGCAAGATGGATCCGTCGAATCTTTTTCGCCGCCGGTGAAGGGAAAGTTTTTCTCGCCGCTCGCTTTTTCCTTCGCCGACCAAAGGGAGAAAGAATTGTGCTATTGTATTTCTGACTCTGCAATCGTTCGCTTATTTTACTGCGTTTGCATACTTAGTCGCATTTACGATGATATTTTAATTTATTCATTGCTGGCGTTGTTATTTTTTCGGAGTGATGCTTTATATCTTTAACTCTGGAGAAAATCTAAGTCTGCGTTTTAACTATTGCCTGAATTTTGCGAGCCTCAACTATACTGCGCTTCGTCATATTTTCGAAAGATCTCGTGTGATGCACGTGGAAACTATATTTTATGCAGTAGGATTCATCAAAACAAAATAATTACTTTCCGTGCGTACGTTATTTAAGCAGATACAGTGAAACCCCGATCTATCATTCCAGCATTCATCGTTTTCCTGTATTGATCGTTTTGTTTCTATGGTCCCTGCACAAATTGCATTTGAATAACGTTAAAAAAACCCGCACGTATCGTTCGCCAAAAAGTGACTTTCTCGCATTTATCGTTGTAAATTTTTTCTCCTGACCAAAATGAAATTGAACGTTAAGTGGATCAATATGGCATACAATTTGTAATTGCTTCATGGTATGATTTCTTGGTTTATTGATGATCAGATAAACACTGGTTGCGTGTCGAAGAAGATGTGTATAGCCTGTGTGTGAAATTCAATGATTATATTTTCATTAATTAAAACGGTGAGGCATGCGATATCCTAGACATGGACGAACGCGTGATGATGCAAAAAATGAAAATAATGGCAAAGCAGAGGATAATGGTCATGGCAATGAGAATGAGCCTACGCTAGTACGAAGTATGTACTGTCAATAACAGTATTCGAAATTTTTTTATACAAGCAAAATATCACATAAAAAGTCCAGAAAACTATTGTAGATCTTGAAAGTTTACTGTTTAATTTAAAATGATGAAAAACCTCACATAAAATTACTGATTTGTTAAAATAATTATCACTTAATTCTCATCTTCGATTTATTTATTTGACAATTTTTTAACAAATTAGTATTTGTTGGTATAAAGTCATTGCTTGTATGCATAAATTGCTTTCAAGATTGCTTTCTTCGTAATTTGACTTGAACCCGCATTTGTCGTTTTCCTGTATTCATCGTTTTTTCCTACGCGCCCCATGAAAAACGATGAATCGAGGTTCTACTGTATAAATGAAATGTACAAATTTAAATCTAGTATAATAAAATTTATTTAAGAAAAAAGGTGAGTTCATTTTCTGTATGAAAATGTCATTTTGTTAAAACAACATAAACAAATCAAGAGTGTCATTTTTGCCAGAAATGTTGCCTGTAAGTATGTGCCGTTCTAAATTTTAGTGATAACTTATTTTTGGCAACAACTATAATAATAATAACAACAACTTTGTTTTTATATTGTATCAAAATGAGAAATTGTTTTCCAGTTTCATGACCTTGCAATTTTTAATTTTTCTACTGCAATTTCTTAGGTATAGGTAAAAACATATTTATAATCTTGGAAGTTATAAATTCATGATCATACAGGCTTGTATACATAAACGTATTGTTATTTTAATCTGCATATAATACATATAAATAGTGATTTTTTGACAGCCTTATGTCTACAAAATGCCTGTTGCTTGCTTAATATATTTTTAAACTTTTAAAAATTGATATGTGTTTTTAAGTTAGATATATTTTCCATGCTGATATGCTCAAACTTCAGTCAGAACTTTTACTTATATGGTATTCTGGATTCAAATGTTTATAATTTTGAAAATTTCAACAGAAGTATTTATATTTCTGTATTACAACTATTATGATTATTTATGATTATGCTTTTAATACAAATAATTAATACAACTAAACCACAAATTACTCATTGAAATTGACACACTTTCTTTTTCTTTTTACACACTGTTTCATTACTTTTTGTGTCCTTTATTTTAGTGTTATTGTTTACATAAATTTAAAGAAAGTACATATTTTTAAGAGCTCTTTTACTTCGCACACGTCCTTGACTAAGGGCTTCAAAGTTCGCTTCAAATAGCAAATTTTTTTTCATGAAAGGTGTCAATGATATTTTTAATTTGATTTTACCAACAGTTTTTCTACACATTCGCTTATTTTTTTTTGTTACAATTTGGAATTTGTTTACACTATTTACCCATCGATTTAAATCTTTTTTTTCCCTCTCAAATTTTGACAAATATAAGTGATCTCGGTTGCATGCTATTGTTTTGGTGCACGCAAAACATTGTGTGTATGGTATAATGCTCTTTTTACCTGCTTTGGTCTCTTCCTGGCCCATGTGTTTCTTTCGTGGTAAGATTAGCAGTATACCTTCACTTGGTTTACATTTCGCTTGTTTCAAAATCATTTTGGTAGCACACATTTTTTCCCCTAACACTGCATTTTACATTTTTATGTTAATGATATAGCCTTTATGAAGTACATACACATATTGTTTTCGTTTTCCTTACTCTTTTTGGCATTTTGACGATGATGACACTCTTCTTAGTTAATTGAAAGTCCATACCTATCAGAGGTACACACGTTTTTGTTTATTTTTTTTCTACACACTGCATTTTTGCATATTTTAAGTCCATGGCATGGCATACATGATGCTCATTCCGTTTTAAACCTAACGATATACTGTTTCTATTTCGTCAAATTTTACACAATTTTATAATTGAAATTCTGATTTTTTCATTCTGTTATTGTCTTGCACACATTTAACATTTTCAAATGAGTGCTTAGCGCCTGTCTCTGTAAATAGCCCTCTCTTTGCATTGGGACTGTTCCAATTCCATGTTTGCAATTGCATTTTTTAATCAGCATTTAATTATTCTACACATTTTTTATGCAGTCAATTTTTATTCCCAGTGTTTGTAAATACATTTTTTTTTGCCACATTTTTTCATTGTATATGCTAGAATTTTACAGTTATTATGTTGATTAACTCTTTACACACTAATTTAATGTACACTATTTGTTTTGTTGTTTTGAAAATTTGAGGGTCTTTTTTGTAAAAGATGCATTTGATTTTTTAAAAGGTGCATTTAATTATTTTTGTGTTTTATTACAATTTTTATATTTCCCCCCATAAGTTCTACAATGCACCTTTTTTACAATATTTAGATACATTTTTTAATCTTGTTTTTCTGTTATTAATATGCCTCTAATGATACATGCATAATTGAAATTTAAAGCGTACTTTTACATACTTTTTTCTTTTTCACAAATTCACATTATGACATATTATTTTGTAGTACTTCAGAAAAGATTCATACTCAAATGGTCACTGAACTCAATGAAGTCTGTGCTTGTCTTTTCACACACTTTTTTTTAACACTTGCTTATATTTTTTTTTACATTGCTTACACATATTTTTGATTCTCAATCTTTTCACACTTGAATTTTTTTTCATAATACTTTTGTTACATGGTACACTCATAAGCATGTTCCCTGAAGTACTGTGGTACTGCTCGTTTTGAGTACATTGTGTTTGCCCTTTTACACACCTTAATTTGTTTACACAATAAAATTTTTGACAGTTATATTTTTTCTCTCAGAAATTTTCACAATTATGTACTGTGGTACAGTTCAAAATTTTTGAATGCATTGTATTTTGTTTTATCACACTTTTTGTTTACACACACAAACATTCCTTTATAAATTTAAATTTTTGTTCTTGCTCTCAACAGTATGAACTGGGCGGTTCGATACGGTAAGCAAGGTAAGCATCGCATAGGGGCGCTATTTCCACCCTATGCGATTCGATTTCAACTCGAAAACTTGAAAAAAGTACAAAAGAGGGCGCATTTTTTTACGTTTGCCGGGGGCGCCACGTACCCTTGGGCCGCCCCTGAGTATGAACTCTTAAATGTCTTGTGCACCTTTCCTTAATTTAGTGCAATATTATTTTTTTCAAGCACTCACAGTGTTATAAAATGTTATATTGATTGAAACATGGCTATTTGAATTGTGTTTGTACTTAGTTATTTTATTATTACTTGATTTATTTTCATAATATATATGTACTGATCAGGTTGACACTTAAGAGTTTTAGTAAGTGAAACTTTTATAATACATTTCTCAAGGTGTCCGTGGTATTCTGTTGTTTCGTATTTGCAGTTTTAGTGTATTTTTATTTGTACTTTTTGTGTTTTGTTCGTTCACAATTTTGCCATTTTTTACAAAATTTTAGTGATAACATAATTGAAACTAATGATAATAAGTATTCCGTTGCTTGAATATGCTAAAAGGTTCATTTAGTCATTATTTTCTAGAATATGACCACAAATATCTTGAATTTTAAACTACAAATTAAGATTCCATTTGCAATTTACTTAAATTTCATATCAAGTTGAATGAAGGGTACCCGTTTGATTATATGTATGTTTGTTTTGGTGAAATGTTTGGCTAATTGAACAGGAACTTTTGCTGCTTTTGTTGGAATTTTTTATGTCTTAATATTTCATTGTTTCTCAATGTTTAATTCAATGTCAATTAAAACTTGATGCTTAATAGTAACGATAAATCATGAAGTAAATAATTATAACTCATAAATTCATAAAATAATAATTATTTATAAAATGTTGACTTAGAATAATCTATAGTTTCAAAAAAAAAAAGAGGTGAACAATAATTATGTACAATACCATTTTAGAATCTTTGTCGTATTATATACGGATATTGTTTTTATTACTTAACAAACAGGCTTATGTACGATTTTTAATGAAAATGCCTTTTATTGTCAGTTTGTATATAGTTTTCTTTGAATTGAGTATGTGTTTATTTTTCTCATGATATGTATGTTGTAAAAGATAGTAAAATATAATTTCTACTCTGACAGTATAGGACTTACCATCAAATATAAATAAAAAAGATACCCATGAAAGGAAAGCAAACATTTTGAATATCATATATGTTATTGATAAGGTGCATATGCATAAATTATTGAGTGTTTTTTGTTGTTTTGTGTGTGTGGGTATACATGCTGATTATTTTTAAAGGCCTTAATATTATACATCTTCAGCGCTGGTTTATCATGATAATTTTGAGTACTCATTCTAATGCAATTTTTTGCAGTATAATTTTATTTTGATGCACACATGAAAATGCTCTTTTTGAAAGAAAAGGTGTGCTGAAATGTCCCTTATTGTGAGATTAATGCTCCCTTATAATTTTGACAATATTGTTTTATGCTAGCACTTATACCAAATTATACACTTGCATTTTGACATGGCATATTTTTTGTATTCGTATATTTTTTAGGTGGTGGCTGAATGTAATTCATTTTATTGAATAATCTTTGTTTGTGCATATTTTATGCTTGTAGTTGTGTTGATGCCAAATAGAGCCTTTTTTAAAAATTTTGAATTTTCATTAAAGATCACAATTTATTTAACTATATAATAAAAAATTCGTCACAATTTTTTTCCTGGATGAGGTGAGGATATATGTGATGAAGATCACATATTTTATATTAAAAGTCATTTGTTTTCTGTTTCTCAAATTTAATATAT
Organism: Cheiracanthium punctorium; assembly: GCA_038373885.1. Lineage (NCBI taxonomy): Eukaryota > Metazoa > Arthropoda > Arachnida > Araneae > Cheiracanthiidae > Cheiracanthium > Cheiracanthium punctorium. The sequence goes on from JAWZYV010015337.1 coordinate 116,102, forward strand.
TTTAAATCAGACATTTGAACTTTTTCTCATTTTCAATAACTTCTGCTTTTAAAATTTTGTTTTATGCTTTTTCTCATCAATTCAGTTTCAATTAACTGCTTATTTATCCGAATTTCATGCTTAAATTATTCTGTCATCCGTTTCTCTATGTCGATAGTAAGTCGGTTGCATTTCTTTCGCTTTCCTAACTGTTAAGAAACATCTGTTCCTTATGCAAAGCAGTTACACTGAATTCATATGCATCTATGCCTAGCGGTCTTCCTATATGCGTAATACTTTATTTCTCACATCAGTTAAAATCATGCTGATCTAATTTTCTATCACACGGGTTTACTATAATTTGTCTAGTTTTCTTTTCAGTAGTTGGATGCCATGCTCTTTGTTAGGTCTTGCCATCTCTCATTTGACTAAGATTATCCTACCGTTTTCCGACGTGTCTAATTCGACGTGTTTCGACGTTATTGGCTCTCGTTTGGGCGTTCCTTTAACATGCCAAATTTTACTTTTCGCCAACCTCCTGTTCATCGTTCGATTGAATTTCACTTTTGTTCAAACAGATCTCTTTTGACCATCATAGATAAACGTCTCCCAGCCACCACCACCTCGTAATTATGCATCGTTTCTTAGAACTTAAAAAAATGTTTTGTTCTGCTACAGCAATCTCTCTTCGTAATAGTCTTCGCAAAGTGACATCACTGGCTTATTGACGAACAACACACTACTCACCCACTATACGGAATGACTAGCGAAAAATAAACCTACTAAAGTGTTTTAAATCACCCCTAACAAGTAATAGCGTCTTCATATGGACGAGCGCATAGCGTTCTCAACTGCGAAACGGAAACAGTCTGGTTCAATCCCAGGTAAATACGGGTTAGAACCCTTTAGAAAGACATCAACGGAGAGCATCCCCTTCGACCCAGATCCCTAGTGTAGATAATTGATCATAATCCCACAAACAAACCATCGTTGCTTTTCAGCTTAAGTCTTTGAATGCTCCCTCTGAGGAACAACGAAACATTCAAAAACCCATTTCGGAAATCTCATCCGCCGCGTCTTTTCAAGGAGAGGAGAGAACAATTTGAAGCCAATAAGGCACTTACGTCTTCTTTGAATCATTGTTCTTTGAACTTAAATCCGTAATAGCACATTTAAAATTCCTTACAGATACCCACTAGGGTTGACTGAAAAATTTTCTTCCCGAATTCTTCTGCTCCTTAGGTCTTAAAACTTATAGACGTGTTCAAAATTTGAAGGGACTACGACCATGTCTAGGGGTGAAATCTAGAAATATTTGAAAAAAATATATGCCTTTTTAAAAAAAAAGGTGTAAGTAGTTCATTTTTTATGATTTAGTTCTGTTAAAATACTTTAAAAAGGATTCAGAACCTTAAATATAAGGCTTCTATAGCTTTGCTAATATACGCAATCAGAAACAACTGCTGTACGAGTCCTACCCATTTCCATCTAGTAGTGACCCAAGTATTGATGCTTGTATTTTAATGAGCCACGTAAAATCCGACTTCTATTCGAATCGGGTAATTGTTACTAGTGCAATAATCTAGCTTGGTATGAAACCATCTCGAGACACCCAGACTTATTCTTTCGAAGCGATAGTATAATTTTATTGCTCTTTCGATCCCCTTTCAGAAGCAGGGAAAAGAAAAAAAAATGTACAGCGCAGAAAGAAATTGAGGAGGAGCATCCTCTTTTTGTATGATTAAGGGAACAAAGACGTTTAAAAAGGTGAAACTTGAACAAAAGTTCGATTAAAAAAATGTTCATCCCCCAAAACAGCTTCCTTTTTAGTTTCCCATAGCAACTTGAATTTTTAAAATCAGGTAGTTCTGACGTTTGTTATTTATATTTTAAGAAAATATGAACGATTGGTATTGAACATACGTCATTTTTCTGTGTCTCGAATTTTTCAACTGGTCTGTATTTTCAAAATGCTCCATGAGCACCATTTTTTGTCATATTTTTTTCAACTTTCTCATGAATATTTAGAGTTATATGAACATAGTTTTGCATTGTTTATCATGCAATATTTTTTCTCGGATAAATACATGTACATTGTACAATGGGAAGATGTACTTCTCTGTCGGAGTGCAACGTAGATCTACCTCCTCGTGGTGCACTCCGAGCAACGTCTCGTAGAGCAAAATGATCTACAAGGCATTCAATCTGGCTCGCAGTATGAATATCGTAGAGTGCTAAAGTGGAATATCCCAAAGCAAGATATAGGAGTTATTAAATACTATCGGTAGCAAAGCTAGTGACTAATGATTTTCCTCTCCCGTGACGAGTGGCCTCTCGTTAAATCGGTGGCATTGTTACGGCTATTTTCTGGTCATGATTGTCTCCCAAAACACCTACACAAAATTAACTTGGCTCCCTATCCTGCTTTTTCCTTGTGCGACTCCGAAGAAAATTTTGAATTTTCCGACCTTGCTTCCTGTCCTGCTCTACCTCCTGTGTCCTTATGGGAGCGATATCGTATTGCCCTTCTTCAGATGATGGACTAATCGATACCTTTCCATTTTCATGTTCTTTTTTTCGTTGTTTCTTTCCTCTTTTTGTATAGACATCTGTTGTCCTATGTACTTGCTTTTTGGAAATTAAAAAAAAAAACCTTCTCTGATCGTTTATAACTTGTTAAGAAAAATTCAGCATTTTATAAGATGCACCTGGAGCATTTTGAAAAATTGTTGATTTTGAGAGTACTTTTCATCAAAAAGTGCCTTTTAAATCCAAAAATAATTATTTCTGCTTGATAAAGCATTTAAAAATATATCTAATTTATCGTTACATCACAAATAGTGTTCAGAATTGAAAAATGAAGAAAATCAGATTCAACATACCTTTCCTCCTTAAGTCCAGTTCAAAAGTTGAAGTCTATTCTGTTACTGTTGGCTCCATCATTTCAGGTATAAACTTCGTCTTGTCGATGGCTTTAGTATTAAGGTCAGTAGGATGAATGTTACAACAAAGTTATCCTATGCTGACTTTAATCCTCAATACAGCTGCTTCATGGTTTTCAGCGTCCTGATTAGCCAACTTCGTAATAAAAAAATTTGCAGCTGATCCCAATTTGCATTAGTTTCGAGCACGGATCGGATTGTACCGTCTTCAAATTGGACCCCGCAAATACCTTGTCTTTACAAAATCACAGATTTGGCAATGCATTAGCAATCGTGTATGTCCTTGTATATGAAATTACATTTAGGCCTGACTAAAGCTGCAAGAGCTTTGAAAGCTTTTAACGGATTTAAAATTGGTGGTTACGTTCAAACAGAATATCCGGAATGCCACAGTAATCCTAAATCAAAATATTACTATAAAGCCACGTAAATGTTTCGGGAGGGGCTAATTTATAAAGAAAGCTTAGTTGACCTAACCCCTCCCATGGATCGCTCATTAAAACTGATTCCTGCTAAGCTCATTTCTGAAAAGATTATTTGAAGATAATTACAGGCTAATAGCGTCAACGATGAGCATAGTATCATATGCATTAACAACTTTTCCTACTCCACCCATAAAACCCTATATTTTTTCCATTGTCAGCAAATGCTGAAATAGCTGATCTACCATTTGCCAACTTCACTGGTGTGAAGTTCGCAGAGGCACAGTTGAAGAGATTGGCCAAATGTATTTTGTATATTTCGGATAACGTCTTTGTTTACTCTACTATTTGTTGGTTCTTCATTAGGTACCAGTGCAGGTAACGGTCTCAATATCGACAGACTTCTGAGTAAGATTCTACCAAATTTTCTTTAAAATCATCTCGCCCTTACAGTTTGTATGGTGACACATGGACAGAGTATTTTAGGCCAAGTTTCTGTGGCAGCAAGATTAAATCCATAAATGATTTCAAAATGTTGCATGATTCATGATGTTCAACTTCTGTAACCGAAGTGTGTAGCAGTGCCGTAAAAGTCGGGGCGAATCCCTGAATCCCCCACACGCAGTGGCCCAAAATCCATATGCCTATTTCCCCCAACCCCTTGGATTTTTTTTTTTGGGTGGTTTTTTTTTTTTTGCCTTTTTTAACTTTTTAGATTTGCGCATCTAATATTCTAAACGGATCACCTATCACTGTTAAGTAGAAAACAAAAAAGTTGCTTACTGCTTACAAAACAGCTAACAGCTCACCAACAGATCCGCTGTATTACGATATGTACAGCAAACCTAAATTTATATGCCAATATTTTTAGTCAAAGCTTTTTAACTAATGACCTTGTGTTTCCTTTATTTGTATTCAAGAAAAACATGATCTGGGCCTCAAAAAGTCACTCTGAAGCAAACATCCTATTTGGGGGCCCCCTCTTATTTCTTTAAATTATCATATCACTTTGGTAATTTCGAGAAAAAGACCTGTTTTTTCTTTTTGCTGTAATTATTACTTACAAACATTTTATGCATTTACAAAGAATGTGCAGATACATAACCAACGAAAATTTTTGGTTATGAATTATTTAATTTTTTTTTTTCGAAATCTTTATCTCCTGAGGTCTTAAAAGTTGTAAATTGATATAAATAAGACATGTGTAAAATTTGAATGTTCTACGACAACGACTTGGGGTTGCGAATCGAGCTTGAAATTTAGAAATTTTTGAAAAATATGGCTTTTTCAAAAAATCGACCAAAAAAATTCTTTTTCGAATTATTAGGCTTCCGAGGTTTTAGAAGCTGTATATTGTTATGAATAAGACGTATGCAAAATCTGAAGGGGCTGTAACAATTTCTAGGAATTGTACATCGAGCTTGAAATCTATAAATATTGGAAAAATTTGCATTTTTTTTTTTTACAAAAATATGTAGAAAGCAAAAATTATATTTTTAATGAATTAGTCCCGTTGAAAATAGCCAGTAATATCGCAGCTCGTCTCTAGTACAACCACAATGGCAACTACATTACCCAGGACCCACCTCGTTGTTTTGCCTGCGATCCGAGTCCTGCCCGTGTCAGCCCAAGTATCCAATTATTGGAGCATGCGTTTTAATGAATAATGTAAAGCCCAACTTCAAATCAAACTGTGGCATTTTTTGTCAAGTGTAATAATTAAGATCGTAGGAAACCATCATCTGATAGATGGATAGACAGCAAATTTCTGAGTGGCTGTTTGCTATGGTGTGAAGTTGGCACATACAACATTGCAGAGATTTAGTTAGATTAGAGAACTGCGTTTCTAGATTTCGGATGACGCCTTTGTTATTTCCAGAATTCGATGATTCACCACCACCCCCAATGTATGTGAGGGTGCCACGATCAATAGATTTCGTGTCAAACTCTCCGAAATTTCCAGTGAAATTCTTAAAATCAAATCGCGACATATGGCCAAAGTATGTTTAACCAGGTTCAATTTTCAGCGAGCTATGTTTTTTGTGACAAACACTTGGGTGTAATTTGCAGTCAACAAATTTTTCTATGTACCTGGTCTTGTTCTTCCTCCTATCAAAACACAATCCAAAGAAAATTTTAAAGCCCTCTTCCGTTTCTTCCACTGCGAGTCATCTTAATCTTCCTCTAGCTTTATATGGGTCGAGGGTCAGTTGAGAAGGTTTCTCCCCATCTACATTCCTTCCGCTTTCTAGATTGTGAAATAAAGTTGATACCAGAGTCCCTACTACCCAGTCCGTAATAAATTTGCATCGCAGATTTGTGAAAGTACTGGTATTTTCATTTTAACTTGGTCGTTTGTGAACGCATCTCCTAAAGTGGCGGTAGATAGGCATTCAGCGTTTTCTTCAGTCTTTCGTACTTCTCTTTCATTATTTTCACTTTCCAAATCAATGACTCAAGTTGAAACATACACTGGATATTGGAAATTTCACCTCTTTCTCCACCTATCTCGAAATTTCTCTTTCCAATCTTTCACCTTTTCTCTCATTCTCCTTAAACTTATCTTCTTTACAATTCCATCAATTTTCACATATCTAGCTCCCCTCTGGACTGCTAATGACTCACGGTCTGTGTGAGGTATGTGAGGCTCTGATCCCCACCTGCTCCTGGAAAAGTCAGTACATTTGCAAGTGCGCGGTAATAGCGCGCGGTAAGGGAGAGTTTTCCCCACTTTCTTAATAAACAATTCCTTATGTCCGTCTCTAACGTAAGATTCATTTAGCTGCTGAACTTGCTCATGACCTTTTCTAACTATCTCTTAAATTCCTTGGATTGACACAATAGGGATACTGGCCTTGATCCAAATTTCCTATATTTTGATCGCCACAACTAAGGTTACTTCTCCTTCTGGTGGATCCAGCCCTTTATTCAGAAATTTTTCTACAAAATGGTAATATACGAATATGTCTTCTTGGGTTAGTAACTTGGTACAAGGTAATTCTTTCAATATTTCCAGCTCTTCTAAGAACACCGATTTTGTTCCATGTCTTGTTGCAGACAGTTTCACTCTATTCAGAATCGTAGCAGTTCAAGGCAATGCTACGATTCTGAATAGAGTGAAACCTTTTAGCTTTTTTGAGACAGTTTTTTAGCTTTTTTCAGACAGTTTTTTAGCTTTTTTGAGAGTAAACTGAAAGCACCATCTATCTGAAACATTAAACTAAATGCCTGTTTCAAAGAAATATATCGTTCCTGATTTAACCGAACGCATGTGCATCGCCATCGCTGGGCAGGCAAACCGGCGCTAGTTGTCTGGAACACAGCTTGCCTACTGCGCTTAAGACAAAACGACAGCATAACGTGTGCATTGTATCAAAATATTCCAAAAGCCATTTTTTTGTGATTTACTGAGCTTCTCTGAACATTTTTTAACATATAAAAGGACCCAATTATTTTTAACAAATAAAGTTTGCTTTCTACATAATTTTTTTCAAAAAACACATAATTTTCAGATATTTATAGATTTCAAGCTCGATGTGCAATCCCTAGAAACTCTCGTAGCCCCCTCCAGATTTTGCATACGTGTTATGGATAAAAATATACAACTCCTAAAGCCTCGGGAGCCTAATAATTTGGAAAATAATTTTTTTGGTCAATTTTTAAAAAAAGTCATATTTTTCAAAAATTTCTAACTTTCAAGCTCGATGCGCAACCCCAAGATGTTGTTGTAGAACATTCAAATTTTACACACGTCTTATTCATATCAATATACAACTTTTAAGACCTCAGGAGATAAAGATTTAGAAAAAAAAATTTTTCGATCCACCCTAATAACCAGTGGTGTGCATTGACTTCCTGCAAGAGAAGGGGGGGTATGGAAGTAATCTTTAGGTTAATTAAAAGTCGTAATCTATATGTTTAAAATTAAAAATGTACGGACTTTATGTCAAAAATACACGGACAAAAGGGGATGTGTCAATCCCCTCCCTCACACACACCATTTGTGTACGCCACTGCGCATAGTAAATATATGGAGCTGAAGTTTCCTGCCACACTTTTCTAGACTAAATCAATGCTCGGAAATTTCCTTTTCCTTTTAATGGGGGAAGGAATTAAATTCCTAAATTAGGAATGGCATGGTATACAAAACTCCAAATGTCAATTGGTATGAGCTGTTTTTTCTCGTATCAAAATTAACCTACTTAAATTGACACCATGCCCTTTAATTTTTCCTCTCTAAAACCCAATGGTCTGAGCCATCTTGCAAAATAATCTAATATTTTTTGGTCGTCCTTTTCTTTTACTAGTATATTAATCAGCGCTTTGTACATTCTTTTACATTCATTGTACAAATGATTCAATAATTACTTGTATAAACACTCGAACTAAAAATGAAAGTAGATGCTATATTTCAGTTGAAATTCATGTAAAATCGATTAATTACTTCAGTATATGAACTTAAAAATACGTTTTTGTTACAAATCAAGTGCTCGATTAATGGCTGAAAACGCTTTTATTAAGAATAATACTACCCAGCAAACACACACAGGTTATCTGAACGTTAATAGACGTTCAGAGAACCTGTGTGTGTTTGCTGGGTACTTATATCACGAATACACACACATAAGAGCTATATTGATGATTTATTAATGCTTTTATGTTAAGGCGGTATGTCTACGCTAGAGTTATCTGCTTAGGGGGACCTCTAACGCGTATTCACGATACATCTGGAGAAAACCGTCCAAAACTTCAAACCTTAGATCGATAGCAGCACGGCAGGATAGAACCCTGGACCTTCACACTTTAGAGATCTTACCATGTTGTATATTGAGTGTTCTATCCACTCTTCCATGGTGGGGCCTGATTTATGACATTTTTATCAAGTAATGTAATTTTGTAATTATTTAAGATAGGGAGACCATAAAGTTCCATGAGAAAAGGGACGAAGCCTGTGGAAAAATAACTTTTTTGGAACGCTTCTACTTCTAGTCAGAAACTTACTTATAGAAAGTACGCACTTTTGCCCGTTCTTTGTATAACATGACAAAAAATAATGGTTTTTAATTCTGAATTAAAAAAAAAATTAAAAGAAGAATAGGGATTGGAAAGTACTTCATGTCATTTTGAATATAATTCATTCCACAGTGTGGGGGTTGCGATATGAGCATTTTTACTGCATACTGAATTCTTTTGTACTTTTGTATTGTTTTCTTTATAAAACATTTCAAAGCCTGAGATGAGTCCTGTCTCACAAAAATTCAAGATCCCTCACTAAAACTATTCTTATCTTATGGGTACCCATGCTGTGCGCTACTCCATAAAACCCACACTTAAGTATTGTGATTGTGAGTTGGTATGAATTAATCTAACATTTTTTAAATCTTCCAACTTGTGTCCGAATTGAGAGAATTTTCATTACATTATATTTCAATAGCTTATTTTTCTTTTTAATTCTCTTTATTTCATGGTATTCATGTTCTTCGCCATTTTTAAGGCATATTTTCAAATATCTATTCTTTTCAAGTTCTTTTTGAAAAAAAAAATATCTGTAAATAAAATAAAAAAGGATTATATATATGTGTGTGTGTGTGTGTTTGTGTATACATGAGAAGAGAGAGTTTGTGTATAAGTGAGAAATTTTTTATTCTTCAAGCCAACCAGCAGTGGTGCACTTACAAGCAGAAGGACCTCCGGGGAAAGTATATTTTAGATTCTTTAATCAGTATCAAGTTTCTCTAGATGTAAAAAAAAAATATCACCTTATTTGAATCGGTTGATTTTAAAGGAGACTTCCTAGCATTTTTGAAATTTTACTGGAGAGGAGGAAACGAAATGGACAAAGAAGATCATTAAACGTAGAGGTGATATATCTCTCATAAATTCAACATTAATAAACCTACAAGTACTGTTTTAATACCAAACGATGATTTTACCTTTATTTAATCGAAGCATAAAAAATATCACCAAAAGTATAGAAATACCCTATTAAAATCAATGACTTTAGTTTTCATTTTTTTCCCCTTCAAGGGCGCACTTTCCCATGAGGCATTTGCCAAGACTAAGGCCCGAAATGCAGGCCACTTTATTATGGGGGTACTCAGTGGACCATTTTTTTTCAAAAGTGAAAGTGTATGCACTCATAGTGCAATGCGGTATCTTAAGTGCACGAGTGTATACTATTGCCTCAATTAAGAATTGTTTTCAGCAATAAGTATCATTGTTCAGAGAGATGAACATGTATAGTACTTATTTTTAATAATTGCATAAGTTTTAAACAATTATCTAACTTAATTTACAAATTCCAGTTCAAATTTGAATATTTGAAAAAAAAGTTGATTAATTAGCTGTTTGTGATATCTTCAAAGAGGAGAAAAATGACAACGCTACAATTTATAAATTTTCTTAAGTATTTGTTTTACAGAAAAATGCCAATTTTCGAAAAATACTCTGTAAACAAACTTAATTTATAGAATAAATAAAATTCTGCTCTGTATGTTATGTAGATTTTCACAAATTTGAGCGCGAAAAATATTTTCTAAATGTAACAAATAATTTTTAGCATTTTGTGATTTTGAATGACCTAAGAGAATATTATTCTTATTAAATTTTGTGATGATGCTGAAAGTACACTCTAAGCCAAACGATTATGTTTTCGAGAATACACGATACCTTTCTTACAAAAAATTGTGCAAACATTCATCACAACAGGTCAAATATTTTCTAAATGTTACAAATAGTTTTGAGTTTTTTAGGATACAGGGTAATCGAGAGTATTCTTCTTATTATTTTTGTTTCTTATTTTTATGTCAGTGTTGAAAATGCACTCGAGACTAATCAGCACATACTCGGCACATACTCGAGACTAATCAGCACATACTTTACATACTCGGAGTTGCTGAATACTCGTCAAAAGTTTGTTTAAAATAAAAAAAAAATATTTTGCACTTTTTTGCTACATTGTATGTAATTAATAACTTCTTTTTCTTTCTCAATTTTAGAGACATTTAACATACGACCCCGGTGCCAAAAGACTGCATTTTTGACATGCAAACTTAAAAGTGTTTTTTCTCACACTATCATTTCTGCATGAACACAGATTTTGTTCTTTACCTTTACTCAATGTTTTCTGCAAATGCTGTTAAATGGTAAAAAATCAGTTTTTAGTTTTTGATAACGGTATTTTCGATGCTTTGATTTTGAAATAAATGTGTTACAAGAAAAATGAGCCTCCATTGAAAAACACAAAAATTATTTTCAGATATTTTATTGACAACAATCTTCACCAAATACAGAGTTTACATAAACAGCTAATATTACAGATATAATAATATATGGAAATGGCATGGAAAAATAGCAAGATCATAAATCTGTGTAATACTTGGTTGCTCCAGATACAATAGAGCAAAAATCAATGCACAGGAAGAAAGAACATGCAAGAAAAGTACAAGAACATACAAGAGAAGTACATACAAGAAAGAACATACAAGAACATACAAGAAAAATGAGCTTGAACTGAAAAACACAAAAATTATTTTCAGATATTTTATTGACAACAATCTTCACCAAATGCAGAGTTTACATAAACAGCTAATATTACAAATATGGAAGTGGCATGGAAAAATAGCAAGATCATAAATCTGTCTAAAACTTGGTTGCTCGAGATACAATTGAGCAAAAATCAATGCACAGAAAAAATAATTTACAGAATACAGAAGTTGTATAACCAGTCATTACTATACTTAGACTGATATATGGACAAAAAAGCTTCGAAAAAAGATTAAGATCACAAAAAGGATGACATAACGAGTATCAATAAGTTATGAACTTGGTGTTCTGGAAACAGCATGTTACTACAGATGCACACTAAAATTAATTTACAAAATACAGTTGCGTAACTAAATAATACTACACGTATAAGGGAATGCAATCCAGCATTGCAGGGCCTTAGCCAAGGCGGGGATAGGGGGGTCACAACCCCCACCCCCAATGAGGAATTTTTTTCCATACGAAATGTGTATTCTTCACTCCCTTATCACACACACGTATACATATATGTGAATTGCAGTAGTCGCACCCTCCAACCCCCCAAGGAAAAATTTCTGGCTACGCCACTGCAGCAATGTTTTTCGTTTCGAGGGATTTCGGGATTGAGACTTATTGAATCCGCGGGATTGGCATTAAGGCAATTCGTATGTGTGTGCAAAGAGTCACTCGTCTTCCTAGTCTTGATCTAATTTTAGTAAAATAGTTAAAAGCAGGAATTGAAAAAATTAAAACCTAAAATGAAAACTTTTTAGAATTGATTCGTGATTATTCACGAAGAGAAAAATTAGTAGGAATTATTTATGTTCACTTGGAAATTGGTTACTTAATCACTTGGAATTGTTAGCGAAAAATTTAGATTACAAAATATCCAGACTTCCATTGGAGGATAATTAGAAAAATTAAAACTTTAAATTAAAATTTGTAATTGTTGATTCATGTTTTATGAGATACATACATATGTGACAATTTTTGGTCGATGGATGACTAGGAAGGTGGTGTAAAATTGTTATAAAATAATTTATTTCTGAGTTTCAATCCCGCGAGATTTTGATACCAATCCCGCAGGGATAGTTCCACAAACATTTGTGCGGGATGCCCTTCCGCGGGATCGGGATTGCATTCACTAACACATATATAATAATATACTATGGGCAGTGGCGTAGCCAAGGGGAGATAAGGGGTCACAACACCCCATGAGGAATTTTTTGTCCTACAATATCCCTACAACTTTGCATTGTGTATATTCTTCAATCCCTTATCACACGCACGTATGCATTTACGTAAGTTGCAGTAGTCGTAATCCCCCCTTCCCCCATGAAAACTTTCTGCCTACGCCACTGACTATGGGCATACAAGCCCTGTATAAATGTATAAGATAAAGAAAGACATAACGAAAATCAATAAGCTATGAGCTTGTGTTCCTCTGGAAACAGCATGCTAAAACTGATACGCACAAAAATTAACTTACCAAATACAGTTGCGTAACTAAATAATACTACACGCATACAATAATACAATATGGACATACAAGCCCTGTATAAAGATATAGGATTAAAAAAAGACATAACGAATATCAATAAGTTATGAACTTTAAACTTGGAATGGAAACAGCATGCTAAATTTGATGCACACAAAATTTAATTCACAAAATACAGAAGTCGTATAACTAACTACTCATGGAATAACATATAGGCATACATGGCCTGGAAAAAGTATAAGATCACATACGGGGGGGGGATATACATAATCAACACCAGTAAGTAATGAAATTTCAGTATCTCTGGAATTGGCATGCAAAAATTGATGCATACAAAAATTGAACTAGTATATATCCATATTATATAAATGTGTAAGATATTAGAAAGGGTAATATAGGGAGAGTTTGAAACAAAGGGTAAGATCAATATTATTTAAGATTCAGCAATGACTGCCCGAGGTTCGATATATTTCTTTCTTTTTTATGTTATTACATTTATTACTAACACTTATCGATTCAAAAAAGGGCTTGGCAAATGCCCGATGCTGATCTAACAGGTTTTGATTGATGCAATAGAATCTTCCTTTGAATTCTAAAACATCTCATTTGTTCTACTGAGGACTCCAGCAGAAAAAACGGCGGTTCCACTCGCTGGAGGTGACCGGTTTAATAACTGGTAAGTTATAGTTACGGAGAAGAAAACGGTTCTTTTTGGAACAGACGTTCGTTTCTTAGCAAAGTCGTCGGTGTTTTTTTAATTTTAATTTTAATTTTTTTAACGAGTAAGATGAGTTTTGAATTGTAAAAACAACAATTGAGAAGACTATTTATTATTCGCACGAATGCTTTTATAGTAACTACAAAAACAACAACAACAAATGCACTTTTTTAAAATATAAAATTCATTACTAGTCAGGTTATATTTTGGGGTAAGGGGAAAATTCCCCGAAAATTAACCAATTTTGTCTACCGAAATTGTAATGCCTGATTAGGAGAAAAAAAAAGGGGATTTAAAAAAGCTTTTCGGTTTTCCCTTTCTTGAATCGATAATACTGAGGTTAGAGGCTTTTTTGGATAAGTTTAGGAAAACTAAATTAGAAATGACATTAAAAGGCAAAAATTAGCAAACAGGGTTTCCGTTTTTTTCCCTTCGCCAAACCTATTATTCTTCCCTCAGGCTTTAATGCCCGTGAAAAAATTCACAAAAACATTGATCAAATCCAGGAAGGGGTTATATACAAAAGAAATGGGCATAGCAGAAAAATATGAGAGGAACTTGCAAGGAGTAAAATGCTACGGACTATATTTTATAATGAGCAGCACATTAGAGGAATAAAACTGTAAACTAATACTACATGTAAAAATATGTTCATTCAAAAATTTCATTCATTTAAATATACTATATATTCATACTATAAAAAAGGTTTTTTCTAATATTTTAGGATAAATAATTTGAAGAACATGAATAATCAAATATACTATTAAAGGGACCGTAGCGTAATGCCGTTTCTTTACATAAAATTCAAACAAATAAATTTTCAACGAAATTTTAATTGCAAGTATGCTGTGCCTAAGCATAGGATTCCTTTTTTTTACAGTTGGAAGCAAGAATTTTCTAAATATTATTTTTTTTAGAGAAAAATGGATACCCCGCCTCCTTTTTACTCGTCTACCAACACTGGAAGATGATATTCAGCATGTCTCGCGAGTGATTTTAAGGTATTCGTGAGTCTTGTATTTTGCAGCAAGACTTTTATAGATATCATTTGCTTACTCTGAGATCGCACAGGATATGTGGAAAGAATATTTTGACTCCAAAATCTCCACAAGTTACGAATTTTGGAAACCAATTTAGCAACTTCGTTGAAACACTCACCTTAAATTTCATGTTATTAGCTTTAGTAGATTTGGATAGATAGAATATTGACGAATTTAAATAAAAAAAAAGGCAACACTACTTTCCGGTCCATATAATAGTTTAAAAGACAGCGTATACAAATAATTGCAGCATGAAAAAGCATTACAATTTTACTATAATGAATTCCTTTAATGTGGTATTGCAACACTTAAATAACACTAAAATATGAATTATTGAATATGAATGAATATTTGCATATTCAAAGGATACAGAAGAGAGAGGTAGGGGTTTGTTGCCCTATTTCCTTGCCAAAAATTACAATTAATACACCTTGATATTCCTGCAAGACAGTTTTATAATAAGAGGGTGAATGAAATATAAACGAAACTTATTTGATTATTGATTGACATTAAAAAAAATATGGATTTTTAAAAAAAATATTTTGTTTTTGAAACACATTTCCGCAACCAGGAATTAAGCCACCTTGTTATCCTGCTCTCGTAGAATGAAGTCTGCCGAGCCTGCGCACATTTGAGAAAATGATTTTCAACTGCAGGGACGTTGTTGAATCGTTGAGTATCTCTGAAGGAACCAAAGGTACCCTTAATCGACATGAAACAATACTTGCAGCATTGTTAGTTGAAGTTTCTTTCGTCATTTTCAGCATACTATTCGCCAGCTGTAGTTTTAGTTCTTTTAGCTCTGCTCTGTCTTCTGAATCATCTGGTTTTTAATCCGGCTGAAACTTAACCTGTCTTACTATGTCATCAGAGCTAAGAGACACTACTTCACTTGAGTCATTTAACCATTTTCAAAGATTAATATTTTACTATGAACGACCATACGACGGGGGGGGGTGACGTATCATTAAAGGAGAAGTTTTCAAAAAATTTGAATAGTTCTGATCTTTGTGGTGGTACATTCCATGCACAAGAAGATTCTGAAGCAGTGCGAATAGCATCTGTGTGAAACTTTTGTCAATATTCTTCGTGTATTGATTCTGTTACATTCTCATCCTCTAGCAATTAAGTCAATTTGTTATCATGAATTCGTAGAATGAAGTCTGTTGAGCCTGTGCACACTTGAGTATGTGGTTTCTCAATTTCAGGAGCATTGTCGAATCGTTGAGCATCTCTGAAGGAACCCAAGGTATCTTTAACTGACATGAAATAGTACTTGCATCATTGTTAAAGTTTCTTTGGCTATATTGAGCACACTATTCTCAAACTGTCTTTCTAGTTCTGCTGTGTCTTTTGAGACATTGTACTTTTCATCCGTCTGTGTTTTAACCTGATTTACCATGTCATCGGAGGAGACAGACATTCTGGCTCAAAGACCGTAATCAAAGATTGTTATTTTCCTGTGAAATACCGTAGGTAGGGAATTGGTGTTGCATCCATTGAAGGAGAAGCTTTCAAAATATGTCCATTGATGTCATCTTTGTGGTGGTACATCGCATGAACAAAAAGCTTCGGTTGAAGGAGAGCAAACAGCATCTGGGTGAAACT
Source organism: Cheiracanthium punctorium (assembly GCA_038373885.1). Classification (NCBI taxonomy): domain Eukaryota; kingdom Metazoa; phylum Arthropoda; class Arachnida; order Araneae; family Cheiracanthiidae; genus Cheiracanthium; species Cheiracanthium punctorium. The sequence continues at coordinate 131,833 of JAWZYV010015337.1, forward strand.
TTTGTTCGTTCATCCTCTTCTTCTCTGGACACCTGTCCATGATATTAAAAAAGTGAATGTTATTTTTTTCACACATATTCTGTTTTAAAACATTCCCCCAGCAATTAAGCCGCTTTAACATCCCGTCCTTATATAATGAAGTCTGTCGAGCCTGCACACATTCGAGTACACGGTTTTCGAGTCAAGGGGCGTTATTGAATTGTCCCTTGCGACGACGTGATTATTTCTCAGTGAAAGTCAAACGCACGGCACTCTGAAGAAATTGCTGAATACGGCGAATGTTCTTTCTTGATGGTGGTTGTCAATCATGCGTCCTTAGTCTCATTGTTTCCACGACTTTTGTTAAGCAAGAATTGGAGATTTCAAAAATGTCTCTTCATGGAACTGTTCAGTCAATGTCCTGAAGATTTCGGCTGGTTTTGCACCTTTCCAATGAAGAACTTGGACTGTGATGGCCGCACAGCGAAGTCAGGTAGGACATCATGCTCAGACATAGGGATGATGGGTACAGGTAAGCGTACTGGTATATTGTAGAAGAAAGAATATTAGTAAGCAATACTACTCGACTGTTTTTTTTTTAATCCTGACATGCTGGCGAAACGTCTTCGGAAGGGGAAACGTCTCAATATTGCATGCCAGAGGGCCCGAAGTTTCGTTTATATTTGTCTCACCCTCGTACTACATGTGCACCATAAATACATTCAAAATAATTGAGTATTACATATTTTACATACAGTAGCGATTTCAAAGGTGATAGGGGGATATATTGCCCCTTTAGACAAAAAGTAATAATGCAGCAAAATAAGAAATACACACTAGCATAACTTAATAGGCTGATTTATTGTAGGGTGGGCTTTAGCCGTCCTTGAGAGCTGCATGTATTTCCTACTGTTGAATTTGAAAATCAAATTTCTCTAGGGTACATTCAGCTTTAATCTAATCAGTTACGCCAATGTTAATATATGAAGGTGACAATCCTACCTGCTATCCATAAATATTAGTACATTCAGAGTATAAATGAAGAATGCCATATAACAAAGTCATTTTTCTCTACTAGGCAACAAGCACTACTAAAACGAAATCACATGGCGTATGCAAAGAATTAAGCTAAACACTGACAGATATAGGAAACATATTATTTTACGTAAGGATCCTTTATGCATGGATATCTAGTTAAAAAGAGTCAAGTGGAAATTTTACAACTCTTATCAAAGTACCTGAAAACATTATATTAGGAGGATGAAAAAAACAGTTCTATTTTACTGAACTACTGAATTCATCCGAAATATAAACTTTCAAATAATGATTAAGATTTTCATTGCAACATTTTGTGCTGATAGACACACGCATGTAGTTATACAATATTGTTCAACTTTAAACTTTAGATAGGTTTTACAAATTACAATTATCTTTCTCAGTGTAATGAACTAAAATGAATTACTTCACAATGAAAGCGACTTCATGTTCTTGCACTTTTCCTAATCTCAGAGGAATATTTCTTTCGATCTGACAATGCAGACCTTTCTTACATATTGTAAGTCTTTAATAAGACTTCAAGAGTTACCGATGTCACATATCAAAATTTCAATATTCATTATCAAAATTTTCAAATTCTCCAGACATTTTTAAATGAAAACAAAACTTCCCTGATTATTTTCTGATTTTTTCTGAGATTGTTACATTACATCACTTTATATTACAATTACAATAAAAGTTTGAATTCATACAACATAGGATTTACAATGATTAGCAAAAAAAAAAAAAAAAAAAAAATCATGATAATCACAGTATCTATTTTTTTATATTAAGGGAATAGAAAAGTAATGTCATTTTCTTACATAAAATTCGAAAGAATAATAAGAATAATTTTTTAACAAGTTCTTAAACACAGAGAAGCTGTATCTAAACATAGGATTCATTAAAACACATATGAAGCAAGAATTCTATTGTCACATTTAAAAGCAAGAATTTATAAAAAATAATTTTTTTAATGAGAGATGGCCCTCTTTTCCCTTTCTTCACGGTTTTTTAATTTGGAGGGCGATGTTCAAAATGTCCTGAAATTGATTCTTAGGCGTTCGTGAGTACTGTATTTTACAGTAAGAATTTTATGGAAATCTCCTTTTCTCTTTGCGATCTCGCAGGATATGCTGAAAATCAATTTGCCCCTTCCCCACCGTAGGTTACGTTAATTTCGGAATATGTTGTCTAGTCTAGCACACATGTTAGAAAACTAACATGCATGCCAAACTTCGCATTATTAGTTTCCGTAATTTGGTTAGGAGAAATATTTACACACGACATTACTTTCCGCTCTCCGTAATGTATATTACATTATCACTATATTGAATTGCATACATTTTGTTCATTATCACATTTATTAAGAATTATCTATGATAATGACTCAATCACTTAATTCACACATAATTAAGAAATAACAGATTTATTTTCGATTTTAAGATGTCTTAGGAGGATTAAGAAGCAAATATGCAGGTAATTTAGACGCTTGCGGTTTTTACATTTTATGATTAAAATAATAGTCACAGTATAATGAAATTTTATTTTTTATTATAATAAGGTATAACACATCATGAAACATCGGACAAAACTCCATTACCTTTCACAGATGTTTTCATTTTTTTTTCTTAACTCTTACTATATACATATTTTTTTCAGTAGCGCGTGTCACTATTCGTGAGATAAGGCCCTTTACAGTACACATATAAACAAAAAATATTTGTTGCAAAAATAATGTATAGTATATATTTTGCAGAATGAATTAATATTTAAAAAAATTTTAATTTAGAATTTTAAATTATATTTTAAATCGAAATTAGAAAAAAATCTTACTTTTCCCCTTATATATAATATAGCTCTGTTAAAATTTTCCAAACTTTTCGCACCCATTTTTAATATTAATTCATTCTATAGATACTGATACCAGTTATACAAAGTTTCGTAAAGATATGAATCGTAGAAATCTTGCTGATAGTTTATGAGAAATGCGTTTTGAGACAACGCAGCTTAAAGTTACCTTATTGTGTTCAAATATAAAACTTTCAAAATACGCTTTTAAATGTATCGTCGATTTTATATGGAATAAATGCATGGGATTGGTTTCAAAATGCTAAGAAAGAACTAAGGCTCCAAATAAAATTGTAATTGAAAAATCGATTTTTTGAATACTTAATCTTCCTATGACTCCTTTAGTGCTTAGGAGCATATAAAAATCTAATTACTGGAAACAACTTCACAAATTGCAGAGATGAAGTGGCCAATTTGAAGTAATGTAAAGCACACACATGATAAATCCCTAAACGCTTTGGTAATTTTGTAACGTTTCGAATTTTTGGATAAGTGGAGCATCGAGTTTTTATATCCATGAAATGATACTAAGATCTGAACATATAATTAAAAACAGAAACAATAGATACAACAATAATTCATTCAATTTTGTATGGTTGTAAAGTAATTCAATTAGCAGAAAAAAGCCAACAGTTTAAAGACAACAGACTGTTGCCTCTTTCTTTGCTAAGTTAAAAATACCAGTATTCTTATATTTTATTTTTTTAAAATAAGTTTTATAATCAAAAATAGGCACAACAATAATTAATTTAATTTTTAAAATATTTTTAAACTAATTAAACTAACAGAAGAAATCAAACATTTTAACGCTATCAGACTATCTTCACACTGTAGTCTTTTTGTCTACAGAATTCATACTTTTGATCTTAAAATGTTGTGCCTGTACACTCAGGCTTGGAATTTTTCGATGACACAAGTCATCATTACTTTATAACAACTGTACCACTAATTAAGGAGCTTGAGGGTGAAAAAAAAGTTTTTAAAATGTGATTCGTATTTTTTTACGATATAAAAGGAATAATATAAAATTTTGATTCTTTATCAGAGATGTGAAGCAAGAATATATTTCTATGACAAAATATTTGGAGAATTATTAAAAAATACTTACTTCTTAGGTAATGAATAACTCGACAAGTTTTGTTTGTTTTATGAAGGATTGTAAACATAACCATTTATAATCAATTTACAGCACAGATAAACTAAAACATTATATTTTAGGAATATTTTTAAAATTTTGAAGATACAGTAGAACCTCGATTATCCGAAGTAATTGGGACCGAACCTACTTCGGATAATCGAAATTTTTGGATAATCGAGAATTCATCAATAATCATCTAGTTTAATATGTAGTATCGTCATTGAACTGTTATTATGACTTATTTAACTCTGAAATAAATAAAAATTGTAAATGAAAATAAATTTATTTCTGAAACAAAAACTTACAATGGTTTAAATGGAAGTTTCATCTGGTGTATCTGGCCATCCTTTGCCGTGCAGCTCTATCCCGAAGTTTTCTTAAAAGCATGATTTCAGAGGAATCACACTGCTCCTGTTGTTCCAAGCAAAGAAGGCCTTTTGAGAAACACTCAAAAGCATCATTGTTACTGATCTTATTTACTCCAGAATCATCCTCATCTTCATCATAATCTTCTTCATCTTTTAGAGCTTTTCGGACTTCTGCTATTAATTCCTCCTTATTGAGCAACTGGAAGCCTGCATCTTCCACGTCACAATTTAACCAATCTCTCATTTCTCTATCCCCACAATTTTCAAAATCTTTCATTGTGCTAAAAAGGCTTGAAAACTCAGTAACACTGTCTTTCACAATGTCTGTAGCATTTTCATTTGAGCTAGTTGAAAAATTCGGCAAAAGTTTTCGCCAACTTCGTCTTAGTGTTGATTACGGCATAGATTCCCACGCGTCACCGATCATATAAATGCAGTCTCGGATATTGACTTTTCCAAAATTCAATTATTGAAACTGAACCAGATCAGAATCTCCTTCAAAAAGTAATTTTCTGATGAAAAAAAAAATGAAGAAGAAACCGACTTCGGTTAACGGAGAGTTTCGGTTAATCGAGGTTCTACTGTATTCACTTTCTGAAGTAATACCTTTAGGAAGGAAATTATATCTTTTAGCAGATAAGGAATATTTTTGAAAATTAATTTTAAAAAAATGTTACGAAAAAGCAATGACGGACTATTTTGACTGTTTATTCTCACAAATCGTTTAGCAACTTATCCTTCCAGAAAAGGTTGTATACAGAAGATAAAAACATGTGAGATGTAATTTACATACTATTTATTATACATGGACTAAGAACAGAAAAAGTTCTAACTAATGTAAAACTTCTTTACATAGATCCTTTTACTTAGAACAGCCATTTCAGGTAATTTTAGTAACAAAACATATTAACTAACATTAAAAATATTATTAAGGACAATCTCTGCTCTTTAAAATGCGTGGTATAACGTGGTGGTTTATTACTAAGAGCACGAAGGTCTTAACCCTGTCCTGTATATTCTGAATTCTCTTTACATAATTTAACATTGTTCCTTTAAGCCTTTCAGGTCATGCCTCCCCAATTGAGGACACAAAAATTACCTCTACTGTCGTACAAGACGGATGTATCTTAATTTCTGAAAATTTCCCCCGAAATTTTCAATCAGAAATTTTATTTTAGTTTTTTAATTAAAATTTAATCGCTATTATAAAACTAAATAAAATAAAACTATTTAATGCGAAGAGCAATTATTTAATCAGGTCTTAAATGGTTAATCATTTGCCTATACTGAAAAAGTGTATGAATGATATACTTTGAATATCATCAACCGATAAAAATTTCTTAAAACAAACTATTCCTTCTTAAAACAATATTCCTTCAAACATGAGTTTTATCCCAATCTAATCCATAAAGAGGAAAAACTTGCCTCTCTCCTCAAGTGTAATCTTTTAGCGACACACTTGACTTTTAAGCAACATTAATGTCGGGATGACTTGCAGTGGGTATGTCCAATTTTGGATCAGTTTTTGAAGCAGCAAGATTTAACTTTTGGAACGGAAGTTTAGTTTTTAGATCAGAAAAGTTTTTGGAAGTGAAAAACTAGTTTTAAAAGCCGTAAAATATAAACAAAAATTTTGAAGCCTAATGTTAAAATAAATAATTAAATTAATTAATTAATTAATTAATTAAGATTTAAATCAAAAAATGTTAAAAAAGACTTATCAGTTGTATTAATGCACCTTCATTTAAAAAATAAATACAGTTTTATGTCAGCATACTTGATATTAGTGCAGTTATTTGTAAGTATTCGTATTCAATTAACAGAATAATAACTAGCAAGAGTAATTTTGAGGATACATATATGAAATGTTAAGTGCCTGTTTTGGTATGATCTGAAAATACCATTTTCGAATCAGCAGTATATACGTAGTATGCATACACTGCTTTCCAAAAGTTAAGATACAACCAGTGTTTTGCAACTAATTTGCAAAGGAATGAATGTAGAAACAACAAACTTGGAGGAAATTTACTCTAAATAGTTATTTACTGAATGCGACATAGAAATTTATATAAGTTAAAAATGATTCACCTCAAAAATAGCAATCTTGGTGGAAAAGTCCATCCTTGGAAAAAAATAGTACATCACAGTTTCATGTGGGAAAATATCACAGAAGCATAACAAAAATTAGTTCCAGTAAAGAATGTGTCCAACTCTAACTTGAATGCATAAGTGACATTCACTTTCTATGCTGTCAGTTAAGTTGTCGAACATCAAAATGGGAAGCGAAGACCAGTCACAGCGTAATCCTTGTTCCAACTCATCTAACGACCTTGGAAAGGACTTAAAGCAATAAACTGTCTGACAAGATAGTCCCAAAGATGTTCTATCGGATTCTGGTTTGGATATTGAGCTGGCCATTTCATTCACTCCAAACCATGACCCTCAAGATAGTCTCCAATATCCACAACTCGCTGAGGTCCGGCATCATCGTGCATCAGAATGAAATCACTGCCAGTAGCACAGCATATGGGCGGATATATGGATTAAGAATCTCACCCTTATATCTCACACCAAAGTTCCTTCATGGAATACATGCAGGTCAGTATGACCACCGAATGAGATCCCGGCCCAAATAATTATTCCACCACATCTATAACTGTGTCTTTCAACAGTCTTGGATTGATAGTATCTGGTGCTTGTTCCCTTCAGTTCAGCAGGCACTTTGAAACGCTGTCCAGTGTGAATCTGGTAAAGAGAAGAGAAGCCCATCGCTGTCCATTGTAAGTCTGGACTCGTCTGTAAAGAGCAGAGAAGCCCATCGCTGTCCATTGTAAATCTGGACTCGTCTGTAAAATATAGAGAAGCCCATCGCTGTCTGATCCAGGAAACGTGTTCTCTTGCCCAACATATGCGACCCTTCTCTGCCATCCGTTGTGGGTGACACAGACAAGTGGTCGAGTTGGATACAGACTTGCATTGTGAATGCATCTTCGCACCGTTCTAGTGGAGATTCTTTTCCCTGAAGCCACAATGTGGTCTGAAACGAGCTACGGCATAGTAGTGCCTCTTTTCCTTTGGTCAAAAATAACTAGATAACTGTCTTCTGCAGGTTTTGTAGCTCGTTGTCGGCCTGGAATATGTCTTCTGAACACAGAATCGTCGGAGTGATATAGATACCAGAAACGATGGACTGCATTGAGACGCCTCGCATCAATCTGTGACAACCCCGTTCCCATCCATCTGACCTATTACTACCTGAATGAATCGGACAAACGCCTTTTCTTAGACATTGCTGGACTCTTCTGCCTATTTTCAAGGCATCTGCCAACAAAAGTTGTTGATCAACAATAGTTACACACGTAATAACGAAAGCCTATTTGCAAAGTTTTCTCTCAGTCATATATACCTGTTCTTTTCGATAGAAACAAAGGTGGTAGCAATCGCTTTCAGATAAGTTCTTTAAAGTTCGTTACAATAATTTATATAAACAATGAATTTTATTGTTACTGCCATTTTTTATAGTGAGATTCGAAAAACATGTATACCTTTTGGTTGCCAGTGTATATATATATAGTTACAGTTTTAGTTTGGAAAATAAACAAATTGCAGATCTATTTGAGAGAATCTTTTCAATATCTACGGATATGTTCAAAATTAGATATATTCTCCATTTGTGGTGATATTGTCAAATCTCGATTAAGCATTAATTAAGTAATGGAGGCCTAAACCAGTATTACATTTTTTTTAGGCCATTTCATAAACATTTTCTCTTTCGCTCAAGAAAGGAGAAAAAAAGAGCTCAGGTGTGGTGATGTGTGCAAGAGAACATTTCAATCATTTTAGAGATGTATGTATCCCAGTTTTATTTTCAGGGAATATCCTAGAAATCCCATGGTGATTTTTTGCAATTGTAGAATTTCGTGAGATACAGCCAAATATTCCATATAGTAGAGTAATCGGGTTCCGTATAAATATTACTATGTTTCTGAGCGAGTCTCACGAACTATTTTACGCTTGAAGACTTATGTGTGTGACATATGTTAGAAAACATTGTAAGGGTTTTACATATAAACTAGATTAAAACCGTCAAGATTTGACTCTTTAATCACATTAATGCTTCCAGGGAAAATAAAGCAGGACCTACCTAAAATATTGTAAATTTTGTCAGAATATTGAATATTTATTAGTAACAGTTATAAAATATAGTTTTTGTTTCTTGAATGAAGGTTTCTCACGCATTCTCTGCAGTTTAAATTTGATGTAATGCAGTTATAACAAAAAAAAAAAAAACCCTATTAACGTATGTTTAATAAACGATTTCAGACCAGGCGTCCAAGATAGGAGGACACAAATTTTGAAAGAATAGTACAATATAAATGCATATAGTTTTATGCTGAAAACGGTGGAGTATATTTTAAAAGAATTTAATTATCAATATTTTTTATTTTGTTTTCTCTATAAAAATTTACATATATACCTATTCGAGAGAAATCATTTAATCAGGTCTGAAAGTGTCAACTTGTTTAGAGTTTAAGAAAGAAAGTTTTTATTTGAAAGAATAATAATATTATTATTATTAATAAATAAAAAATAACATAGATTTCATGATAGGAAAAAAATGCACAGTAATAATTAACATATCACAGATACGAGAAAAGATTATAACTACTTAAAATTTATATAACTTACAAAAAGAGCAAAAACATTTTTTATTTCTTCTTTATGATTTGTGTCATACTTTTACTAAGAAATCTTTTTCTATTTCTTGTTTATTAATTTAAAAAATAATAATTCAAACATGTGCTTTCAGTTACTTTGGTGACAATTTTAAATAACTAAAATCCTTATTAATGAGCTGGACGAGTCGCAGATTCAGAAAAGCCTAATGTAATAAAACTTGTGCAAAAACTTTTTAATCTTTTTGGATGAACGGTGGTAAAAGTTTTATCTTCGAGTGGTTGAGCCGGAATTGTTACAGAGTCACTGAGTCAGTGAGTCAGGGATCCACGTAACTTTATGGTAGGATATTAAATTTAGTTATCAATCTCACCATTGTCTGCTTAATATTTATAATAGGTATGGTAAAAGAAAAGCGTGAAATGTTATTTAGTTCTGCATAACTTCATAAGGCAGGTCTTAAGTAAAAAAATTATAGCTATTTTAATCACAATCATGTACATTGCATATTAAAATAAGTTTAAAAAGTTATAATTATTTTGCTTTTCGTACAATGTCGAAATATAATGCTATAAACCTTCGTTAACTACATTTAATCTATAAAAAGAACTTTTTAAATTTGACATTGTATAATTAAATTGTTAAAATTATTCACTAATTTTTAAGTTTAAGCTCATTGATAACTTAATACAAAATAATGCATAAGAAACCTAACTATGGATATTTTATACTTGCTACAGCAATTAAGTATTAATGAATACTCCAGCTCCATAGTAAAATTTTCTGCTATAGCTCCTCACTTTTACTAAGAAGCATTTTTCAATTTGTAGAATTTCGTGAGATACAGCCAAATATTCCATATAGTAGAGTAATCGGGTTCCGTATAAATATTACTATGTTTCTGAGCGAGTCTCACGAACTATTTTACGCTTGAAGACTTATGTGTGTGACATATGTTAGAAAACATTGTAAGGGTTTTACATATAAACTTGATTAAAACCGTCAAGATTTGACTCTTTAATCACATTAATGCTTCCAGGGAAAATAAAGCAGGACCTACCTAAAATATTGTAAATTTTGTCAGAATATTGAATATTTATTAGTAACAGTTATAAAATATAGTTTTTGTTTCTTGAATGAAGGTTTCTCACGCATTCTCTGCAGTTTAAATTTGATGTAATGCAGTTATAACAACAAAAAAAAAAAACCCCTATTAACGTATGTTTAATAAACGATTTCAGACCAGGCGTCCAAGATAGGAGGGCACAAATTTTGAAAGAATAGTACAATATAAATGCATATAGTTTTATGCTGAAAACGGTGGAGTATATTTTAAAAGAATTTAATTATCAATATTTTTTATTTTGTTTTCTCTATAAAAATTTACATATATACCTATTCGAGAGAAATCATTTAATCAGGTCTGAAAGTGTCAACTTGTTTAGAGTTTAAGAAAGAAAGTTTTTATTTGAAAGAATAATAATATTATTATTATTAATAAATAAAAAATAACATAGATTTCATGATAGGAAAAAAATGCACAGTAATAATTAACATATCACAGATACGAGAAAAGATTATAACTACTTAAAATTTATATAACTTACAAAAAGAGCAAAAACATTTTTTATTTCTTCTTTATGATTTGTGTCATACTTTTACTAAGAAATCTTTTTCTATTTCTTGTTTATTAATTTAAAAAATAATAATTCAAACATGTGCTTTCAGTTACTTTGGTGACAATTTTAAATAACTAAAATCCTTATTAATGAGCTGGACGAGTCGCAGATTCAGAAAAGCCTAATGTAATAAAACTTGTGCAAAAACTTTTTAATCTTTTTGGATGAACGGTGGTAAAAGTTTTATCTTCGAGTGGTTGAGCCGGAATTGTTACAGAGTCACTGAGTCAGTGAGTCAGGGATCCACGTAACTTTATGGTAGGATATTAAATTTAGTTATCAATCTCACCATTGTCTGCTTAATATTTATAATAGGTATGGTAAAAGAAAAGCGTGAAATGTTATTTAGTTCTGCATAACTTCATAAGGCAGGTCTTAAGTAAAAAAATTATAGCTATTTTAATCACAATCATGTACATTGCATATTAAAATAAGTTTAAAAAGTTATAATTATTTTTTTTAAATAAAAGCTCTTATTATTTTGCTTTTCGTACAATGTCGAAATATAATGCTATAAACCTTCGTTAACTACATTTAATCTATAAAAAGAACTTTTTTAATTTGACATTGTATAATTAAATTGTTAAAATTATTCACTAATTTTTAAGTTTAAGCTCATTGATAACTTAATACAAAATAATGCATAAGAAACCTAACTATGGATATTTTATACTTGCTACAGCAATTAAGTATTAATGAATACTCCAGCTCCATAGTAAAATTTTCTGCTATAGCTCCTCACTTTTACTAAGAAGCATTTTTCAATTTGTAGAATTTCGTGAGATACAGCCAAATATTCCATATAGTAGAGTAATCGGGTTCCGTATAAATATTACTATGTTTCTGAGCGAGTCTCACGAACTATTTTACGCTTGAAGACTTATGTGTGTGACATATGTTAGAAAACATTGTAAGGGTTTTACATATAAACTTGATTAAAACCGTCAAGATTTGACTCTTTAATCACATTAATGCTTCGAGGGAAAATAAAGCAGGACCTACCTAAAATATTGTAAATTTTGTCAGAATATTGAATATTTATTAGTAACAGTTATAAAATATAGTTTTTGTTTCTTGAATGAAGGTTTCTAACGCATTCTCTGCAGTTTAAATTTGATGTAATGCAGTTATAACAACAAAAAAAAAAACCCCTATTAACGTATGTTTAATAAACGATTTCAGACCAGGCGTCCAAGATAGGAGGGCACAAATTTTGAAAGAATAGTACAATATAAATGCATATAGTTTTATGCTGAAAACGGTGGAGTATATTTTAAAAGAATTTAATTATCAATATTTTTTATTTTGTTTTCTCTATAAAAATTTACATATATACCTATTCGAGAGAAATCATTTAATCAGGTCTGAAAGTGTCAACTTGTTTAGAGTTTAAGAAAGAAAGTTTTTATTTGAAAGAATAATAATATTATTATTATTAATAAATAAAAAATAACATAGATTTCATGATAGGAAAAAATGCACAGTAATAATTAACATATCACAGATACGAGAAAAGATTATAACTACTTAAAATTTATATAACTTACAAAAAGAGCAAAAACATTTTTTATTTCTTCTTTATGATTTGTGTCATACTTTTACTAAGAAATCTTTTTCTATTTCTTGTTTATTAATTTAAAAAATAATAATTCAAACATGTGCTTTCAGTTACTTTGGTGACAATTTTAAATAACTAAAATCCTTATTAATGAGCTGGACGAGTCGCAGATTCAGAAAAGCCTAATGTAATAAAACTTGTTCAAAAACTTTTTAATCTTTTTGGATGAACGGTGGTAAAAGTTTTATCTTCGAGTGGTTGAGCCGGAATTGTTACAGAGTCACTGAGTCAGTGAGTCAGGGATCCACGTAACTTTATGGTAGGATATTAAATTTAGTTATCAATCTCACCATTGTCTGTACCTTAATATTTATAATAGGTATGGTAAAAGAAAAGCGTGAAATGTTATTTAGTTCTGCATAACTTCATAAGGCAGGTCTTAAGTAAAAAAATTATAGCTATTTTAATCACAATCATGTACATTGCATATAAAAATAAGTTTAAAAAGTTATAATTATTTTTTTTAAATAAAAGCTCTTATTATTTTGCTTTTCGTACAATGTCGAAATATAATGCTATAAACCTTCGTTAACTACATTTAATCTATAAAAAGAACTTTTTAAATTTGACATTGTATAATTAAATTGTTAAAATTATTCGCTAATTTTTAAGTTTAAGCTCATTGATAACTTAATACAAAATAATGCATAAGAAACCTAACTATGGATATTTTATACTTGCTACAGCAATTAAGTATTAATGAATACTCCAGCTCCATAGTAAAATTTTCTGCTATAGCTCCTCACTTTTACTAAGAAGCATTTTTCAATTTGTATTTACTAATTTTAAAAATAATAATTCAAAAGCGTTATTTTTATTACTCTGGCGTCAATTTTAAGTAACCGAAAAAAATCAAAACGAACGTGACATTTCGCAAATCCAGAAAAGCCAAATTTAATAAAACTTGTTCTATTGTATCATACAGACTCAGAGTGCATATCGATGTTTTCAGATTTTGTAATTACTCTCATCATTGTCTGTATATGTTTATGAAATATATATATAATAACAGGTAAATGTCAAATTTTTTTACTGTCAATAATTTCATAAGGCAGGTCTTTAATGAAAAATTTATAGGTATTTTATTCACAATCATAAAGGGTGTGTTCAAAATAACATGGAGTTACGAAAAGTGGAAAACAGAAGAAGTATTATTATTTACCTTTTTATGCATTGTAGATATGTAGGCTTGCCAGATATCTGAAATGTTCAACCGGGACACTAGAATGCCCCCAGCGGTGCACGTTCGGTATTCAAAGGTATATTTGCCCGGCCAGAGGCTGAACCAATGGCGGATTATTGCAAGTTTGTCGGGGGGGGGGTGTTTAGTTAGAAGATTGACATATACATCCATTTTATTAAAGTAAAATAGGATCTTTTACATGAATTTCTTTTTTATCGGGGGGGTGGGGGAGGCGGTCGCCCCCTCCCCCTTTAATCCGCCCTTGGGCTGAACGCGTTTGCGCTCTCAACTGGGAAACGGAAGGTGCTTGGTTCAAAACCAGGTCGTGTCCGCCGACCTAACCGTTTGGAGTTTTCGGTGGTTTCCTCTAACACCCCGCAAAATTATGGGTTAGGATACCTTAGAAAGTTCCCCACGGAGGGCAATCCGCCCCACGGCCTAGATCCCTCGCGCAGATAATTGGCCGTAACACCAAATTTACATTTGCCCCCCAAGGCCAAGGTAATCAATGACCCTTAACGGGTCTTTGGAAATTTTCAGAGGCTAATTTATTCTCAATGCTATGAATAAAGGGTTACTGGCTAGGAACCTAAAACAGGGGTATTAATAAATGACGCAAGCATATAAATTTAAACATTTTATTTCTTACATGTTAATACTTATAAGTTACTTAAGTAAGAAGAAACACTTTGAATGAGGAATAAAAATTTGAACAATAGTTATTAGCAGACCATCACTCTTATAGTTTTCACTTTTTATACAGTACAGTGAAACAAATGACAAAGTAATTATCCTAAATAATCCTTCACAGTTAATTATTTTTGGACTTTTTCGGTCATCTATAATCAAATTTAATTTTTAACGGTACGTGAAGTAAGCCGGCCGGGACACCGGGATTTTGTCTGCAAACCGGGGCTGTCCCGGTCAAACAGGGACGTCTGGCAAGCGTATAGATATCCAATGTTATAAACGTCCATTAACTACATTTTATGAGCAATAACGAGCTTTTTAAATTTCGGTTTGTATAAATAATTGTTAAATTTTAATAAATTGAGTTTGTAACAGATAATAGTTAGAATTCAATAGTTTTTGCTGTAGGTTTTTAAAGTTTTTGATAACCAAACAGAAAGTAACGTGTAAGAAACTTAAATTTAAATTTGTATACTTGCTACGCAATTAAGTTCTGATGATCATTCCATTTGCATAGTAAAATTTTGCTGTTATAGCTCCGCAGAACAAATCAATCTAAGCATTTAAAACATCATTGCGTATAATTATAATTCCACTACATTAACTTTCAGTGTTAAGATCTGAATATGTTTAATAGGATAAGTGCCAGAAAACTCCTTTTTTTTTCCAAAAAAGGATATCAGATTTCAGTAACATTGAGATCGACTAAATGTCATTGACCTGCAAAAAATATTCAGAAACATCAGATGAAAATAATATGTATTTTCAGGATAACGATTTTCGTAATTTCAAGATAATCATTTATTCTTAGAAATGTTGTCTTCTGAAGTACTGCAGAAATAATACAAGAAATGTTGTGCTCCTTAGATCTGCCTTAAAGAGTCAGAATGGTCTAATGATCAGCAATTTTCAATACTTTAAAATAAAACCCCACTACTAACAAAATTAATTTAATTCTGTAAAGCTGTGAAATAATTAAGTTAGAAGAAGAAAGGTAATAGTTTAATGCTATCAGATTATCTTCAGACTGTTTCCTCTTTCTCAGCGGACTTAATACAATTGATCTGAAACTAGTGTGCCTTGACACATAGTCAGTGTGTGTGAGAACATTTTCCCGTCCCGCTAATAAAAGAAATTTTGCAAATTTCCTAATTCCGTACCTGGAAGAAAAATGAAACTATGTACCTTCAATCCTCTTGAAATAGTGGTATTCGCTCACATAATATTTTATATATATATATATATATATATATATATATATATATATATATATATATATATATATATATATATATATATATATATATATATATATATATATATATATATATATACATATATATATATATATATATATATATACATATCTATACATACATACATATATACATTTGCAGTTACATTTTGGGAAACAAACAAAGATCAGAAAAATAATAGAGAAACTTTTCAATGTTTTTGGCTTTTATGCATAGTTAGATATCTTCTCCATTTGCGGTGATATAGTCAAATCTCGGTCAAATATTAATTAAACAGTGGAAGCCTGTACAAATGTATCGCATTTTTTAGGATATCTCATTAACAATTTCTCTTCGTCTCAAGGAAGGAAAAAAAAGAGTTCAGGTGTGGTGATGTGTGCAAGAAAGCATTTTCGAGATTTTACACTGTGCTGGTTTTATTTTGCCTGACTATCTTACATGTTCCATTCTATTTTTACCCTACTTATAGAATATGTCCAGATATAGCCAATCCTCGATTAAGCAATGGCATTCCATGGCAAAAAAAAAAAAAAAAAAAAAAAAAAAAATATCAGCAATTAGTAGAACCTTTTCCCCTTCGCTCAAGGGAAAAGAAAAAAGAACTAAGGTGTGGCAATGTGTGTCAGAAAGCATTCCCGTCCTAGTAATAAAATAAAAAAAAACTTTGCAAATTTCCTAATTCTGGAGTATCTATATGTAAATTTAGAATTATCCAGTAAACGAAGCTGTACTTATGTACTTTATGCAAAATTTAGAATGTGGAAGGAAAATAAAAACTATGTATCTTTAATCGACTTGAAGTATTAGTACTTGGATAATCAGTTAAAGTTGCTTTGACCATATTGAGCATACTATTTGCCGCTGTGTTTTTAGTTCTGCTCCGCATTTACTCCAACTCTAGCTTAACTTGACTTACCAAGTCATCTGATCTGACAGAAGTTACTTTACTTGAGTCATTGAACCACTTTCAAAGATTATTGTTTTCCTACACCATAAAATAGGGGTGGTGACGGATCCATTGCATTGAAGGAGAAATTTTCGAAACAATTTCATAATTGTGGACTTTGTGATGGTATAATCCATGAAATAGAAGCTTCGTCTCAAGCAGTGCAAACAGAATATATATATATATATATATATATATATTCTGTTTGCACTGCTTGATATATATATATATTGTATATATATATATATATTGTGTATATATATATATATATATATATATATATATATATATATATATATATATATATATATATATATATATATATACACTGACCTCTTAAAGTTAAGGTACAACCTCTTTTCCGCTCCTATGTTTCGCAAGATCACCATAAAAAAATGGAAGTAACAGTAAAATTCATTGTTTATATAAATGATAATAGAGAACTTTAAAAAACATATCTAAAAGCGATAGCTCAGCGAGCAGTGACTGTTGAAGACTATATTGAGGATCATGGTTTGGATCGAAAAAAATGACCAGCTCAATTTCCAAACCCGAATCCGATAGAGCATCTTTGGGATTACCTTGGAAGACAGGTTACTGCTTTAGGTCCTTTTCCATGGCCATTAGATGAGTTGGAACAAGTCTTACGCTGTGACTGGTCTTTGCTTCCCATTTCGATGTCCGACAACTTAAACTGACAGCATAGAGTGTCAATGTCACTTATGCATTAAAGTTAGAGTTGGACACATTCTTTACTAGAACTAATTTTTGTTATGCTTCTATGATATTTTCCCACATGAAACTGTGATGTACTATTTTTTTTCCAACGATGGACTTTTCCACCAAGATTGATATTTTTGAGGTGAATCATTTTTAACTTATATAAATTTCTATGTCGTATTCAGTAAATAACTATTTAGAGTACATTTCCTCCAAGTTTGTTGTTTTTACATTCATTCATTTGCAAATTAGTTGCAAAACAATGGTGGTATCTTAACTTTTGGAGAGCAGTGTATGCATACGTATATACTGCTGCTTACTAGAACTAATTTTTGCTATGCTTCTATGATATTTTACTGCATGAAACTGTGATGTTGATTCTAAGATTGCTAATTTTGTGGTGAATAATTTTTAACTTACGTAAATTTCGATGTCGCATTCAAATTGGCTGTTTCTGCATTCATTCATTTGGAAAAAATATGCGAAAAACCAACTGTACCTTAACTTTTGGAAGCCAGTGTATCTATATATAATGTTGCAAATTAATTTTGAAAACCATAGATCCATAGACAGATCCATAGCAAAGGTTATTTTTAATATTTTTGAATACATTCGAAATTTAGATATGTTCTGCATCTGTGGTGAGACAGTCAAATCTAGATTAAGCATTAATTAATCAGCGTAATTATTATACATTTTCAGGATATCTCATAAAAAATTTGTCTTAATCTCAAGAAAGAAAAAAGAAATCTCAACTGTGTTGATGTGTGCAAGAAAACATAGCTGGAATTTTAAAGTGTTCTAGTTTTATTCTACCTGATTATTCTAGATGTTCTATTATTATATCCCCTAAATATGAAAATGGTTGTGTATATTTTAAATGAATTTTACTATCAATATTTTTTAATTAAGTTGTTTTTTTTCTGTATATAAATGCACATATATACCTATTCGAGAGAAATTATTTAATCAGGTCTGAAAGTGTTAACTCGTTTAGAGTTTCAGAAATTTTTGTATGAGAGTTACTAGGTAATCGGGTCCCATATCAAATTTATCACGCTTTTAAACTTATCTTTTACGCTTAAGACTTATATGTCTGTGACGAGCGACAGAAAACATTTTAATGATTTTGTAGATAAACTGAATTAAAACCGTCAAGATTTGATTATTTAATCAGGTCTGAAAGTGTTAATCTGTTTTAGAGTTACAGAAAAAGTTTTATTTTAAACAAAGATGATGATACATTAAAAGAAAATAAAGAGTTTAGCGCGGAAAAAATATTTAAACATATTCCACGTTAGAGAAAAGATAAGAACGACTTAAATTTTATATAACTAATAAAAAGAGCAAAAACAAAATTTTCGTGTGCAGAAAAACATATGATTTGTACCATATTTTGATTAAGAAACATTTTCTAATTAGTATTTATTAATTTAAAGGTAATAATTCATTTTTACTTTTATTGCTTTGGCGTCAATTTTAAGTTACTAGAATAAATGATAATAAATGAACGTGAAGAGTCGCTGATCCAGAAAAGCCTAATGTGATAAAGCCTGTGCTATCGATATTATACAGACTCAGAGACCAGTACATATCAGTATATATCAAACTATGTGATATTCTCATCATTGTCTGTATCTATTTATGAAATACATTTAATAACAGGTAACCGTTAAATTTTGTTTTATTCTCCGCAATTTCATAAGGCAGGTATTTAATGAAAACTTTTTAGGTATTTTATTCGCAATCATTACAGGTGTGACTAAAATAACTTGGAATTATGAAAATGGAAAACAAAAGAAGTGCTATTATTAACCTTTTGTATACAATGTAGACATACAATGCTATAAATGCCATTTAACTGCAGTTTATCTGCAATGAAGAGTTTTATATATTTGAATTTGTGTAAATAATAGTTAAATTTTAATAATTTGATTTTGTAACAAATTATGGATAAAAATGTTCAGTATTTAAGCTGTAAGTTTATAAAATTATCGATAAAAAAAAGAAAATAATTTGTAAGAAACCTTACTTTAAATATGTATATTTGCTCTTCAGTTAAGTATTAATGAAAATTCCAATTGCATGGTAAACATTTTCTGTTAAAGCTCCTCAAAACAATTCAGTCCAAGCATTTAAAATATTACTGCGTATAATTATAATTTTACTTCATTAACTTTTAACCTTTTGTAAAGATATGTATATTTTAATACGTTAAATTCCATTAAACTTCCTTTTTTACAAAAAATGTATATTAAATTTCATTAACGTTTAGATTGATTAAATGTCATCGCCCTGCAAAAGATTCATAAAATTATATAAAGTAAAATAATTTTATAACATACAATTATACTCTTAAGATGTTCTTTTCAACAAATTCTTAATTTAATAATGCTCGAAATGGCAAAAATTAATGATGAAAAAACAAAATAATTGGGAAAATATGGAGAATTTTTGGACAGGTCAAATCAAAAATGTCTTGGAATAAGATTGCGAATCAAAGGTATACAAATTTGCAGCAATGTAAATCATTTTTTGGGGGAGTTTGGAGTTAAAATTTCATTAGGTAGCAGTCCATCGCAACGCAATATTTCAGCTCGAAATTTTGAGAGCAAGATCATAACCCCAAAAATAGCTATGGGAACCAGACACTGTTAATTAAAAAATTATATACTGTGCTTATATCTTTATTCTTTCTTGTGCAGAAACTATATTTTAGGGAAAAGGAATTCGGGCTATTGAAGTAAAAATAAACTGCAAATTTACATGACACAGAAACATAAATAAAAATTGTACGTACAAAAGTAGTAAGATATTAAAAATAGTTTTCACCACCCGCGAGGGGTAGGAAAGTAGGAAAGGTAGGAAAACAAGTATAGTAGGAAAACAAGTATAGAATAAGAAATCAAAAGAAACCGAGATGAAACATATTGTTGCCATTCAGAAGAGCGAAAACCAAATGATATTGAATTGAATATGAGCACTATAGTATACTGGAAAATTAATATTAGTAATAATTTTTACTATTGTAGTCGTTACAGCTCTTAGAATTTCAGAAATTTAGCTACAATTTCGAAGTCGTTGATTGGTGAATAACTTTTGAATCAAATTTCGTTGCTGGCCATTAAAGGCATCAACATTTTATAACGAAATATAGTTGGTGTTAGATTCACATGTGTAAAAAATTAAATTATATTTGGAGATGTTTCAGTATTTTGTTGATTAGCGAATAACTTTTGAACCAGAAAAGTTCTGGCCATTAAAGACATCAAAATTTTATAACGAAATATATTCGATGTTAGATTCACATTTGTAAAAAAATAAATTTTATTTCGTGATATTTCAGTATTTCTTTTTAATTTAACTTTAAATTTTCATCCTGTGGTTGTTAAAATTTAGCTGAATGATTCACACTTTTTATCATCTTCAATTGGCTACAAATTCATGTTGAGGTAACATTTATTACTTTGGTAATTTATAATGAAAAACTGTATTTCCGCCGATTAATATTAGTACTCAGATTTGAGACACAAACCGAACGTACTTTTCTTACTAGTTATCATTTATTGAGTTTTATGAATATTTCAACATTAATAGTTATTTGAATATTTCAACATTAAAAAAAAGCAACTAAAAAATGAATGCTCCTTCAGGGCAGGAAATTTATTTTTTAATCTATAAACATTTTTGAATATATATAAAAAGGATATAATTTTATATATATATATATATATATATATATATATATATATATATATATAAATTAAGATAAAAAAAATAATAATTCTAAAAATTCGAAATAATTTTCCCGGGAAAAATAATTAATTCATTTTATTTGACGTAACGCGAGCTACTGGGATTGATCCATGCCAGAGAGGATCACTTAGATCCTGCATTCACGACATTTGAATGATTTTCGCTTCCCAGAGAGGCTCATCTAGATCCTGGATTTGCAATTATTGAATGTTTTCCGTTTTTGGGAGAGCCGTTCCCCAGCGGAGAGGCCCCCCCTGACCCTGGTGCAAATAGAGAGGGTCACCTTGACCCTGGTGCATTTGGAGAGGGTCACCCTGACCCTGGTGCATTTGCAGAGGGTCGCCCTGACCATGGTGCATTTGCAGAGGGTCATCCTGACCCTGGTGCATTTAAGGAGGGTCCCCTGACCCTGGTGCAAGTAAAGAGGGTCATCCTGATCCTCGTGAAAGTAGAGAAGGTCACCCTGACCCTAGTGCATTTGGAGAGGGTCACTCTTACCTGGTGCATTTTGAGAAGGTCGCCCGGACCTTGGTGCATTTGGAAAAGGTCGCCTTGACCCTGGTGCATTTGGGGAGGGTCCCTTTGACCCTCGTGCAAGTAAAGAGGGTCGTCCTGATCCTCGTGAAAGTAGAGAAGGTCACCCTGACCCTGGTGAATTTCGAGAGTATCACCCGTACCCTGGTGCATTTGAGAGGGTCGCCCGGACCCTGGTGCAGGTAGAGAGGGTCGCCCTGACCCTGATGCATTTGGAGAGGGTCGCCTTGACCTTGGTGAATTTGGAGAGGGTTGCCCTGACCCTGGTGCATTGCAGGAGTGTCCCCCTGAATCTGGTGCAAGTAAAGAGGGTCGTATGGACCCTGTGCAGGCAGAGAGGGTCACTCGGACCCTGGTGCAAGTGGAGAGGATCGCCCGGATCCTGGTGCAAGTGGAGAGGGTCGCCCGGACCCTGTTACGAGTAGTGAGAGTTGCCATGATCCGTCCAGATCCTGGTGCATGTTAGGTGTGGTTGTGTATCTTCACACCACAACGGTGAGTTTGATTTTATCTTTTGAGTTGCTGGTTCAAATTTGAATAGAATTTCTTAAATTTTTAAAGAGAAATATGTAAAACTGATACCAGTAAATTGCGGAGTATTATCTTGTTCAGGAATTCCTTTATGGAAGTTGTTTATGTGTTTTCTATAATCATATATAAAGGTTACAAAAAAAGTGCAAATTGATGCTGTGAGAATGCAGTTAATTATAAAGTAAAATTTTGAATTAGTGATAAAGTTACAGTTGTGTGTAACTTCGAGTGTTTATACTTTAAATCTGCATAGCTTTTAAATTATCGCTTTAAAGTACATATTTTGCATGCAATAATATTTGCCTTAGTTTTTTAATACTTGCATTGTGTAGCATTAGTAAAACTTTACTGATAGAATATGGCTTTCTTTGGGGAAGGAAAGAAGCAAGATTTACAAAATCTTGCAGCTGAGTTGGGAGTAGAGATAACTCCGGCGATGAAAATGGCAGAAATTAAAAATGCCATAATAAGTAGTGACGGTTACGATGAGGAATTCGTCCAAAATGTGTTTGACACCATACTTTCGAAAAGGAAAACAGAGGAAGCTTATAGGTTAAAAGAGAAGGAAGTTCAGAAAGCTAGTGAATTAAAAGAAAGAGAGTTACAATTTAAGTTTGAGATTGAAAAATTAAAACTTGAAAGTGCCAATAAGGCAGGTGCCCCTGTCGCGCAGCCATCACAACAAATACAGAAAAAATCTGTCCTACATTTGCAGAGATTATTACCTAAATTTAACATTGAAGAAATAGATATAAGCTTATTTTTTAGAGATGTTTGAGCGTCAAGCAAAGAGTGCTGAGATAGAGGAAGGGGATTGGGCATCTCATATTTTGGCTGTATAGCCTTTAGAGTTAGGCCAATTTATTTTAAGAGAGTCCGGGGAGAATGGAAAGGATTATTACTTTGTAAAAAATTGCTTTTGAATCTTTATAAAATGAGAGCAGATTGTTTTAGACAAAAGTTTTCAAACCACCATTGTAAACAGAGCGCTAGGTGGATAGATTTTGCCTATGAGCTTCAGAATTACTTGGAAGGCTGGTTGGACGGGCTGGAAATTAAAGATTTTAAAAGTCTAAATAGAATGAGTACATTTTTTTTATATAAGTGTTTTTGCTAATATTATTATGTATAAATTCTAATGTTGTTGTATCATGATTTAAATTTTGTGTTCATGCATTTCTTTGCAAGATACTGCACGGGTGCTTTCTTTAACTATTTTGGAATATATTTTTAGTAAAATGTTTTTGAGCTTGAGAAGTTTAACCTGTATAAAGCAACTCAAAAGGTAAATTCAACTCAAACAAATAAAAAAGTGGTGCGAAAGTGACAATTTAAGCTGTGTGACATTTTGTGCTTAAAGGTGACAATTTTAACTGTGTGAAATTTGTGTTTAAAAACTTTCTACTGTGTGAAATGTTTCCTTGAAGGTGGGAGGAGTTGTACGATCTCCCACCCCGTATGTTTTCACTTAAGGCCGCTCTCCACATCGAGAGGGAACCGCTCGACGCTTGGCCAATCAAGCAATAAATTTTTCCCACCGCAGAAAAAGAGGGAGATACTCCGGTATTAAACCGACAAAAGGTAATTGGGGACCGTGGATAATACTGCGGTTTCACACTTCCCCCATCTATTGTTCGGTTGAGGACAGTCCCACTGTCGCCTCTGTCGCCCGGCGGAAAGGCCACTGCCCACACCCAGCGCTTGCCGCCGTTACAATATATTTGAATGGGGATGTTTGGCCGCGCTTTCCGCCGGGCGACATAGACTAACAGGATAAATTGGAAAGGGACCTGGACCGAACAATAGATGGGGGAAGTGTGAGACCGCAATTTTATCCACGGTCCCCAATTACCTTTTGTCGGTTTAATACCGGAGCATCTTCCTCTTTATCTGCGGTGGGAAAAATTTATTGCTTGAAAATTGGCCAAGCGGCTAGCGGTTCCCTCTCGATGTGGAAAGCGGCCTTAAGACGCGGCCAAATATCCCCATTCAAATACACCGTAACGGCGGCAACCGCTGGGTGTGGGCAATGGCCTTTATTCCGTCATGGACAGACCCACGGTTTTACAATCAAATCAAATCGCTTGATCGAGGAACTACAGCGTCGACTTATACAAGGGTAAATACGGTATTTACAAGCATACGGTCGAACAGCAATTGCATATAATCCTTATTAACATACTAATTAATTAATATTCAAACGAGAGTATAAAATAGGAAAAAATGGTTTAGTAACGATAATTGCACAAAGGAAAAATGATTTATACAAAAACAGACAAATGTCAAATTTTCTCTTTATTTTCTTGTTTTTTTTTGTCAAAAAAAAAAAAAAAAAAAAATTAAAAATCGAAAATTTTGCAGAGTGTGTCACTCCTTAAAAAATTTTGCTTTTCTCAAATTTTGTTCTGTTCTCGATAAATACATACGGTCGAAAAGACACTGATAACTTAAAAGATCAAAACACAAAAATTTTAAAAGGAAATGCATGTGATTTGTGCTACACTTTTACTAAGAAACTAATAAATACTTTTGTTTCACACTTATTAATTAAAAAAATGATAATTCAGACGTGTACTTTATCTTACTTTTCAGCCAAATTTATGCTGCTGGAAGCTGTCGTGCTTATTTGCATGATATGCCTAATGCAACAACTCCTAACAAAGCTTAATGCAACAACTCTTATGCCAGGGGTATTGTTCTATACATGTAGACTCAGAGAACAGTACATATCATTGCAAATCAAAACCATGATTTCTCTCATCATTGTCTACACCTTAATATTTTCGAAAAATGTGTAACAGCCGATAAGGGTGAAATTTATTTCTCCATAAATAACGTGAGATCTTAATTGAATATCAATAGCTACTTTAACCACAATCATGATGATTGTATGACATATTAAAGTGAAAAAATAAGAAAAGTGTGATTGCTAAAAATTTTTAAATACACTGTACAAATATAGTGTTGTAATTTTCTGTTGACTAATAGTTTTATACTAAAAAGATTTTCAGTTTACTTTTGGAATTTACCATTCTAAATTATTCATCAATTTTATCTGGTAGGTTAGAAAGACTTCGCTAACTTAGCAAAAAATAATAATTAAGAAACATATTAAGAATATTTACATACTTGCAAATTTAAATGTTAAAGAAGAATTTTGCTGCACAAAAATATTTTGAGTTCGATTTTTCCTAGGGAATATTTAAAAGTTTAGAGCGTGTAATTATAATTTTACGAAAAGTATTTAGAGTGTAACAAACTACTATAAAGCACAATTATACATGCAAGAAGCTTTGTGTATAACCTAGTGTGCAGTGTTAGTGTATAATATTATAATACTATTAAATTCCAAATCGTAAAATATGAAGGCTCTGTTAAATGTAGAAGCAACTTAAGTGAAAGTTATTTAATTAAGAGTTTTTAATCAAGAGATTGACTAAAAGTTATAAAAGAACAAGATTATCTTTCCTGTTCTTTCTTCAGTTACATGCACATAAGAGCTGCCGTTTAAAATATTACATATACATATACATATACATTTAGAGCATTTAACACAATTATTGTTTTTATAAGGCTCCCTATGTTAATTTGTTATAATAAAATATATATGCAATTAGAAACACTAAAAATGTATAATACACAAATCAAAAAATATAGATGCACATACAAAATAAGGCTATTTATATATTTACAACAAAAAAGTAAGATACAATAAGACAAATTTATTTATGAGAGTGCTATATATTTTTATTACATTTACAGTGGATTAACTATAAATAATATAGAAAACGAAAGTATCGGTAAAAAATTCATAATAACTACAGCTATTAGCACTGTACACACTAAAAGATTTTCTTTCCGTTTTTCCTTAAAAGACATCAGCTTACATGCTTAGTTATCAACTAGTTTAATCAATTTTACTAACTAGTTTAACCAACTGCTGAAAGCTAATTGTGAAGTTCGTTCGTGAATACCAATTGTTGTGATTGTCATATAATATTTATTTTAATTGAAGATAGTATCCTTAGAAATAAAAATAATATTAATAGAATTACATTGCCTTATATATCCTAATTTAAAGAAATTAAAATATTTTTACTGTAATATCTAGTACAACAAATTTCAAATAATTTTAAACAAAAAATATAACTGCGGTTTCAGTTTTATCACTAATTACATTTTTTTCAGGATGCATGTAAAACCATAGGAATATTTGAAACTAACTCTTAAATAGATTTGTTATACAAAATTAAAAATTTTGCATTACTACAGCCATAAAAATATTTAAAATGAAAACAATAATTTTCAGTATAATTTAAAAACAATCCTGAACATATATTTAAAAAATATATAATTGAAGTATCTTATGTTTTTGAAGATATGGTGTGAAAAATTTCGAAAATGAATTAAGTAAAGTTAAAATGAGTATATAATATAAAACGTATATTGTTTGTGAACGTTTATGGATTTTATCAGTTTATGTTTTTATTAAATATTATTTAATGAAAATGCAAGGATTCGTTTTTCTATTGATATTGCATTTTTATTTTTCCTATGCTATTTAAATGCATTCTGCAGATATATAAAACTTGAGCGGTAAAAATAAAATCCTAGCTGTGGGTACTTGTTTCAGAATTGTTTGTAATTCATTGCATAAGCTATTTTTGTTAAAATAGTTTGATTTTGTTGACATTACTTCTATTTATAGTATGTTTAATTCTGAGGATTCTGTCTTCAATTAATATAAATAAAATAAGACAGTTCTAATAAACAGTATGCACGAATAGACGCAGAAATTTCTTTTATGGAAAAACGAAGAAGAGAAAAATTTCTAAGTATAAACTGTGTTGAACAAGTTTCGATATTACGGTTTTTGAAAATATGTATCCAATTATTGCAGCTTCGCACTCTTGGGCGTTTTTCCTTAAAACGTGAGATTATTATTGCAGCTTTTTTTAATTACTAACTTTTTCTACACTGACTGATTTGTATTCAGTAAAAAAAACTTTTAACAATCTTCGGTGCATATTAAAATAAATTACAGTTAAAATATTTCAATTTTATTATAATGAGTACAAATGCATTTAAGTAATTTTATTTGCAACTTTTGTGTAATTTTAAGAACTGTAATTTTCAGACTTTGTATTTAGAAAATAAGAAACTTTTAAAAAAATAATTCAAATAATAATAATCAAGAAAAAAAACAAGAGATATTTGAACAAACTTATATTTTTAAATTCAAAATTTTGCTCGGTGTTAAAAAATTAATTATAGATAGTGATATTTCCGAATTTTTGTTGAATTTTGATCATTTATCATCTGGTAAATTTCAGATAAATGATTTAAAAATTTTGACTTTTGATTGGCTTCGGATATGAAGTTACTGTAATATTTTTCATACTGCATATTTCTAATAACCAATTGGGTGCATCACATCATAAGCTTTAATATTTATATTTGAGCCTCAAACCTAGGAACTTCCCTATCTGAATTTTAATTATATTTGAATACTTTTTATAAAACTTAAAACATAAAAAAACATCTTTCGGCAGCAAAGATTGATTTTTTATTTCACGCATAACCTTTTGGGAAAATAAATAAATAAATACTTAATTTCCCCCCCCCCTTAATGTTCAAAAAGAAATTTGAACTTCTTTTCTTTCTAAAATAAAGTAATTGTCCAAATTTCACTTTGAAAAATTTGAACTGAAAAGATTTAAATTAACCTTGTTCTATAAAAATTCGAATAAGTTCACAAAGTGTGTGTCATTATTTACAGTACGTTATACATGTAGTTGGTTGGTTGGAGTTAAACGGCACAAGATCCAAAAAAGATATACATGTAGTTGATGCAATGACGCAAGTGCATATTCAGTGACACATGTATATGTTTGCTATAAGCAATATAACCATAAAATTCCGAGAAAACTTTAAAAATTCATTAAAGAAGAACAAATAATGATCGAAAATTGTGATTTACACAAACAGGTTTAAAACGGGATGGGATTTTTTTTTTTTAACAAGAAAGTTTGTAATTCCAAATGTTGCCGATCTGTGGCGCTGACATGCACACTGGGCAAGCAAGTTTCCAACAAATAAAATTCTGAAATCTCTCTAATTTTATCTATGGAAACCGCAATGTTTTATCGTTATTTGTACTTTTTAATGAATTTTGAAAGTTTGAAGCGCCTAAGATGTGTGAAAAGCGCGGAAAAACTTGAAAAATTCACTAAAAAAGAACAAATCATGATACAAAATTGCAGATCGCATGGAAAGAATTAGAAAGAGTTCAGATTTTTTTTTTAATTTGGAAATTTGCTTCCCAATGTGATGACAGCACCGCCTATCACCAACATTTGGAGCTACAAACTTTCTTGTAATTAAAATAAGTCCTATCGCCTTCTAAACCTATTTGTGCAAACCGCAATTTTTTATCATTATTTGTGCTTCTTTCGAGGAGGATCCAAAAATTTCGGTTGGTTGGTTGGTTGGAGTTTGGTGTCACAAGATACAAAAAGGACAAGTGCCTCAGACATTGAGTGTCAAAAATATCGGACGGGGACCAAATGGTGAAAAATCTGAATATTTCACAAAAAACATCATCATTACTATTTTCATAACAAAATTTTAAATTTTGGGGTAGAGGGAAACCAGACCCCCTGGTTCTTCCCCTGGGTATAGCCTTGCATTCTATGTTACATTGTTATGAGAACATAAGGAGTCTATATATAATATACATGCATGCTCACATATATATATATGCTTGTGTGTACATATATATGATGCAATGGGATAATTTAAAAAAAAAATCGATTTCGACATAGTACGGAAAAGTTGTGCAATGCATTAGTTCCTATTGAAAAACATTTTCATTAATATTGTTCGGTATTTAGCCGTGACACCAGGACATTTCAAAACAAAAAAGAGAGAGCGGGGAGAGAGAGCGGACACATTTTTGTGAAAAAATGTGTTTAAAAAAATTGCTTTTTTAATTTTTGTTATCAATTTGCAAAACTGTTATCAATATCTATTGATGCGTCTTTGACATTAAAAA
Source organism: Cheiracanthium punctorium (assembly GCA_038373885.1). NCBI lineage: Eukaryota > Metazoa > Arthropoda > Arachnida > Araneae > Cheiracanthiidae > Cheiracanthium > Cheiracanthium punctorium. Next base: position 160,848 of record JAWZYV010015337.1, read on the forward strand.
TTGTTTAAAATGAAAAAAATTCGGATTTTATATTAAAAAAAAGGTTCTGAGAAAGTTTTAGAAGTTATTGTTGATATTAAATAATTATAACTAATTATAAAATAGTAATATAAATGCAAAGGCAAATGAAGATGAAGGGCAGACTCAACGACGATTTGCTATAGAAGTCTATCCATTATGTATTTCCGTTTTTGTCTTTTTTTTTTTATATTTCAGCACCCCGGACGATGATTCGGCACCCCGATGCAAGTTTTTTGCGACGATGCTGAACACAACCAAGACGATGATGACGATGAGGCGGGTGATGACGAGCCCGGCAAGACTGCGCCAGAGTGGTCGACTTGGGCGATAATTAACAATATCAGGATGGCCGAGTTTTAAGACCACAGTCCTGCAGAGCGCTCGCTCACTAGTGATTCACAACGCCAGGAGAAAACCCAATTCGAGATTCAAGCGACTCCCCCCCCCCCCCCCCTCCCCTCTGTGGCAAAAAAGAGTACGACTGCCCCGCCAAAGAAGGGCTTATTCTTTGGAGACAAAAAGACGATGCTAAGCAGACAATTATGGTTTGAGACGAAGAAATACTGAGATGCTGCTTAAATGCGACGTTGTTTTATTTGCTCTTTTTTTTCCCAATTAGTAAATATGTGTAAATATAGATTTTTAAATGTTAATTGTTGCCCACCTTTTAATATGAAGGATTGCCCACCTTTAATATAAAAAATCATAATTTTATAATTATTACATAATTTAGCATTTTTTTGAAATTGAATGAATACTAGCATATTTTCTTGAACTACACGCAGACAGAGTTCAGATTAGGATAAAAATCTACAAACCTTAAATTTGCTTAACAATATCTGATGCATATTGAATATCAGGTAGAATAACACTGCGCCTAAGTATCAAACCTTGACGTAAGACGATATATAGGATAGATTTTATTTGCGTGGTTGTGTACGTTTGATTATTTTTTAAATCAGCGAATAAATTTCGAAAAATGGATTGAATTTTATGAGGCGAATTCTAACTAACGTTTTAGACATTATTTCCAATGTATGGCAGTAATAATTTCAGAATTACTATAGAAAAATTAAATATCTTTTTAAAAATACTTTTTTTGTGTGTGTCTTAATTTTCTAGAGTCAAAGGAGCCCCGTTAAATGACAGTCAAAACTTGTAAAAGGGTTACAAAATTCTAGTAGGTCCACTGGGTAACATTTCAGCTGTATGACAGATTTTTTAAAAATTAATCCGAAATACATATATACTAGTCTTTTTTAAAATTAATTTTTGAATATTAAACGGTTGGCTAGATATTAAAGAAAATCTATGACATTTTAAAAAAGTTTTATCAGGTCTCTTGTACAACTTTTCTGTATTATGCCAATATCAACTTCTGAATAAAAATAAAATTCACCCATTCTATTCACACAAAATAAAAAAACATGCATACAGATGCTAAATGATTTTCATCTGTATAAAAAAAAGTAACACCAAACGTCCAACTAAAAGACAAATATATTTATAAAAATATGCTAGATTATCATTATAAACGCACTAAGAGAGTAAACTAATACAGAAACGAAAGTATATTTAAAATCTGCATAATATCTACAATTAGTTGCAATACAGTTATAGTTTTCACAAAGAAATAATAATAATTAAAAGAGGTCTTTTCACACGAAATAAGCTCAATAGTCACTCCGTCTACCTAAATGCAGATTCGATTTAGGTTCACTAATAAGTATCTATGTATAATTGTTAAAATAAAATTTATACGCATTTTAGAAACACTGAATTAACTATAATATACAAAACCAGAAAAAAAATGTATGCAAATTCTACTTAATATATGTACATAATTACAAGACAAAAAAGTATGCTACTCCAAGAAATAAACTTAACAAAAGGAAAGAGAATATCTCTTTCCTTTTGTGTATCTCTTTCCTATAGTGAATATCACTATAATAAAATTGCTATGCAAATTTCTATAAACATCCAAAATGGACTAATATAGTAACTAAAATTGGAAGAAGTTAAGATTCTCACCATTGGATATTTTCTTAAATTTTATAGTCATTAAAAATTTTATTTTTTTTTCTAAGGAAAATAAAAGGTGCAGTCTTTGTTATATCGTATACTTGTATTTAGAGGCACTCGAACAAATATACCGGCTGACCCAGAAGAATTGCCCTGATTATGCCACATTATCATGAAATATAATATTTATGATATTATATTATAATACTTGAACATATTACATGCAATTCAAAATAAAAATTAGTACTTGTCTGTGTGTCATATTTTTTGTCTTACGCACGCTCGTAATGAGCGAAAGAAATTCTAATATACCGGGTGTCCCCGAAGTCTTCCCCTGATTGCAAACATGCAAAAGACAGAAAATTTGACACATGGTCAAGTACTTGTTTTCTTAAATTTCATGTAACTTTTTCAAGTAGTATGATATAATATCACAGCTATTAAATGTTTTGATACAGCATCGTAACACATAAAAAGTATTTGTCTATGTGTCGTAAATTTTCTCTCTTATGCGATTTTGCAATCAAAGAAATACTTTTGAGACTCCCGGTGCACTATAATTTCTCATTTTCATGTGATGAGCGGTTTGTATTTATCACCAGAACACAAAGCATTTAAAAAACTTCCATTCAATTTAATTACAATGTTCTCTGTAGTAATCTAATTTTTACATTTCTATAATAAGTAATTTTATCTCAGAAAGAAGTATGTGAGGTAAAAAATTCGCTTCCGAATAGTATTTATACCGAAGTAAATTAATAACTATTAAAAGAGAAGATATCGAAACCACCAATAATTTTTATATATAGTTTATCATGCAATAATCACAAGATAATTGTGTCTCGAACTTTTATTTTATAGTAAATAATAAAAAAAAGAGACCTAGAAAATGCTTAAAAGTTTAAACACAAAATATAGCTTCTTTATTGTTTCTTTTTATTATTGTTTAATGTTATTATTGTTTAATAGGAGTATTTTTCTCAATAAGAGCCAAAAAATAATTTTCTTGAGAAAAGCATTTGTGAAATTTATATTCATTTCATTTTAAGATGTTCTTTCTGCAAGTCTAACAATCAAAGTTTTCTAAAAACAATTTATATCTTTTAAAAAAAACCTTTATTAAAACAATGTGTTTTCCAATCGTATTTATCTAAATTATATTTTTGAATATTGAAATCCTCATTATTATTTAAGGTTTAATTTTAAAATATAATATTAATAACATAATTGTGTTTTGAATTTTTGCATAATAAACTTTTAAAGAATGAGACTCAGAAAATATATAACAGCTCATAAAAAAGGGGTTTTCATCATTGTCTCAATTGATAAATAAATAATAATTTCAGAATAATTTTTGTGCTAGTCCTGTAAGCAAATATTACATACTTCTATTTTTTCTATTATACAGCGTTTCACAAATGCATACCGCCAAATTTTTAAGGCTATTGGAACACTTAAAAATGATTCAGAACTGTTACATAATTATTTTTAAATTTTATTACGCAATAATGATATATATTTACATATAGATAAATTTAATTTAAAACATCTTCCTTGTCGGTGTAATAAATGCAGAGACCACTCAAAATTTCAGTAATATTAATATTAATATTAATATATCTTATATTACTCAAGTGTATTTATAAATAGTATCTCTTTCAGACCTTGCGCCCACATTTGAGGACACAAAAATTACCTGTACTATAGCACAGGATGAACGTCCTAGTTTAAAATTTACAGTTCACAATTAAACCTTTAAAAACAATTTTTATGGAAAATTTAATAAACATATTTTTAAATTACAAATTTAAACTTTATTATAAAAAAATCATTTTATTCCAAGTGGCATTATTTAATGAGGTCTGAGAGGGATAACATGTATTTAAAGTATTACAGAATAAACCAAACTCCATGACCATAAATTAATAAATGCAATCATTCTGAAAAAAAATATATTTATATTTAATTTATAAATATATTTATAGTTATTTTAATGGTTAGATGAGAGTTGTAAAACGAAGGTAAAATTCTCAACAGCTTTCATTATCGTTTTAGATACTTACTACAACTGAAAACAGTAGATCAGTAAAACAATTAACCCTCCCAGTTCCATTTGTTTTACAATCTATACTAATTTTGTGTACAGACCCCCCAAAATATTATTCTTACAATTCTAAAAAAAAATCAAAGTGATTTTGTCTTTAAAAAATAAAATTTGAAATGCGCTCGGATAGAAAGGCATTGAACTGAACTTATTCTATGAAGAAATTTGTTCCCGAAACGTTGAAGAGCGATATCCATGCGATTTGCACAATTAACTTTTAAATTTAAATTAGTATGTATATAATATAATGTTATGAACCGCATATAAACATATAAATAGATTACAAGTACACTAAATAAGAATATATAAAACAAATATTTTTTAAAATATAAACACGCTAAGAAAGCATATGTAAACTATATATAACCAAAATATATAAACAAATTCTAGAAAATTTATACACATATTTACAACAAAATAAAATCTAATCTTGATTAAGGAAACAATGCTCGGTTATTAACTAAGCCGTGTTTTAATCAATTACTTCAAAAAACCTTATTCCAGAATACCCAAAATAATATTACATAAAAATGTACTTGCCAAAGAATAACAAATAGTTTATTCTATTATTTAGGCTCGTACATTAAGAATTGTGCATAACGCTTCCTCAGTAGTTAATTCAAAAAATATATTTTTTTGTAACCAAACAAAATTAATTATATTACACGAAATAATTCTGTACAAACATATATCATATAATTTATTCATATATTTACAAAAGCGATCAAACTACACTAATGAATAAATTGTTTATTAGGAGAGAGCGTCATATGGAATTTCTTATAGACACACTGCGTTATAAGTGATTTAGGTACGAAAATCTGTTCAAAATCTACATAATCAGTACAGTTATTTGCACTAAATTTAAAGATACCTAAATAAAACCTTTGGTTTACCTTAATATAGTGTGACAAAAATAAATATCAGCAGAAAAAATCCTTTTTTTTTAGTAATCGAGGGTCGTAGAAATATGTTTAAACATGCGTGTTACTAACAATATTTGACCACTTAACAGTTTCTGTTTCTTGCCATGGTGTGTACAAAAATAAGCATATTTTTCTAAACAAATTTGCATTCTTATCCATTATATAAATTCGAATCATAGCTCAAAACTGTTAACGATATTGCATTTATGGGGTTTTTTAAATAATACCAAAATACTGATTTTTAGTTAAAATTAATCTTTTCCCCTGTAACTAACTAAAGTGAAAAAGCATGGCTTTGATTAGTACTTACATTTTATTTCAGAATTTTATTTTTGTCCTATAAATTGTGAAAAGTGGAGAATAGAATACATCTCAAAAAGGACAAGAACATCTTTTTCTTTTCTCATTCATTTACCGCCGATGTTACATCTTGCACAACACAAAGGCATTTGTTAGAATCCCTGCAAACTGAAAAAAGTAAAAGAACACGGGCTAAGCATCAGCCATGCATTAAAAAAAATAAGCTGAACGATCAACACGCAAGCAAATTAGGGAAGTCCCTTTTCGAAGCACATGACCTTCGGTGCTGGACAGAACTGTTAAGTGGTTAATCGTGAGAAAAGATATATTTTTCATCCATATTACACATTTTAGTATCATCACATATTTTTAAGAAGTTACCTATATATAGATTCACTAGCTGAAAATAAAATCATCGTGCAAAGCAACTTTAGTACCTGATCAAACGCTTGAGTGTTTCCTGGGTACACCCCGAAAATATTGTCAAATCAACAAACCGATTTTCTATTAGGAGTCTTCCTCAGACAGATCTATAAATGTTCCCTTTCTATATTGACAATGAAATTTTTCATTGTTTCCTTTCTAATCAAAAATCTCGGCCCTGAATTAACATTTATGAAATTTTCTCTCTGCAGGGTACTATTGAAAGCATTTGCAGAGATACTTACTTTGCAGATTCTAGAAATATTGCTTGAATGTATTATTTTGTATGCTTGAATGTGTAATTTTTCTCTCGTTACGACTGACACTTTTATGTTATCTGAAACTACTACTGTTCAGATAACTTGATTTTATTGGAGCAACAGGCAATAACAACTAAAACGAATGAAATAAAATTTTATGTTCTGAGATGAGGTCACTCATTTTTTAAACTTTAGGCTTCCATTTTTTTAATAGAATTTGAACAGATATTAGATTTTATGAAAATTTGTTCAAAATATGTGAATTTTTTTTCGCGCATCACCTAATTATGACTGAAATGAATGAAATGACATTTTATACTCCGTTTCTGTTATGTAATCATTCAAGTTAAACTATAAGAGTATAGGTTTTTCAAATTATTGCACAGATTTTGAGATTTTTCGAAAACCGTGTAAATATCTGTTCGTGCATCCTTCGATTTTTATAAAATTTTTAAACAAATTTTTTAGATTTAAAAAAGTCATTTCTTTACTTTCTTGTTGTTTTATTCTGGTATTATTTTAAGACGATTGGTTCGAATGAAAAGTTATTTGATAACATAATTGACCACTCCAGTTTTATAATGGACACTGAATTTTTTCAAAATTTTTAATTAAAATAATTAGATTTTTCAAAAATATCTGGAATTGTAAAAAAGTACAGGGGAGGATATTTATGAAATTGAATGATAATTTTTTGAATCGTTCAATAATAACAATATATTATGAAAATTTTGCATGCGTATTAATGGAAAACGACTAAAGTAAATTTAGAGAAATATTGCTTCACAGTAATGGTTGTTCCATTTTAAATATAGGATTCGAATTTTCTGAATATTGAAAGCTTTCTGAGGTATGAAGAAAACTATGAATTTTTTTTCGTGCATCACATAATATCATTTGAATGAAATTAAGTGCAACCCAGCAGTGTTAAAAATAGAGTACTTATATATTATATATAAGTACTCTATTTTTATAATAATATGATATAAACATTTCTTGGATATTGCCTTTTCAGTTTTATATTCCTAACTAGTGTCTTCCTTTGTAACATGAAAAGATTATTGATGTTAAAACCTCATTATAGCAAAATAATGATAATAAAAAAATACATAAGCTCTCTCAGTAGTTTGAATTTTATCCTTTATACCTTTCAAATGTTTATACTCCTAAAATGTGAAAAAAATGCACTTTTGGTAAGAATGCAAGACACATTAACCCGTGAATGACGGATCCGTCAGCTAGTTAAGCATAATACGAAAATCTAAATATAAAAAAGTCACTTATATATTTACAAATACAAATCTCAGTCTCACGATAAAATACACAAATCTAAATGATAAAATCATTTACAAAAATGTTAAGCACGTGATAATTATAAACAAACTGAAATAAGTAATATCTATCGCTACATTAATTTACAACGAAATATTTTATGCTCAGGCAGCTAATATTTATAATATAATAATAATAGTTATACTACTACTACTACTCATAATAATAATAATGATAATAAATTGCAGAAAAAAAGCATATTTAAATAAGGTAAATCTGATTATTCTAAACTAACTAAAATAATCTAAACTAACTAAAATATCTATCACTACATTTATTTACAAAATAATAGTTCGTCGTCAGGTAGTAAAAACTAGAAATTAAACATAAAATAAAGTAGGGAAATCCCAAAAATCAAATAAGACATATTTGTTGTAACATTTTGATAATTACGTTGCGTCCAAATTATATTTACAAACAGTTCTTTTTTTCTGAACTAACACTTTCGTTTCGAGTTTAGTTTATTTCATTTCTAGCATTTGGAAAATTATTCAGTTTTATTTAACGAAAACACCTAATAATAAACACCTAATAATAAATTATGACACCTAAGAATAAAATAAATGTTTTTTTTTAATATTAGCATCTGTTAACATATCCAGTCTAAATAAATTAAAGCCAAAAAGATACTTAAAAAAAATTCCAATTTTTACAGAACACAGTCAAAATAAACGTTTAAAATGAAAGTTTTCGTTTAGAATTTATTGAGAAGGTGGAGCTACGCCGTCGATGCAAGCGATACCCAATTTAAATGACGAAGTAACTGCTACAAGTATAGCTCGTCATGTGATGCGAATGGACTTTTGAGACTGACAAGGGGACCCTAACAGGCTTTGGGGAAACGAACTTGAAACAATCCTCGCCATAGTGGCAACTGGCAACCCCATGAGTATACTCAGAGGTGGCCAGTATCGGAACAAATGTATTTCAAATACATTTTTTAAAATTTTACTCCCGCTTGAGCAGGTAGTGGAGTGAGTGGTAACGTGTCGACTTGTAAACTTGCATCCAGACATTCAAATCTTTCCTACTCAAACGTTTCCCTTCTTTTTTATATCAACAGTATTTATAATAAATTCATTTATTATGAAAAAAGTAGATTATTTATTTACTTAATCATTCATTTGTTTTATTACTAACTCATGACTGATTTTTTTTTTTTTTACATATATATATATATTTATTTTAATTTCTCTTATTTCAAGTCTAACATTTTTATGATTTTACTTTTTAATTGTTTTTATGATAATTTTGTTTAGTTAATCAACTTCATAATAATAATAACTACTAAAAAATTAAATTGAAATAAATAATTACAAAAATTACCGAAAATATCAGTATGTGAAAATCGCTTTAAAAAATAAATAAATTTTTAATTTTCTTTACAGATAAATGAATTAACTATAAGTGTACACTTGTGTATAAAAAAATAAGGGCAAAGTTTTCATAGCAAATGATAAGTACCGTGCATACAGTACGAGTTGAGAGCTTTACGAGCCACGGCCTGCTCTATTTAATTCTTATTAAAAATTGTTGTCTTCAATTTCTTTGTGGATTTCAGAAGTCATTTTATAATTATTTTAATTGGGAACCCCAATTAATTGTTATTTATAATTATTTGGGGCTTATATTAGTCGTAATTAATTTGCTTTTTTTAATATTTAGTCTTAATTATATAAATTAAAATGTATTAAACGTATTCATGAATACATTTTTAACAGGAAATTAACAAAGAAAACAGAAAGAGACTCAGAAAAGATGCTTAAAGGAATGTAGCACAATATTCATGAACGAATCATGATTTTTCATCATTGTCTCTAATTATTATCAGTTATTAAATTTCTGCCGTTGTTATTTTAATTATTTTTGTAAATAAATAACAGATGTTAGTATTGTAGCGTTTGCCAATAATACTTAAATTTCAAAATCAGCAAAACTGACAGTTCACTATGTAATAATTTTTGGTTGATTATAATTAAAAAATTCTTCAAATTAAAAACAAATCCTTTAAGAATAAACGCTGATATTTGAAATTTAAAGGGTCTAATCAATTTAGGGTAAAAATTCAAAGAAACAAACAGTCCGCATTAAAATATTTATTCAATATAGGTTTTCATGAATTGCGTAGCAATAATGATTTAAAATGTGTTATTATTATTAAAACGCAAATTGAAAATTTAAAACGATTTTCGATACACCTGACTGATCATTCAGGACAGGACTAATGTACTCTCGGATTATACAAGGGAAGGTCGCCAACACTAATGAGCAGAATCTCTGTTTCGGTAGGAACAAATTGATAATATCCATAACGGAATTTTCTGAAAAACTTCTTAAAGATGGGTCCTAACGTTCTACAAGCTCTTTTCCGCTATGCGAATTTTGAAAACAAATAAATAAGCAAATAAAAGTAAAATAAAATAAAATTTATACATTCAGTATAGAGAATTTTAACAAAATTCAAATATTCTTGCGTAACTCAAATATTCTTGCGAATAAAAATAAATTTCTGTGTCAGTGAAAACATTAGTGGAAATTTTTCATATACATATGAGTCAAAATTATTTTTTAAGCCAAATCATTAAAGCCATGCATCCCATGTGACTTACTGGCAGTGAGGCGATTTCAAAGAAGTACCCAATTTGGTACTGAGGCTCGTAAGAGGTAAATTTCTCTGAAAACGAGTTCCAAAACAGACTGATCAGCTGAAAGTAAAATCCTATTGCAACACGAAATCTACAGTTCTTAAGAGACACAGCAGACAAAATATTTTCAAGGAAGGATCCTCAATCAAAAAGAATCGGAATTTCTTTACGACGTAAAGCTTATGAAAAGTAAACCGAAATTTTTTTAGAGAGGGAGGGAAGGATTTATCCCTATGTATTTACCCCCTCTTCTCCTGCCTAAGCCCCTTGTCTAGACGCCATACTTGTGTACATTGGGATACAAGTTGAGCCGATCATCAAGTGCCAAGTTCTCGACGAATAGACAGGCCAACTTTTATCGGTTTTGGATCTCTAACACGAATCTAGTATCCCTCTCTTTCGTGTCGTGCTCGAACATGGTTGGGATTTGGGTTAGACGATGAATCTGCGCGTGAGCAAAAAACCGATGTGAATCCTTTACTATAAAAGTATCTTTCGGTTGGTTGGTTGGTTGGTGTTTAATAAAGGTCTCAAAAGCACGTACTGCACCAGAAAAAGTGTTTTTATATATTTCCAAAAAAGATTAACTAACATCACACGTCCAAGTAAACTTTATACATTAAGACAAATTTATTTATAAAAATGCTAGATTTTCCTTATAAACAAAGAATAACGAATACAGAATCGAAAGTATATTTAAAATATGCATAATAACTACAGTTTGTTACAATACAGTTTTGTGTCACAAAACTGTGTGCATTGTGTATAATTGTTACAAAAAAAATGTATATTGCATTTCAGAAACACTGAATTAACTATAATATTTAAATAAGAAAAAGTGCATGCATATGCTAAGTAATGAATGCGAAAAAAAAAATTGCTACTCCAAGAAATAAACATAACAAACTAAACAACGAATTTATTAATAAAATTGCTATATATATTTACTACGAATACGCTAAATTGCCTAATATAGAAACTAAAGTATGTTTAAAATCTAGATTAATTGCTACAGTTATTTAAAATAAAACTTTTGTTGCTACAGTTATTTACAATAAAGCTTTAGTTGCTACAGTTATTTATAATATGTTCATAGGCCAGACAAACTTTACTGTCCATAAACGTACATCAAATTTATTAAAAATAATCAGCAACAAATGTCACTCGTACGAACATTTTTATTTGAAAAACAACGGATTTCATTTTAAAAGTACATATTCGTATAATATTTATTAATTTCGGATGACGCTGGTCAGCAGAATAGTTTTTCTTTTTCTTTTCTTTTCTTTTTTTCTTTATTTATTTTGCCAGTCCGTAGATGCAAAACAATGCTTTAGTTTGCAAAAATGAATAATAATAATAATAGTTTTTATTCCCGGACAAAACAAAGTAGGACTATCACAGAAACCAGTATCCACGAATAAACGTTTGACATAAGTTTCCGAAAATCTTCTTTAAAAATTGGAGATGTAAACCCTCACACGCAGGATATTTTATTATATTTTTAAGTTATTACACGAAAATTAATTTTCTTACGAAAAAAAAAAAGTGTTTCTGCAGTCTTTGTTATCGTATACTTTTATTTAGAGCGACGCAAACAAATACACCGAATGACTCAGAAACATTCCCCCGATTATATTATATTATCAAAAAATATAATAGTTATGACTATCAAACAATATCATATATCAAACATTTTCTATCGAAATGCACTAAGTGTTAAATGTTAGATGCATAATTTGAATGATCATTTATCAGCTGTTAAACGTCAACTTTATGTTTAGAACTTTTTTTTATATATCTTCTTTTGGTTTTCAGTTCCAGTTCTGTTAGTGTGTATTATTCTGATCCGTATGTGGCTAGTAAAGGCTTAGCTTTAATGCTTAGATGGGAGTTGTAACACGAAGGTAGATTTCTCAACAGCTTTCATTATTGTTTTAGATACTTACTACAACTGCAAACAGCAGATCAGTAAAACCCTTCCAGTTAAATTTGTTTTACAATGTATACCAATTTTGAGTACAGACCCCCCAAAATATTTTTCTTAAAATTCTAAAAGAAATTCAATGTTGTTTGCCTTAAAAAACAACAACAACAACAACAAAAAAAAACCAATTGAAATCCGCTCGGACAGAAAGGTGTTGAACTGAACTTATTCTATGAAGAAATTTCTTCCTGAAACGTTGAAGTACAATATCCATGCAATTATCACAATTAACATTTCAATTTAAATAAGTATGTATATTACATAATATTATGAACTGCATATAAACATATAAATAGATTACAGGTACACTAAATAAGAATATAAAACCAAATATAACTAAACATATAAATACAGTAAATAAGCATATATAAACCAAATATTTTTAAAAATATAAACACGGTAAATAAGAATATGTAAACCATATATAACCAAAATATATCAACTAATTCTAAACAATTTATACACAGATTTACTGCAAAAAATCTAAGCTTGATGAAGCAAATAATGCTCGGTTATTAACTAAGCAATGTTTTTAATCGCTTATTTCAGAAACCGTATACCAGAATACCCAAAATAATATTACATAAAAATGTACTTGCCAAAGAATAACAAATAGTTTATTCTATTATGTAGGCTCGTACATTAAGAATTGTGCACAAAACTTCCGCAGCATTTAACACAAAAAAATATATTTTTTGTGACTAAACAAAATTACTTATATTACACGAAATAATGCTGTACAAACAAATATTATATGATTTATTCATATATTTACAAAAAACGATCAAACTACACTAATGAATAAATTGTTTATTAAGAGAGAGCGTCATGTGGAATATCTTATAAACACACTGAGTTATAACTGATTTAGGTACGAAAATCTGTTCAAAATCTACATAATGAGTACAGTTATTTGCAATAAATTTAAAGATACACAAATTAAACCTTTAGTTTACCTTGATATAGAGTGACAAAAATAAATATCAGCAGAAAAAATTATTTTTTTTTTTTTAGTAATCGAGGGTAGTATGATGTTTAAACATGCGTGTTGCTAACAATATTTGGCCACTTAACAGTTACTGTTTCTTGCCATGGTGTGTCAAAAAATAAGCACATTTTTCTAAACAAATTTGAATTCTTATACATTATATAAATTCGAATCATATGTCAAAACTGTCAAAGATATTGCATTTATGGGGGTTTTAAATTAATATCAAAATATTGATTTTTAGTTTAAAGTATCCTTTTCCTATGTAACTAACTGAAAAGGAAAAGCAAGGCTTTGATTAGCACTTACATTTTATTTCAGAATTTCACTTTTGTCCTATAAATTTTGAAAAGTCGAGATAAATATAGTGATACATTTAGGATATTTAGTGATTATTAGGATTATTAGTGATACAAAAAGGACAAGAGTATCTATTTCCTTTCTCATTCATTTACCGCCGGTGTTACATCTTGAACAACACAAAGGCATCTGTTAGACAAACTGAACAAAGCAACCCTGCAAACTGAACAAAGAAAAGGAACACGGGCTGATCATCAGCCACGCATTAACATAAAATAAGCTGATAGATCAGCACACAGGCAAATCAGGCAAGTCCTCTTTCGAAGTACATGTCGTGCGATGCTGGGCAGACCTGTTAAGTGGTTAATTGTGACAAAAGATACATTTTTCATTAATATTACACATTTTAGTATCATCTCATATTTGTAAGAGGTTACCTATATAGAGATTGACCAGCTGAAAGGAAAATCATTACGAGAGGCAACTTTAGTACACGAACAAGCGTTTGGGTGTTTCCTGGGTACAACCCGGGAATATTGTCGCATCAACAAGTTCTTTGACCGATATTCTATTGAGGGTCTTCCTCAGACAGATCTATAAAAGTACCCTTTCCATGTTAACAATGAAATTTTTCACTGTTTCCTTTCTAATAAAAAATATCGGCCCTGAATTAATATTTTTGTATTTTTCTCTCTGCAGGGTACTATTGAAAGTGTCTGCAGAGGCACTTTTTTTGTAAATTCTAGAAATATTGCTTGAATGTATTATTTTGAATGCTTGAATGTATAATTTTTTTCTCGGTACGACTGACACTTTTATATTATCTGAAACTACTACTGTTCAGATAACTTGATTTTATTGGAGCATCAGGTAATAACAACTAAAATGAATGAAATTAAATTTGATATTCTGAGATGTGGTCACTCACTTTTTAAACTTTGGGCACCGATTTTTTTACAGAATTTGAACAGATATTATATTTTATGAAAATTTGTTCAAAATATGTGAATTTTTGTTCGCGCATCACCTAATTATGACTGGAATGAATGAAATGAAATTTTACACGCTGTTTCTGTTATGTAGTCCTTCAAGTTTAAACTATAAGAGTAGAGGTTTTTGAAATTTTTGCACAGATTTTGGGATTTTTCGGAAACTGCAAATACCTGTTCGTGCATCCCTCGAATTTTATAAAATTTTTAAAGAAATTTTTTAGATTTTGAAGAAAAAAATAATTTCTTTACTTTCTTGTTGTTTTATTCTGGTATTATTTTAAGACGATTGGTGCGAATGAAAAGATATTTGATAACATAATTGACCACTCCAGTCTTATAATGGACACTGAATTTTTTCAAAAATTTTTAATTAAAATATTTTGAAAAATATCTGGAATTAGAAAAAATACAAGGGGGGAGCAATATTTAAGAAATTGAATAATAATTTTTGATTCTTTCAATAATAATAATATATTATGAAAATTTTGCATGCGTATCGATTGAAAACAACAAAAATAAATGAAGAAAAATATTGCTTTACAATAATGGTTGCTTCATTTTAAATATAGGATCCGAATTTTCTAAATATTGAACGCTTTTTGAGGTATCACGTAAACTATGAATTTTTTTTCTAGCATCGAGTAATATCATTTGAATGAAATTAAGTGCAACCCAGCAGTGTTAAAAATAGAGTGCATGCTGTTATAAACCTTTCCCGGATATTCCCTTTTCAATTTTATATTCCTTACTATTATTTGTTTGTTTGTTTGAATTGAGGATTGTTCTTGAGGTTTCTGACTGCAATCTCGAGGATGGTCTTATACCCCTGAATATCCGTTTTGACATTTATGAATTCCATATAACATTTATTAATAACATAGAGCACAACAGATGTACAAACACAGAAGAAGGGGGGGGGGAAATGACAACCATGGGTTAACGGGATTCGAACCCGAGACCTCACCGCTCGCAGGCGGCTGGCAGAGATGGGTGCGCAAACCCTCGCAGCCATGAGATCCCCCTACTATTATATTCCTTTGTAACATGAAAACATCTGTTGTTATTGAAACCTCACTATAGTACAAGAAAATGATAATTAAAAATTTTTTTTCTTTACATAAGCTCACTCAGTAACTTGAATTTTACCCTTTCAACTGTTTATACTCCTAAAATGTGAAAAAAATGCACTTTTGGTAAGTATGCAAGACACATTAACCCGTTAATGACGGATTCTTCAGCTAGTTAAGCATAATACGAAAATCAAAATTTAAAAAAAAGTCACTTATATATTTACAAATACAAACTAAGTCTCACGATAAAATACACAAACCTAAATGACAAAATCATTTATAAAAACTTAAGCATGTGATAATTATAAACACATGAAATAAGTAATGTCAATTGCTACATTAATTTACAATGAAATTTATACGCTCGGCACTTAGTATTTATTATATAATAATAATAATAATAAATTGTAGAAAAAAGCAATATGCTAAATATGCTAAATCTGATTATTCTAAACGAACTGAAATAAGTAATATCTATCACTACATTTATTTACAAAATAATACTTCGGAGTTAGCGAGTACAAAAAAGAAATTAAACATAAAATAAAGTAGGACTATCAATAAAATCAAATAAGACATTTTTGTTGTAACATTTTGATAACTTACGTTGCGTCCAAAATATATTTACAAAGAATTCTTTTTTCTGAACTAACGCTTTCGTTTCTAGTTTATTTTATTTTATTTCTAGCATTTGGAAAATTCTTCAGTTTTATTTAATGAAAATATGACACCTAATAATAAAATAAATTGGTTTTTTTAATATTAGCAACTGATAATATATCCAGTCTAAATAAATTAAAACAATTTGTATAAAAAGATACACAGAAAACAATTGCGATGTTTACAGAATACATTCAAAATAAACATTTAAAATGAAAGTTTTCGTTTAGGATTTATTGAGAAGGCGGAACTACGCAGTCGAGGTAGGTTGGTACCCAATTTAAATGGCGAAGTAACTGCTACAAGAATAGCTTGTCGTAAGATGCGAATGGATTAAGACTGACAAGGGGACCCTAACAGGCTTTGGGGAAACAAACTTCAATGATCCTCGCCGTTGTGGCAACCACGTGAGTATACTCAGAGGTGGGCAGTATCATAAATACATGCAGTATTTCAAATACATTTTAAAAATACATTTGAATCTGGTATTTTGTATTTTCACTAGTAAAAGTCAAAGTACATTGAAAATGTATTTTAAAATACATTTTGAATGTAATTTGTATTTTCGAAAATACATCTTTATCCTGGCGTTAAATTAATCTTAATATCACAGATTGCTCAGAATGAGATGTTCAAATGAAAAAGGTAAAATTGCTTAGACGAAGGATATCTGTGTGTGGGCAGAAGACATTTTAAGGGACGTATGCAAGCCAAACAATTTCATAATATATGGAACATGCAATTCTATCACAAATAAAAAAAAATCTCTTAACGGTAAATCATTTTTTAAATACCTCAAGTTGAGTATCAATGTTCAAAAGTTTTATGGAATTCAACAAGTATAAAGCACATATATGTAGAGTTTTTCAGACTGTTTTTTCTAAATGAGGCCTTCTCTGATATTCCCCAGATATGAAAATTAAACTTATACGTCAGTAATATGTACTTTAAACATATATGCAACCGATTAGCTGTTAAATTAGTGTTAATTAAAATATGAGGTTTTTTTCTTTAATGCAATCTTTGTTTCATAAAATACATTTTGTTTAGTTTGTTACTCATGAGCACTGGCTTTTGAAATTTAATATTTTAGAAACTATTGTGAAATAAACTAATGCGAATTAAATTGTAGAAACTGTTTAAATTACATTTAGATTATAAATGAAATTTCTCAGAGAGGGTCTGTTTTGGAACTTGATACTATAAGGTAAAACTTTGGAAAATACCGTTTCAGTAAAACAGTGGATAGTTTTACTTTAACATTTTATTGATAAACCTTCTATGATAAATAAAAACTATTATTATTGTTTATGCTTTTCACATTAAAATTAATTTGAGTAAAATAAATTAGTTCTTT
This sequence comes from Cheiracanthium punctorium, assembly GCA_038373885.1. Classification (NCBI taxonomy): domain Eukaryota; kingdom Metazoa; phylum Arthropoda; class Arachnida; order Araneae; family Cheiracanthiidae; genus Cheiracanthium; species Cheiracanthium punctorium. The sequence goes on from JAWZYV010015337.1 coordinate 178,235, forward strand.
CTTTAGTTGAAAAATTAGCATATTCGCAATTATAATGCTGAAAATTATACATGTAATTTGTATTTTGTGTGTAGTTTGAAAATACATGTATTTTTTAATTTGTATTTTTTTCCGTTCAGGAAGTATTTCTCTTTTTATTTTCAAGCATTTGAATCAATGTAACTTGTATTTGGTATTAAAATACATTTCAGTTGTATTTTGCCCAACTCCGTGTATACTACATGTCAAGACTCCCGCTTTAGCAGGTAGTGGAGTGAGTGGTAACGTCTCGAATCTTTGCTACCCAAACATTTTTGGTGTTCTTTTTTTATCAACAGTATTTATAATTAATTCATTTATCATTAAAAAAATAATTATTCAATTACTTATTCATTTTTTTATTATAGACTGATTACTGACTATTTGGTAGTTTTTTAATATTCATATTAATTTCCCTTTTCTAGGTCTAAAGTTTTTATGATTTTATTTTTATTAAGTATTTTATTAAAATTTTGTTTGAAAAAGAAATTTCATAATAATAATAAACACTTGATATAAATTGATATAAATAAATACAAAACTTATCGAAAAGATTAATACGTGAAAATAATTTTAAAAAATAAGTGAGTAAATAAATTTTTAATTTCGTTTTCTGATAAATGAACTAATTATAAGTGGCACTGGTGTATAAAAATAAAGCCAAAGTTTCCATACAAAGATAATCACTCGTGCATAGAGACGAGTTGAGAGCCTTGCGAGCCACGGCCTCTAAATAATTATTAAAATTCATTGAATCATTTTTGGTGGGTTTCAGAAGCGCATTTATAAGTATTTTAATTGGGAATGCGAATTAAATATTATTTATGATTAATTGGGGCTTATAGTAAGCTCATTTAATTTGCTTTTTTTAAATATTTAGTTTTAGTTATATAAATGAAAATCTATTAAACATATTAATGAATAAATTTTAAACAGGTAATTAACAAAGAAAATAGAAAGAGACTCAGAAAAGATACTAAAAGGAATGTAGCACAATATTCATGAACAAATCAAGATTTTACATAATTGTCTCTAATTATTATCAGCAATTAAATTTCTATGTTATTTTAATTATTTTCGTAAATATATAACAGATGTTAGTATTGTAGCGTTCGCCAATTACATTTAAATTTCACTATCAGGAAAACTTATAGTTTGATTTGTAATAGTTTTTGGTGGATTATAAATAAAGAATTCTTCAAATCATTTAAAGCAATTAATCCTTGCAGTTTCATTGTTTTAGAATCTATAGCTATTTTTTGTAGGAAAAATGATAAAAACATACATTATACTGGACATTCTAAAAAAAATTCAAAGTGATTTTGTCTTAAAAATATAAAATTTGAAATGCGTTCGGACAGAAAGGCATGAAACTGAACTTCTATAAAGAAATTTATTCCCGAAATGTTACAGAACGATATACACGCAATTAAAAGACTTACCGAATAACTAATACATATATATATTATATACATATTTACAGGCTCACTTAATAAGATATTGATATATATATATTTACAGGCTCACTAAATAAGATATTGTAAAGCAAATATAAACAAACATATAAAAGCACTAATTAAGCATATATCAACCTATATATTCAAAATCATAAACACATTAAATAAGCATATGTAAACCATATACAACCAAAATATATAAACAAATTCTATACAATTTATACACATATTTACAGCAAAAAAATCTAAGCTGATGAAAGAAACATTGCTCGGTTATTAACTGAACAGAGTTTTTAATCGCTTATTTCAGAGAACCTTATTCCAGAATACCCAAAATAATATTACATGAAAAATGTACTTGCCTCAGAATAACAAATTGTTTATTCTATTATTTAGGCTCGTACATTACGTATTGTGCGTGGATTGTTCCTCAAACTGCACCAGCAGTTAATACAAAAAATACATTTATTGTAAAAAGACCAAATTACTTATATTACACGAAATAAAACTGCACAGAAAAATGTCATATAATTTATTCCTATATTTACAATAAACGATCTAACTATACCAATGAATAAATTGGTCATTAGAAAACAGCGCCTTATCCAATTTTTTCACAACAACATTGAGTTTTAACTGATTTAGATGCGAAAATCTGTTGAAAATTTATATAATCACTACAGTTATTTACACTAAAATTTAAAGATGCATAAATTAATCCTTTAGTTTTCCTTCATATCAGTGGCAACCCTCCATCTGAGCACATGAGCACGTGAACCCCCGAAGGAAAAACTAAAGAATAAACACATTAAAGAATTAAATTTAAAACAAAAATTAAGTACACTTCTAGATTTTTTAAAATTTAAAACGTGAGTTTTACTCTCTTCCCCCTCCCCTCACTAATATTAAATACGCTTATTTTAGCTAACGCACTCTTTTTTAGGTTCCTAAGCACAGTCTTTGATCAATCGCACGTGCGAACGGAAAATGTATCCTCTGAACCGCTCTCTGAGAGCAGAAGCGGTGACAGATGGGAAGAACATAAGGCTCTGCTGATACCATTCCGTTCGCACATTACTGAGCACACTAGGACATTTGCTTTGAGGTATTTCTTCCGGATTTTTTCTTGGTTTGTTACGTTAGGATAGTTAATTAATTTTTATTCCATTTTCTTATCATTTTATTTATTTCCTATCATTTTTCACTTTACTATTTTTTATAAACCAGTGTAAATAATTAAGATGGAAATAAACTAAGTATTTCGGAGCTAAAGCAATGATATTTTTCAATATTAGCCTTTGGAAAAAATATTGAGATAAAATGAATCAAGACGACACCTTTACTAAAACTATCTTGGTGACGAAATTTAAGACAAAAATATGACTTGTTTTCTTTCAGTTGCCTGCATTGTTTTCCTTTAACTGCGGAAAACGCAAATATATTTTAATTTGTAAGGTGCGTCGTATCTGCATATTTAATTTCTGAAATTTGTTTTGTGAACCTCTATTTAAATAACCCACGAGCCACCACTGCTTGATATATACTGTGACAAAAATAAATATCTGCGGGAAAAACCCTTTATTTTGCTAATCGACGTCGTGGAATAGAATCTCGTTTCAAACTTGCGCGTTGCTGCTCGAGCATAGCAATATTTGACCACTTAGTAGATTCTTGCCATCCTGTATCCTCAAATAAGCATACTACTTATTAAAAAAAATTGCTTTCTGATCCATTATATAAATTCAAATCATATGTCAAAACTGTTAAAGATATTGCATTTAAGGGGTATTTTAATTAATACGAAATTTTATTGATTTTTAGTTAAAATTGACTTCTTCCAGGTAACTAACTAAAGTGGAAAAGCATGAATTTGATTAGTATTTACGTTTTATTTCTGAATTTTACTTTAGCGCGGTAAATTGTAAAAAGTGGAGATAAATATAATTTCCCAAAACGTTGCAATAAACTATCCATGCAATTAGCACAATTACCGATTAAACTTTCTCTGTCATTTTATAATATAATGTTAAGTGTATAATATAAGGTTATGAACTACTTGTATATAGATATAGACTATATGTACACCAAGCATATTAAAAAAAAAATGTATTGAAAACATATAGACATTAAAGAAGCTTATATAAACGGAATATATTAAAAAATATAAACAAACTAAATAATTATATGTAAACCATGAATAACCATAATATATAAACAAATTCTGTACATTTTATACACATATTTACAGCAAAAAAATCTAAGCTGATGAAAGAAACAATGCTCGGTTATTAACTGAACAGAGTTTTTAATCGCTTATTTCAGAAAACCTTATTCCAGAATACCCAAAATAATATTATATGAAAAATGTACTTGCCGCAGAATAACAAACAGTTTATTCTATAATTTAGGCTCGTACATTAAGAATTGTGCATGGGTGGTTCCTTAAACTGCATCAGCAGTTAATACAAAAAATACATTTACTGAAAAAAGACTAAATTACTTATATTACACGATATTAAACTGCAGAGACAAATGTCATATAATTTATTCATATATTTACAATAAACGTTCAAACTACACCAATGAATAAATTGGTTATTAGAAGACAACGCCTTATGCAATTTTCACAAAAACACTGAGTTATAACTGATTTAGATGCAAAAAGTGTTCAAAATATATATAATCATTACAGTTATTTACACTAAATTTTAAAGATGCATAAATTAACCCTTTACTGTAGCTTGATATACTGTGAATATCTGCTGAAGAGATCTTTTATTTTATAAATCGAGGGTCGCGGAATAGAACATTATTTACCACATGCGTGTTGCTGTTCGTGCATAAAAATATTTGGCACTTAACAGTTTCTTTTTCTTTCTATGCCGTGTCCAAAAGTATTTTTTATGAAAAATAATTTGCAATCTGATCTATTATATAATTTCAAAACGTGCCAAATTTGTTAACGATATTACAGTTCTGGGGGTTTTTAAGTATTGCGAAAATATTGATATATAGTTAAAATTTATTTTGCTCCAATCAATTAACTGAAGTAGAAAAGCAAGCCTTTGATTAGTACTTTATTTCAGAATTTTATTTTATGGGGTAAATTTGGAAGAATGGAGATAAATGTAGTAACACATCGCAATCAGGCAAAAATTATCTTATTTGTTTTCGCATTTATTTATTGCTGTTGTTTTTAATTGCACAACACAAAGGCGACTTGCCGTGGGAGGCAGAACTGTTAAATGGTTAATTGTGACATGATGAATTTTTCATTCAGATTGCACATTTTGTGTCATTTCATATTTGCAAGGATTTCCTACACACAGACTGGCCAGCTGTAAGTAAAATCATTCCGCAAGGGAACTTTAGTTCCTCAACAAGCGTTTGTGTGTTCCCGGGGTACAAGCTGACAATACTGTGGAATTAACAAGGTCTTTGACCAGTACTCTCTTAAGGGTCTTCCTCAGGTAGATCTATAAAAGTTTTCTTTCCATGTTTAAGAATGAAATCTTTTAGTGTCTCTTTTATAATCAACAATCTCGCACCTGAATAAACACTAGGACCCGAATTTAACCTTTTGCTGTGTACTACCTATAACGTCCGAATACGTACTTTCTTCGGAGATTTTAGAAACACTTCTTGGATGTATTTTTTATCCAGGATTAAAGTGTATCAGAGAAAATTTAATTCCAATACTCAAGAGCAATTCAAAACTCTTCGTTTTAATTACTGAATTTGATGTAGCTGTAGTCTTTTTCAAAAGAGTTAAGTTTTCGTAAAATATGTTGACCACGGTTTTGAAAAACTTTTTCATATGAACAATATTTTTAGAAATATAGTTTCCGTGTGTTGATGTCTACATTCATACTTTAAAGCAGCTTCAGCAGAAATAGAAAAAAGGAAATATATATATATATATATATATATATATATATATATATATATATATATATATATATATATATATATATACACATTTACTCCGTGATTTTAATTAAATTTCCATTCGAAGAAAAAATATTTTTTTCGCTTCATTTTTGTTAATTTTGTCAAACAATTCCTTTTCAAGTTACCTTGGAAGGAGGTTAACAATTATGTTTTGCAATTTTTTTCCTAATAGTGAAAATACTTTTAGAATTTTTTTGTTAGTTAGTTATTTCATAGTCCAAGAACACTAGGGCTATCTGCCAAAGGGAAGAATGCGCTTTACGAAATTTTTTTTCAAAGGGTTTTCATGCAAATTCATTTTGCATCTCGAGAAAACCACCCGAAACTACCGCTAGACTAATAGATCGACAGTTGCGCGGTAGGCCCGAATCCTACAGCTTCACACCTGAGCTATGGTCCAATATTCTGTGTTGATGCTTATATCAATGTCGAATTCTGTATGTTTTTCTTCAGAATGTATGTGAATGTATTTTATTCTGTAGAAAGGTGGATTTCGGTATGCATACAGCAACTAAAAAAAAATGATTAGAGTTTGAAAAGTAAATTTTCAAAACTGTTTTAGAATATCTGACATTTCAGTCAGTAATATGATATATTTTTTATAAATCTTTCATGAAAATGCATTTACTTTTAATTTCTACCCTATTGCAAAACCTTACTTTAAAAAACTTGTATTCTTTTTTTTTTCTTAATATATAAACGAATAGATAAACGAATTTTTCAATTCGTTTATCTTATCATTACTTTATTATCAAAAGTGTAATATAAAGCTTGAGATCAATTTTGTTTTTCTGTATTAGTTTCAGTCTTTTTTAATACTAGATATCATCAAATGAGTTTTTATATTTTTGGTTAAAGGAAAAAAAAATCTTGGATGTCTTTGAATGTCTTCCATCAGCCCTGGTGATTCCGCTGCAATCTAATTCATTCCGGATAGATAATTCGCATAGAAAAGGAATCTCTCAGGCTTCATTTATCGGGGCGAAAAGAAGTGTGCAAGACAAAAAGAAACTATAAAGAAGTAGTTATTTATAAATTAAAGTATTACTATAAACACAGTTCCAACCTTTTGGGCAAAGTTTATTTTTTTCTCTTTCTTTTCGAGAATTCAGTTCTAAGGCCAATAAGATTTTTGAGACTCGAGGCACGTGCCTTTAAAATAATAGAACGCTGATGTGTGAATATCCAGGGATCTGACCCACCACACAGCTGTCGAACTGCAGTCTTGAGTTTCGGGTGGTTTTCTCCAGGTATAACGAGAATACGTATTATAACCCCTTAAAAAGTAAACTAGGCTAAACAACGCCCAGGCCGATATCCCTCAAGGCAATACACATTCATTAATAATATACAGTAGAGCCTATCTAATGTAACCACCCTCGGGACTAATAAAAAACTGGTCGAATCATTAAAGTGTTAAAATGTAGTGATATTAAAGTGAAAATTTACCAAAGTGGTCACTATAGACAAGTGGTCACTTTACGTAGGAGCACAGTTTCAACACAAAAACAAAACAAAACAATACACCACCAGTGAAATTGATACGTTTTACACATATAGAACTTATGCTCAGATTATGGAATTATAAAAATTAATATATATATATATATATATATATATATATATATATAAATATATATATATATATATGCGTGTGTGTGTGTGTGTAAACTGTAAATTTTAGTAAAAAAAATTTTGTTTAGACAAATTTGTCTTTTTGAAATTAAGTGGAATTTCGCGTGTACTTTCATACAATTTTTCTACTGATTATTAATTGGTGTATGAAGAAGACACCTGCGACAACACGGTTCCTGTGCTATTCCGAAACGTTTAGGTGCATCCTAACTCCTTCGAAGTTTGTCTCATCTTATTTGGGACACCCTGTATATAGCAACGAATCGGAATGCAAATTTTGGGCAGTTCGGGAGTAGTTAGATAGAATTCCAGCCTATCCTGACCCTTCCGTCACATTAGACCAGATTTTCGGTAGTATCATTGTATATGATTATAGTGTTAGATAAGTTCTTCTCGCTCCAGTTCTCACAGTTTCTCCCAGCAGTAATATCCAACTCTCCAACATCGAATCACATGTCTTTCAACCTCGGCTCTTCCTTCAATAGTTTCGTATTTTAATAGGCAGTTTCAGTTCTCCTCAAGCAGCTTTCTGTATTCCTCGGGCTGTAGGCTGTAGAGTAAGACCAGACAAGGCTAAGATTCGAGCAAAAATCTGGAAATTCTGCCAAACATCGGAAGCAGCGCGACAACCACCCTCAGTTGGTCGAAGAATCGAGTTGGATCAACAACGACAAAAAACAGACTCTTTCCCCTGAAAGTTCATTAAATTTAACTATTTGAAACATTGAAATTTATTTGAATGGCAGCACGTATCCTAATGGCACTGATTTATGTAATAATGTATGTAATGATTTATAAATATGTGCGAAATGTAGATTTCGCATTTTCACCTTCGGCTGATTGTTGGAAATCCCAAGTCTTTTACACTCACCTTTCCACGGGATCTGTTTCTGACCCTCTTATTACTTCTCTGTTGGATGCCGTTTTTCCCGTCCATGTGCTACGTAAACCACAGCAAACCTTTTAACTCCGTTATTCTTCCACTGATGGCGGTAAGTCGTACTTGCCGAAACCGGTCTGCGGCATGAACTCTCATTCGTGTTTAGTGATGTTGTTCTTTTTGTGGTGCATTTTGAGCTATGAATTATATGACTATGCACGTATACACTAAATGACGATTATTTTGAATCTGAACAAACGTCAAAATGGGTGTAATTAAAACACATATAGCTTCAGTTCATCTTAAATATCATCTCAAAAGTTGGTGCACTGAAGCATATGTTACTCAGTAAAAAATCACATAACTTTTCCTGGTATGTTCTGCTGCTGTTACTTGTAACCGAATAATAACGCACTGTGTGTGAACTACGCCTGGTTGCTTAGATTATGTATATCAACTCAGTGCAACAGCTTTTTATTTTGCTTTTTGGCTTATATATTTGTATTTAACTACGCACACACACATATATTTAAGTAAAAGTGCAAAATTTACCATTAACCTTCTAACACATAGGAATAGCAAAAGCAAGCAATCCTGTATTATCATCAATTTATTATGGTATTTTTTAAAATTTTAATTAGAAGCTCGAACGTTAATAAGCTATTACAAATAAAGTGCAGTTAAAGCGAAAGCAAACTTTGCGCTTCCTTTCACGTATTTAATTTTTAAACTAATTTAAAAAATAATCGGATTTATATCTTAGCAACTGATCACACAGTTATGAATCCGAGTATCGTAGTATACACGTATACCAAGTAGTACCACACTTTTATCAAATTTTTTCTAATATGAAATTTGATGAACCCTATTTCCTAATTCTAACTGTAATAATGTGTATTTTACTTCTGTTTATTACGAAACCACTAGCCTAATGTAGTAAAATATAAAATTCAGCTTTCAATATTCTTCTTCCTTATGTGTAGACTCAGAGAGTAGTATTTATCAACACAAATCAAATTGTAGTATATCTCATCATTGTCTATTCTTTAATGACATTTAAAAATAATTAATTAATTTATGTAGATGCAAAAATATCATATGCCACTCATATGCCTTTTAATGTTCAAATTCTGATTGAGAAATTAAATATATGAAATAAACGAAGTTTCATTTTGTTCTAATGCAGTAACAATGGACTAAAAAATTAAATAACAAAGGCATCACTAGCAGTATTCGATATTCCCCTGTGTTATTTAAAAACAAATCTTGGAATACTGGTAAGAAAGCAAATTTTTACGGTAGAAAAAACTTCATTAACAAATAACAAATAAACAGTTAAACGTAAATTGTAATAGAGAAATAAAAAATGTAGTTATGTTGTTTGAATTGGAATAATTTTCATGATTTATTAATGACAAAGATAAATCTGTTTCCTCAATGAGAAGAGATTAAAAAATATAAACATTTATAAGTAAAATAATTTATAAAACCTCTTCCAAAGTATACATACAGGGTATCAAGTGCTAACGGCGCACAATCGCTATTTCCTTAAGCGTTAGTCAGAGACACATAGTTCCAGATGCAAAAATGCTTTAAATTGTATAATCAGTCATAACAGAAGCAATAGAAGTCAGTCAATGAACTCTTATAAAAATGACAAAATTTAAATTTTTATACGGTCAACTGGTCCTACCAGTTATACATAGAAAAATTTTCTTTGTACAATTTTATGCACAGTAAAAAAGAATCGTCTTTCTACGACCAAAATTCACCGAGTTGCAGCTGCTTAAAGTTAGAGCACTTTTCGAACAGTGAATAAGCGGTTTTATGCAAAATGAATTTTAGAAAAATTAATGTACAGCTGCGGGGAAAAAATGTACGGGGCTCTTTATTTCGCCGTCGTTCGTCGTAGAGGAAAGTTATACATATACCATTGGTTTGCAAACAACGAATACTTTAATTTACTATTAATTTAATTTGCATAAGGAGTCGTCTTCCTATTTAATTCTGTACCAACTTCGTTTTTTTCTATGGCAATACTGTATTTTGACTTTATTAAACGAAAGAAAACCTCCAAATTATCCTATGTATAAATTTTCAAAAAATTTCGTCTATAATTTCCGGAGATATTGCGGATTATTTTTGGCGCGATTTTAAGGGACTTTCTGCAAATTGAAAACGCAATTTACAGGTTCCGAACTTTTCGCCTTTCATTAATTTTGCTCGCGAGGGTTAAAAGAAATAAATATTATTTTCACGGAAAATACTGTTTCTAGTCGTTTTTTTGTACTGAGAATATCAGGGGAAGAAATTAGAATATATCGTCAGTGGTCAAAATGACCGGCGAGTTCATAACTTCCTTGGATATTACACATAGTTTAAAGGAAAAATGCAAAACGACAGCTCACGATTTTGAAAATCTTTCTAATTTTGAAATTGCTATTGAGTATTTCTCTTGAAGGTTCTCTTAGACAGGTGGAATGTTGCCAGGAGTGAGAGGCTGTTCTCTGCTCTTCTGACTACAATCATGAATGTTACTCAGCTACGCTCGAACGTTAAAAAGGGTTTCATGATTGAAAATGTATTTGTAGTCAGATGAAAATTTAGATAGAAAAGCGTGATTTTGAATGTTTGATAAAGCATAGGAAAGTCCAAAGACCTGATGTTTCTAATACTAAAAAAAAAGTCTCAAATTCATGCCTGGAATGTTGAAAATGTCAGTTTTTCAGAAATAAGACTTTGTATTGGAAGACATACATCTACTGAATCTAATTCTATACATAGAAAATATTTTATTAGGGATATGGTAGCGGACGCAACAATAGACGCTTTATAGAATCACAATAAAACAGTAAGAACCTCTAATTTATTTGCTTCAAAATTCGATATTTTTTAAATACCGCTATCTTTTAGTCAGTGTTTTTGGACAAAAGAAATCTAATTTACGTTTATTTTACGCACATTCCGAAAACATTCCGAAAAAAATCTATGCCTCCCCCTCCTTTCATTTGAAATTTCTGTCTGTGGAACCGTAGCTTTCAAAGGAATGATCTAGTTCTTTTTAGCTAGTTTTTATAGGTATAGATCTTTACTGAATACAAATGACTTCATATTTTTATTTTTATATATTCTTTAAGTAAACCAGATTTGCTGCTATTTAAAATTAAAAGAAAAAAGTAGTTTTAAAATTACTTAACGCATTTCAAGTATTTAAAAAATATCATAAAAAGGAATGCATGTTAGTAATGTTTTGTCTATATTCTTCTAATGCCAATGTAACGTAAAATTCCGATGCAAGGATTTTGATATATCATGATATAAAAAATTTTAATTTAAAAATTTTTAAGCGGCCAACCGTGTGACCAAAATGAACTTGTATAAAACATCACTCCCAATAATAAAATAAATTGTTTTGTTTTTTTATTACCGACTGTTAACATACCCTGTCTAAATAAATTAAAACAATTTGTATAAAAAAGATACATAGAAAAAAAATGTATGTTTACAGACTACATTCAAATTCAAAATAAACATTTAAAATGAATAACATACATTTATAAGTTTTGGTTTAGGATTTATTAAGAAGGCGGAGCTACGCAGTCGAGGTAGGTTGGTGCCCAATTTAAATGACGAAGTAGCTGCTATAAGTATTACTTGTCATGTGGTGTGAATGGACTTTTGAGACTGACATGGGGACCCTAACAGGCTTCCGGGAAACGAACTTCAATGATCCTCTCCGTAGTGACAACCACGTGAGTGTACTGAGAGATGGGCAGTATCGCAATAAATGTATTTCAAATACATTTTTAAAATACATTTGTATCTCGTATTTTGTATTTTCACTCGTAAAAGTCAAAGTACATTGGGAATATATTTTAAAATACATTTTAAATGTAATTTATATTTCCAAAATACTAAAAATACATTTTCATTTTGGCGTTAAAATACTCTTAATACCACAGATTGCTGAGACTGAGATGTTCAAATTAAAATGATTGAAATTAAAATGATTGAAATTAAAATTATAAAATTGCTTATACGAAGGATATGTGTCTAGGGGATGTGGGAGCCTTCGGCGGAGGAGTTTTTGAGACAAGGGTGCCGTGGGCGGAGAAATATGCGAAGCAAAATGTTTCATAATATGTGGATCATTTACATCTATCATAAATTTAAGCAATCCCTTAAATTTAAATCTTTTTTTAAAATGCTCAAGTTGCGAATCAATATTCAAAAGTTTTATTGAATTCAAATAGTGAAAGACTGTACGTCATGCGACTTTTTTTTATATTCCCCATATATGAAAATGTGAGTGGCAACTTATCCAATCTTTGCTACCCAAAGATTTTTGTTGTTCTTTTTTTATCAACAGTATTTATGATTAATTCATTTATCATTAAAAAAATCAATTATTCAATTGCTTATTCATTTTTTTGTTACTGACTGATGACTGATTTTTTAATATTCATATTAATTTCCCTTTTCCAAGTCTAAAGTTTTTATGATTTTATTTTTTATTAAGTTTTTTATTTAAATTTTGTTTCATAAAGCAATTTCATAATAATAATAAATACTTCATAATTAAACTGATATAAATAATTACAAAACTTATCGAAAAAATTAATATGTAAAAATAATTTTTAAAAATAAATGAGTAAAATTATTAATTTCGTTTTCTGGTAAATGAACTAATTATAAGTATTTTAATTGAAACGCCAATTAATTATTATTTTTGATTACTTGGGGCTTATATTAGCCTTATTTAATTTGCTTTTTTTAAAATATTTAGTTTTAATAATATAAATTAAAATCTATTAAACATATTCATTAATAAATTTTAAACAGGTAATTAACAAAGAAAAGAGAAAGAGACTCAGAAAAGATGCTAAAACGAATGTAGCACAATATTCATGAACAAATCACGTTTTTTCATCATTGTCTCTAATTCTTATCAGTTATTAAATTTCTACCGTTGCCCCCCTAGACTAGGGGCTTCTACCGTAAGCCCCTTTTCTAGACGCCATACTTGTGTGCATTGGGATACAAGTTGAGACGATCATCGAGTGTCAAGTTCTCAACGAACAGATAGATCAACTTATATTGGTTTCGGATATCTAGCACGAATCTAGTATCCCTCTCTTCCGTCTCGACCTCGAACATGGTTCGGAAACGGCGACTGTTGTTGCCATGGTTCGGATTTGGGTTAGACGATGCATCTGCGCTTAAGCAAAACACCGAGGTGAATCCACTACTATAAAAGTGTTTTTCCGTTGGTTGGTTTGTTGGTGTTTAATAAAGTTCCAAAAAGCACGTACTGCACCAGAAAGAGTGCTTTTATATATTTACAAAAGAAGAGTAACTAACACGAAATGTCCTAGTAAATTTTACACTTCAAGACAAATTTATTTATAAAAATGCTAGATTTTCCTTATAAACAAAGAATAACGAATACAGAATCGAAAGCATATTTAAAATCTGCTTAATAACAACAGTTTGTTACAATACAGTTTTAGTGTGCACAAAACTGTGTGCACGACGTATAATTGTTACAAAAATATGTATATTGCATTTTAGAAACACTGAATTAACTATAATACTCAAATAAGAAAAAATATATGCATATGCTAAGTAATCTATGTGCAAAAGAAATTGCTACTCATAGAAATAAACATAACAAACTAACACGAATTTACTAATAAAATTGCTATATATATTTATTATAAAAACGCTAAATTGCCTAATATAGAAACTAAAGTATGTTTAAAATCTAGATTAATTGCTACAGTTATTTAAAACAAAACTTTAGTTGCTACATTTATTTACAATAAGTTCACAGGCCAGGCAGACTTTACTGTCCATAAACGTAACATAAAATTTATTAAAAATAATCAGCAACAAATGTCAGTCTGAGGAACATTTTTATTTGAAAAACACCTGATTTAATTTAATAAGTACCTATTCGTATAATGCTTATTAATTTTGGTTGGAGCTGATCAGCAGAATATTTTTTCTTTTTCTTTTCTTTTCCTTCTTTCTTATTTTTTTTAAGTCCGTAGATATAAAAAGGTTGCAAAGCACTGCTTTAGTTTAAAAAATGAATAATAATAATAATAGTTTTTATCAACCAAAATCTATGTTGATGCATTAATAAATGTAATCATTTTGGCGGAAAAAAATTATGAATATGTATATATAATTGAATTGAATTTATTTCTTTTCCTTTATGATATCTTATGAAATAATACTCACTGCTATCGAGAATGTTCCCATATATCAAGAGACCTGAAGGAGTTTTAAAAGGGTAAAAAAATTAGCTATCTGGATGTAGCTGTGTCAAATACGTGTAAGACCAGTAATGCGTTGCATTTGCATTTCAAATACAAATTATTTGGGGGATAATTAACCTTCTAATCGGTTGTGACGTAAAATCCCGTAAAATTTTTCCATTTTTCACTACAATGCATCTGTAATTTAAATTATTTATAACACACCGACATCATAAAATATGTTTTCACATTAGAATTTGCAAGTAATTTAGATGCGTTTTTATGATAATTACGAATTTCTTATCAAAATTAAACTTTATAAATAATTTTAAAGCTGCAAGAAATTTTACTGTTAAAACAACTTTGTTTTATTTATCCATTTTTAAGGTGCTTAGATGGTTAAAATACAAATATATAGCAACACATCGCAATGCATTTTTTGAGCTCTTCAACAGTCATTAACACGATTTTAAGAGAGCAAGGCCATGTCCTAAAATCAGCCAGACACGAAGTACCTTTTGTTGACAAATACATTATACTTTGTCATTCTTTTCTTTTCGTCTGGCGTCGAACTCTAAAAACTACTACAAATTTATAGAAAACCGACAAAAGGAAATAAGAATACTATGTAATTGTACATGCATAACGATGTACTAAAAAATCTCGTTTCCTGAGCAGACAGTTCGCAACAGTGGAACATTTCGCAAACCTAATGGTAGGTCGGAAGACAAGTACTATAGAAGGTAGATTTTAAAAATCTGAGAAGGAACCGATTTTAGCTAATCAGAAAATGGAGAAAAAAGTATAACACTTCATACCGAACGAGCAAAAATATTGGAAAATGAGAATACGTAATAATTTTGAGGACCGTAACGAAGGCCGGATGGGAGTCGTAATTTTGAGGCCGGATGGGAGTCGTAAAACGAAGGTAATTTTCATAACAGCTTTCATTACCGTTTTGAATACTAATTGTAATTGAAAACAGTAAATATGTTTAAAAAAAATTAACCCTTCCAGTTCCATTTGTTTTACAATGTATACCTATTTTGTGTGCAGCAAAAATAACAAAAAGAATTATTATACTACAAAAATTCTAAAAGAAATTCTAAGTGATTTTGACGGAGAAAAAAATCAATGTTAAAATTTAAAATACGCTCGGACAAAAAGGGGCGGAATTAAACTTGTTCTGTGAAGGCATCTGTTTCCAAAACATTACAGTACGTTATACATGCAATTAACACTATTATCTATTCAATAAAACGCATAAATATAATATAATGTTTTGAATTGCGTGTGTACATAGATAGACTGTAGGTACACTAAACAAGCATATAAAAAACAATATAACCAAAACATAATAAGACATTCAAGAATGTTATATAAACCAAATATATATTAAATGCAATGTAAACCATGTATAACCAAAATATACAAACAAATTCTAGAGAATTTATACACATATTTACAGCAAAAAAAGTTAGCTGATGAAGGAAACAATGCTCGGTTATTAACTAAACAGTGTTTTTCATCGCTTATTTCAAAAAACCTTATCCCAGAATACCCAAAATAATATTACATGAAAAATGTACTTGCCGCAGAATAACAAACAGTTTATTCTATTATTTAGGCTCGTACAGTGTAGGGACTCTCGAATGACTTTCTCATACTGCACCAGCAGTTAACACAAAAAATATATTTATTGTAATCAAACACAATTACTAATATTGCACGAAATAATACTGTACAAACAAATATTATATAATTTATTAAATAAAATAAGTATGTACATACATAATCAAGTAGAAAACAGTCTCTCAGTTGAACATTTCGCCAACCTAATAGTAGTTCGGAAGCAAGTACTATAGAAGGCAGATATTAAAAATTCGAGAAGGAACCTTTCTAATCAGAAAAGAGAGACAAAAGTTTAACACTTAGTACCGAAAGAGCAAAAAATATTGGAAAATGAAAATACGTAACAATTTTGAGTCCGGTAATCGTTTTAGCTATTTTAATACAGTGTCAGAAATTGGCGAATTAATTCTGAAGCAAAATATATTCCTAAAATGAGGGATAATTCCTTGCAGTTCAATGCGTCAAATTTTTTTAACGAAATACCCTTAGTGTTAGATGTTACGTGTTTAATTTTGATATTCATTTATCAGTTGTTGACTTCAGCTGCTTGTTTAATCTTTTTGTTTTACATCTTTTTTTGGGCTACCAATTCCAGTTGTGTTAGTATGTATTATTCTGATCAGTATGAGGTTAGTAAATGCTTAGTTTTAATTTTTAGATGGGAGACGTAAAACGAAGGTAATTTTTAAGACAGCTTTCATCAATGTTTTAGATACTTATTAAAACTTAATACAGTAAATAATTTAAAGCAATTAATCCTCGCAGTTTCATTTGTTTTAGAATCTATACCTATTTTGTATGTAGCAAAAATGATAAAAACATACATTATACTTATCATTCTAAAAGAAAAAAATTCAAAGTGATTTTGTCTTAAAAAAATAAAATTTCAAATGCGTTCGAACAGAAAGGCATGGAACTGAACTTCTATGAAGAAATTTGTTTCCGAAACGGTACAGTACGATATACATAGAATTAGCACAATTACCTATTAACTAATACGTATATCTATAATATAATGTTAAGAACTATGTACCTAGATAGATAATTACAGGGTCACTAAATACGATTTTGTAAAGCAAATATAAACAAACTTATAAACGCACTAAATAAGCATATAATCAAGCTAATATATTCAAAACCATAAACACACTAAATAAGCAAATGTTAATCATATACAACCAAAATATATAAATAAATTCTAGACAATTTATACACATATTTACAATAAAAAAATTCTAAGCTGATGAAAGAAACAATGCTCGGTTATTAACTGAAGAGTTTTTAATCGCTTATTTCAGAAAACCTTATTCCAGAATACCCAAAATAATATTACATGAAAAATGTACTTGCCTCAGAATAACAAATTGTTTATTCTATTATTTAGGCTCGTACATTATGCATTATGCGTGGATTGTTCCTCAAACTGCACCAGCAGTTAATACAAAAAATACATTTATTGTAAAAAGACCAAATTACTTATATTACACGAAATAAAACTGCACAGACAAATGTCATATAATTTATTCATATATTTACAATAAACGATCTAACTACATCAATGAATAAATTGGTCATTAGAAGACAGCGCCTAATCTAATTTTTTCATAAGAACATTGAGTTTTAACTGATTTAGATGCGAAAACCTGTTCAAAATCTATATAATCACTACAGTTATTTACACTAAAATTTAAAGATGCATAAATTAATCCTTTAGTTTTCCTTCATATCAGTGGCAACCCTCCATCTGAGCACATGAGCACGTGAACCCCCGAAGGAAAAACTAAAGAATAAACACATTAAAGAATTAAATTTAAAACAAAAATTAAGTACACTTCTAGATTTTTTTAAATTTAAAACGTGAGTTTTACTCTCTTCCCCCTCCCCTCACTAATATTAAATACGCTTATTTTAGCTAACGCACTCTTTTTTAGGTTCCTAAGCACAGTCTTTGATCAATCGCACGTGCGAACGGAAAATTTCTCCTCTGAACCGCTCTCTGGGAGCAGAAGCGGTGACAGATGGGTAGAACACAAGGCTCTGCTGATATCATTCCGTTCGCACATTTTCACTGTGCACACTAGGACATTTGCTTTGAGGTATTTCTTCCGGATTTTTCCTTGGTTTGTTACGTTCGGATAGTTAATTAATTTTTATTCCATTTTCTTATCATTTTATTTATTTCCTATCATTTTTCACTTTACTATTTTTTATAAACCAGTGTAAATAACTAAGATGGAAATAAACTAAGTATTTCGGAGCTAAAGCAATGATATTTTTCAATATTAGCCTTTGGAAAAAATATTGAGATAAAATGAATCAAGACGACACCTTTACTAAAACTATCTTGGTGACGAAATTTAAGACAAAAATATGACTTGTTTTCTTTCAGTTGCCTGCATTGTTTTCCTTTAACTGCGGAAAACGCAAATATATTTTAATTTGTAAGGTGCGTCGTATCTGCATATTTAATTTCTGAAATTTGTTTTGTGAACCTCTATTTAAATAACCCACGAGCCACCACTGCCTGATATATACTGTGACAAAAATAAATATCTGCGGGAAAAACCCTTTATTTTGCTAATCGACGTCGTGGAATAGAATCTCGTTTCAAACTTGCGCGTTGCTGCTCGAGCATAGCAATATTTGACCCCTTAGTAGATTCTTGCCATCCTGTATCCTCAAATAAGCATACTATTTATAAAAAAAAATTGCTTTCTGATCCATTATATAAATTCAAATCATATGTCAAAACTGTTATTGCATTTAAGGGGAATTTTAATTAATACGAAATTTTATTGATTTTTAGTTAAAATTGACTTTTTCCAAGTAACTAACTAAAGTGGAAAAGCATAAATTTGATTAGTATTTACGTTTTATTTCTGAATTTTACTTTAGCGCGGTAAATTTTGAAAAGTGGAGATAAATATGTCCCAAAACATTGCAGTACACTATCCATGCAGTTACCGATTAAACTTTCTGTGTTATTAAGTGTATAATATAATGCTAAGTGTATAATATAAGGTTATGAACTACTTGTATATAGATATAGACTATACGTATTCTAAACAAGCATATTAAAAACAAATGTATCCAAAACATTTAAGGGATATTTTAATCAGTAAGAAAATTTATTGATTTTTAGTTAAAATTGACTTTTTCCAAGTAACTTACTAAAGTGGAAAAGCATGCCTCTGATTAGTACTTACATTTCATTTTAGAATTTTAGTTTTGCGCAGTTAACTTTGAAAAGTTCAGATAACTATAATATCGAAAAACGTTGCAGTACGCTATACATGCAAAATTACCTATTAAATGATACGTAAGTATATAATATAATGTTATGAACTTTGTGTATATATGGATAGAGTACAGGCACACTAAAGAAACATATAAAAACCAAATATTACCAAAAAATATTAAGACACTAAATAAGCTTATAAGGGTGTCGAATTCTACCGTACGCAATGGCTATTTTCTAAATCGTTCTTCAGGCACACATCGTTCCAGGCACACATCGAAAAAAATGAATGTTAAAATTTGAAATGCACTCAAACAAAAAGGCATGGAATTGAACTTGTTCTATGAAGACATTTGTTCCCAAAACGTTACAGCACGTTATACATGCAATTAGAACTATTATCTATTAAATAATACGTACGTATACAGAATAATGTTATGAACTGCGTGTATGTATAGATAGATTATAGGTACACTAAACAAGCATATAAAAAACAAATGTAACCAAAACATAATAAGACATTAAATAAGCTTATATAAACCAAATATATTAAAAATATAAACAAACTAAATAAGCATTTGTAAAGCATATATAATCAAAATGTATACACAAATTCTATACCACACATATTTACAATAAAAAAAATCTAAGCTGATGAAAGAAACAATGCTCGGTTATTAACTGAACAGAGTTTTTAATCGCTTATTTCAGAAAACCTTATACCAGAATACCCAAAATAATATTACATGAAAAATGCACTTGCCGCAGAATAACAAACAGTTTATTCTATTATTTAGGCTCGTACAGTGTAGGGACTCTCGAATGACTTTCTCATACTGCACCAGCAGTTAACACAAAAAATATATTTATTGTAATCAAACACAATTACTAATATTACACGAAATACTACTGTACAAACAAATATTATATAATTTATTAAATAAGATAAGTATTATTTATTAATTAAGATAAGTATATGAAATTTCATAATAGTTTTTGAGATTTGAGAGTTAAATATGCACACACATACACCAAAAGTCGCCAAGCTTGGCGACTTTTGGTGTATGTGTGTGCATAGTTCTTGGGGGAGGCACGTGACCGTGGTCGGACCATTACCTAACTTATGTGGTAGGACGGTATTGTGCTTGAAATGGATGAATGCCCCTAAAATTGCCATTGACCGTAATGTATTGGAAATCTTTTGAGTGTTCCTGTAGCAGAACTGTAAATGACAAAGACACTTTTTTAAATGGAGAAATTCATTTACTAACTCTATACAGCATATATCACTTCTGAGTCGTTTGAAATAGCCCAATACCTCTAAAAAACGCTTTGATATATTTCGGCCCATAAAGCGTAATGTATTTCGAATCTTTTCGGCGATTCTGTAGCTAAACTATCCAGTCGAATGGAACCGAAAGGGGAGGTGCACAACTAGAACTTACAACAATGCTAAATATAAAGTTTCAACATTCTACACCTAATAGTTTTTGAGATATGCGAGTTTAATGAATTTCGGCCCTTTGAGCGTAATGTATTTCGAATGTTTTGGGCGGTCCTGTAGATAAACTATCCAGTCACATGGAACCAAAAGGGGAGGTGCACAACTAGATGTTACAACTATCCAAAATATGAAGTTTCGAAATTCTACGCCTAATAGTTTCTGAGTTAGGCGAGTTTAATGAATTTCGGCCCATAGAGCGTAATGTATTTCGAATCTTTTGGGCGGTCCTGTACATAAACTATACATTCGATTGCGACCAAAAGGGGAGGTGCACAACTAGATCATAGAACAATCCTAAATATATATCTCAACATTCTACGACCAATAGTTTTTGAGATATGCGAGTTACATACATACGTACGTACGTACAGACCGTACGTACAGACCGTACGTACGTACAGAAAAACTGACCACAATAGACTCGCCGCTGGTCAAAATGAGTTGCAGACGCATTCATATGATCGTGCATGCTAGCCTACGATGAGATGCATCGAAAAAATTCTTAAAATTAAATTTAGAGGTAGTCAAAATCGGCTTTTTTGTCGAAATTTGGCCCCCAAAATTTTTCGGGATCACATTACTTCCATATACTACATACAAGGAAGTAAAAATGCATCACCAATGAAAATCTTAAGATTTATAAGTAGTGAGCTATGATATATATTTCTAAACTCTAAATATAAGTAAAAATTTCTTGTATCCGGCAAATTTGTCTTTTCGAAACAAAGTTGGAATTTCGTCTGTACTTACATACAATTTTTCTGATTATTAATTGGCGTATGAAGAAGACACCTGCAACAACACGTTCCGTGCGATTCCGAGGCGTTTAGGTGTATCCTACCTCCTTCGAAGTTTGTCTCATCTTATTTGGGACACCCTGTACATAGCAACGAATCGGAATACAAATTTTGGGCAGTTCGGGAGTAGTTAGATAGAATTCCAGCCTATCCTGACCCTTCCGTCACATTAGACCGGATTTTCGGTAGTATCATTGTATATGGTTATAGTGTTAAATAAGTTCTTCTCGCTCCAGTTCTCACAGCTTCTCCACTTCTCTCAGTTTCTCCCAGCAGTGATATCCAACTCTCCAACATCGAATCCCCTGTCTTTCAACCTCGGCTCTTCCTTCAATAGTTTCGTATTTTAATAGGCAGTTTCAGTTCTTCTCAAGCAGCTTTCTGTATTCCTCGGGCTGTAGGCTGTAGAATAAGACCAGACAAGGCTAAGATTCGAGCAAAAATCTGGAAATTGTGCCGAAACATCGGAAGCAGCGCGACAACCACAGTCAGTTGTTCGAAGAATCCAGTTGAATCAACTACGGCAAAAAACAGACTCTTTCCCGTGAAAGTTCATTAAATTTAACTATTTGAAACATTGAAATTTATTTCAATGGCTGCACGTATCCTAATGACACTGATTTATGTAATAATGTATGTAATTATTTATAAATATGTGCGAAATGTACATTTCGCATTTTCCCCTTCGGCCGATTGTTGGAAATCCTCCGTCTTTTACACTCACCATTCCACGTGATCATTTCTGCCCCTCTTATTACTTCCCTTTTGGCAGCCGTTTTTCCCGCCGTGTTTCCATGTGCTACGTAAACCACAGAATACGTTTTAACTCCTTCATTCTTCCACTGATGACGGTAAGTCGTACTTACCGAAACCGGTCTGTGGCATTAACTCTCATTCGTGTTTATTCATGTTGTTCTTATTGTGATGCATTTTGAGCAGGGGCGTAGCCACGGGGGGGGTTAGGGGGGTCATAACCCCCCCATGAGAAACTTTTTGCCATACTAAATGTATATTCTTCATTACATTATCACACACACGTATACATATGTATGAGTTGTAGTAGTCGTAACCCCCCCCCATGAACAATTTCTGGCTACGCCTCTGATTTTGAGCTATGAATTATATGACTATATGCACGGAAAAACTAAATGACGATTATTTTGAATCCAAACAAACGTCAAAATGGGTGTAATTAAAACACATATAGCTTCAGTTCATCTTAAATATCATCTCAAAAGTTGGTGCACTGAAGCATATGTTACTCAGTAAAAAATCACATAACTTTTCCTGGTATGTTGTGCTGCTGTTACTTGTAACCAAATAATAACGCACTGTGTGTGAACTAAGTCTGGTTGCTTAGATTATGTATATCAACTGAGTGAAACAGCATTTCATTTTGCTTTTTGGCTTACCTTTTTGTATTTAACTACGCACACACATATATATTTAAGTAAAAGTGCAAAATATATCGTTAACCTTCTAACACATAGGAATAGAAAATGCAAGCAACCATGTATTATCAATTTATGATGGTATTTTTTAAAATATTAATTAGAAGCTCTAATGTTAATAAGCTATTACAAATTAAGTTCAGTTAAAGCGAAAGCAAACTTTGCGCTTCTTTGCTCATATTTAATTTTTAAACTAATTTAAAAAATAATCGGATTTATAACTTAGCAACTAATCATGCAGTTATGAATCCGAGTATCGTAGTATACACGTATACCAAGTAGTACCACACTTTTATCAAATTTTTTCTAATATGAAATTTGATTAATCCTATTTCCTAATTCTAACTGTAATAATGTGTATTTTACTTCTGTTTATTACGTAACCACTAGCCTAATGTAATAAAATATAAAATTTAGCCTAATATTCTTTTTCCTTATGTGTAGACTCAGAGAGTAGTATTTATCAACACAAATCAAATTGTAGTACATCTCATCATTGTCTATTCTTTATTGACCCCTTAAAAAAATTAATTAATTTATGTAAATGCAAAAATATCATATGCCACTCATATGCCTTTTAATGAACAAATTCTGATTGAGAAATTAAATTTATGAAATAAACGAAGTTTCATTTTGTTCTAATGCAGTAACAATGGACTAAAAAATAAAATAACAAAGGCATCACTAGCAATATTCGATATTCCCCTGTGTTATTTAAAAACAAATCTTTGAATACTGGTAAAAGCAAATTTTTACGGTAGAAAAACCTTCATTAACAAATAACAAATAAACAGTTAAACTTAAATTGTAATAGAGAAATAAAAAATGTAGTTAAGTTGTTTTAATTGCAATAGTTTTCATGAATTATTAATGACAAAAATAAATCTGTTTCCTCAATGTGAAGAAATTAAAAAAATATATAAGGTAATTTGGGGGAAGTTGCCAGATGGGGGACGAGGCAAGTTTGGGAATAAAATTTTTATGCGTCGATAGATGACAATACTGAGCCACTTGTGTGAAGAGTCTGGTCCGAAATTGTTTGTGACTTGTGAATTTATATGAATTAATTGACGTTATTTTTGGATCTCGTAAGATTGAACGTGGTGAATGCCACTTTTATAATATACCGTTCTTCATATTTAAAGTTCATAATCGTACTTGTTATTTTAAATAAGATATTAGCAATATAAGTGAGTTCTTCATTATGTTACACATACGATGCATGTAGACGTGGCCATAACACTGTAACAATAAGGAAATAAGCGTGTGGCATCTTACCCGTATACTTGGGGGAAGAAGCCACATGATTCAGAAATAAATTAAATGGACTTTAAAATTTGCTTTTTTAAATTTTATAACGCTGATCGTATAAATTATAAATTCAATCAATAATTATCGTTATAATTTATTATAAATTTTAATAAATAGAATTCACATTGTATTATCAAACAGAAAATTCCTCGAAACTACAAAAGAAAAACTGATCGCGCTTCTTGATTGAAATATTGTTTAGGCTATCATTCGAGCCTGTGCTGTTGCTATTTTTAGCAAAGTAATTATGAAAGAATTTAATTTGTTTTGTTTTTATATGGTTATTGTTAATTCACATTTATGTTGTTGCTGTGGAATTAAGGCCAATTATCTACACAAAGGGTCTAGGCCTATGGGTGTTGTGCTCTCCGTTTGGGGTCTTTCTAAGGGTGTCCAAACCCGTATTTACGCTAAGCCCACTTACCTATCATATATAAAGAAATAAAGGCGCTTTACCACGTTTTTGTGACACTTTGTATTTACATAATAATAACAAATATATAAATTTCGTCTCAATGGATGTACAGCTGCGGGGAAAAAAAACATGCCTACTTGCTCTTTATCGGGCTGTCGTTCGTCGTATAGCAAAGTGATATATACCATTCGTTTGTAAATAACATATGCTTTAATTTACTATTAATTTAATTTGCACAAGGGTTCGTCTTCATATTTAAATCTGTATCAACTTCGTTTTCTCAATGGCAACACTGTATTTTGATTTTATTAAAAGAAAGAAACCTTCAAATTACCCTATATATAAATTTTCAAACATTTTCGACTATAATTTCCAGAGACATTGGGAATTATTTTTTGCATGATTTTTATGGAAATAATAGAAAATTATGTTTGGATCGTTTATTTCTAATAGTATGAATAAAAATCCGCTTCTTAGTATCAGTGTTATATGAGATATGAATTAAAGTAACTTAAAACAATATTATAAATTCTGTTAGCGTAACATTTGCTCAAAAGTAGCTTCCATCGGCTGCAATATAAATATGCACCCGTGCAGAAAACTCTTCCTGTATTTTTCGTGGCACACTCGGTGCTACACATCTGCATGCTATACATTTACGATTTAGTAAGTCTGACGCAGGATAGATTTTTACAGAGCCTGACTATAACCTACTTAAAGATTAGTATTCTAAAATTAGTTTCGCTTCTTTCTCCGTATTATGCCAAAAAAAGAAGTTGAAACATATAATTTAAAATTTCAATATTTATATGGTACCTGAACGGTTTACCGTAAGAAATAATTACTGAAATAATGAAGAATAGTTTAGAAAGAACTAAAAAGTGTACAATATATTTAAAATCTCCCTATTATCCTTTGAAAGAAAAGAATAATAGCATTTTTTAAAATTTTTCAAAAACTGCTGCAACTGCCATGTCCTGGACACGACACATACCTTATTGTATTTTTTTAAAGAGTACACGGGGAAAATGCCGAAACTAAGAGTCATAAGAAATCCCTCACAAAAGCTGAGGTTTGGATCGCAATTTCGTTAGAAATTCCGCGAATGTCAGAAATAAGCCAGGTATAAAGAAAAAGTCAATTTTTCCTGTGTATCTTATAAAGAGCATGCTTTCTTTTTTCGCTCCTCAATGAAGATTATCGAGAAACATTTCATCTATAAGTAGTTTTTACACATTATTTATTCATTTAGCTGCTATATTAACATGATTTTGATCACAATTAGTCTATTACTTATTAATATATAGATTAAAATCCAATAATATGGTTTGTGAATAATTAAAAACGAAGAGAAAAAGCGACTCAGAAAAGATGCTATAAGTACTATAGCTAAAATGCATGAACAAATCATGATTTTTCATCATTGTCTCAAATTATTATAATTAATTAAATTAAACCCGTTGTTAC
The DNA here is from genome assembly GCA_038373885.1 of Cheiracanthium punctorium. Classification (NCBI taxonomy): domain Eukaryota; kingdom Metazoa; phylum Arthropoda; class Arachnida; order Araneae; family Cheiracanthiidae; genus Cheiracanthium; species Cheiracanthium punctorium. The sequence goes on from JAWZYV010015337.1 coordinate 204,254, forward strand.
TTTAATTATTTTCGTAAATATCTTACACATTTTATTATTGCAGCGTTTGTCAATTACATTTAAATTTAACATGAGCAGAACTTCTACATAGCATTCTAATTATTTTTGAAAGGATTGTAATTCAAGAATTCTTTAGTTCAAAAACAAATCCTTTAAAAGAAAACGTTGAAATTTGAAATTTAAAAGATCTCCTCAATTCAGAGGAAAAAAATCTAGCGAAGAAACAGTCCTCTTTAAAATATGTGTTCGTTATAGGTTTCTGTGTGTAGTTTTACAAACATTCATATACTTTTGAAAAACAGTAAATAAAAATAAATCTCTGTGTCAGTAAAAGCATCAGTGTAAAATTTTCAGATACACATGAGTTAAAATTATTTTAAGGAAAACCATTAAAACATGTATCACATGCAATTTACTTGCAGTAAGGGGATTTTACCCAACTTGGTACCGAAGCTCGTAGAGGTCAATTTCTGTGCAAACAATTTTTAAAATTTATTGACTAGCTCAAAGCAAAATCCTCGGGCAACACGAAATCTACAGTTCTTAGATAACGTAGCCGAGTATAGTTTTTAAAGGAGGAAGATGGAATACTGAATCAGCAACAATCGGAATTTCTGTATCACATAAAGCTCATGCTAAGTAATCCGAAATTTCCAAGAGAGGGATGGAGGAATTTATCCCGATATCAGCTCTTCTCCCCTTACCTTGGTCTGGTTAAGCTCCTCGTATAGACGTCATGTCTGCGTGCTCTGGAGTACAAGTTGAGACAATCGTCGAGTGAAAAAAATATCCGCAAGTTCTCGATGAATATACTGGCCAACTTCTATCATTTTTGAGTCTGAAACACAATGCCAGCATCCCTCTCAGGCGTGTCGTGCTCGAACATGGATGGGGTTTAGGCTGGACAATGCATCCGTGCATAAGCAAAACACCAAGGTGAATACATTATTATAAAATTTGGTTCCATTTATTAAAAAAACAACAACAAATGAACGTTTCCCCCCCTTTATTTTGAAATTTCTGTCGGTTTCTCCGTTGCACACAAACTGATGATCCATTTTTTTTTTTTTTTTTAGCTAGTTTTTATAGGGATGAATCTTTTTTGGATACCTAGGGACTTCAATTAACTTTTTTATTTTTTAAACATGTTCGCTGCTATTTAAAATTATACGAAAAAGACTAAAACTTATTTCAAGTAAAAATATTTTTAAAAATATAATAAAAACAATACTCATTACTGAAGTTTTGTCTTTAATCTTTTAATGCTGATGTATCGTAAAATTCCGATTTAAGTATTGAGACCTACAATGATTTATAAATTTTAATATCGCCCAGCCTAAGTTGGGATAACGGGCAATCGTGTGACCAAAAGGAACTTGTAGAGCTCGAACGTATTTTCCTTTGGCCATCAGTATCATGTCGCCGGACTACTATCAAGAATTTATGTAATTTTACTCCTAGTCTGGCGCACCTTGTCCTCTATGGACCTTGTGCCATTTAAACCCCTATTAACCAACCAACCAACAACTATCAAGAATATTTCTAGACTGAGGAGACTTTTGAGGTGCAAAATGACACATTTTCAACAACGGGAAGAAATTTTCGTGAAGCTAGGATGTGCAAATTGGTAGCAATTACAAATACTCCGAGCATTAAAATATCAATATGAATCAGTACATCGCAATGCAGTTTTATCCTAAAATAGTTTCGTGCAGTGAAACGGCAGTAGAAAAGCAAATATAAGAGGGTAAATAAAAGGACACCGATAAAAAACGGAATTTTACCATTCGGAGAAGATTAAAAAATTAATTACTATTGGAAAATTAAAATTAGTATTAATTTATATGCCGGTATTCCTTGTGACTATTACAATTTCAAAAGTTCAATAAACAATAGCAAAGTCTTTAATTGGTCATTTCGTTATAAAAAAAAATGAAAATATTGTTGCGGTACTGAATATTGTCTAACAGTTTAAGTCATCCATATAATGGAGTTCTGGATTTAGTGAGGAAAATGGAGTCTTTTTGAAGTATGATATTCAAAATGTATTGGACTACGTATTATACACTCTTGTTGAGCTTTTTTTAATTTCACGGAAGAAATAATTACAGAAATAATGAAGAATAGTTTAGAATGAACTAAAAAGTGCACACATCCTTAAAATACCCCCTTTCCTCTTTGAAAGAAAATAATAATTACATTTTTTTTTAATTTTCCAAAACTGCTGCAACTATCATGGCCAGAACAGGACACCCACCTTAGTGTATTTTCTTTTTTTACAGAAGAGTACACGGGGAAAATGCCGAAACCAAGAATCTAAGAAATCCCTCACAAAAGCTGAGGTTCGGATCGAGATTTTGATAGAAATCGCCAAATTCTGCGAATGTCATAAATAAGTCGAGTATTAAAAGTAAAAAGGCAATTTTAGCTGTGTATTTTATATTAAGAGCATGTTTTCTTTTTCCCATGTGAAGGTTATCAACCAACATTTCATATAAGTAGTTTTTATATATTATTTAGTTAGTTAGCTGCTATTTAAACTTGATTTTAATTTCAAGTAGCATTTTACTTTTTAATATATATAGATTAAAATCCAATTATATAGTTTCTGAAAAGATTTTTAACAGGTAATTGAAAAAGAAGAGAGAAAGAGACTCAGAAAAGATGATAAAAGTAATATGGCACAAAATGCATGAACAAATCATGATTTTTCATCATTGTCTCTAATTATTATAATTTATTAAATTAAGCCCGTTGTTATTTTAATTATTTTCGTAAATAAATAACGCATGTTAGTATAGTAGCGTTTGTTAATTACATTTAAATTTCAAAATGAGCAGAATTTCTACTTCTCATTGTAATTATTTTTGAAGGAATTGTAATTAAAGAATTCTTCAGTTTAAAAACAAATCCTTTAAAGTAAAACATTGAAATTTGAAATTTAAAGGGTTTTCTCAATTTGGGGGGGGGATCTAGCCAACAAACAGTCCACATTAAAATATGTGTTCGTTATAGGTTTCTGTGAATAGCAAGGCAATAACAACTTAAAATGTATTATTTTGATTAAAACACAAATTGGAAGCTTAAGACGATTTTATACACCTGACTGATCATTCAGGACATGACTAATGTACTCTCGGACCATACAAACACAGGTCGGAAACACTAATCAGCAGAATCTCTGTTTTAGTAATAACAAATTGATAACATCTATAAAGTAAGTATATCAAGAACCATGCGTCCTAATGCCCTACAAGTTCTTTTCACCTTTGTGAATTTTGAAGTAAATGAGTAACTAAATGAAGATTAAAAATAAAAAGTAATATATATAAGGTAATTCGGGGAAAGTTGCCAATGGGGGAAGACGCAAGTTGGGGAATAAAATTTTTATGCTTCGATAGATGACAATACTGAGCCACTTGTGTGAAGAGTCTGCTCCGAAATTGTTTGTGGCTTGGTAATTTATATGAACTGATGTCTTTAATCGGCATTATTTTTGGATCTCGTAAGATTTAACGTGGTGAATACCACTTTTATAAAATTCCGTTCTTCATATTTAAAGTTCATAAGCGTACTTGTTCTTTTAAATAAGACATTAGCAATACAAGTGAGTTGTTCATTATGTTACACATGCTTGTAGAAGCGGCCATAACACTGTAGCAATAAGGAAAAAAGCGTGTGTGGCATCTTACCCGTATACTTGGGGGAAGAAGCCACATGGTTCAGAAATAAATGAAATAGACTTTAAAATTTGCTTTTTTAAATTATATAACGCTGTATATGATCGTATAAATTATAAATGCAATTAATAATTATCGTTATAATTAATTATAAATTTTAATAAATAGAATTCACATTGTATTATCACACAGAAAATGCCTCGAAGCTACAAAAGAAAAACTGATCGCGCTACTTGGTTGAAATGTTGTGTAGGCTATCATTCGAGACTGTGCTGTTACTATTTTTAGCAAACTAATTATGAAAGAATTTAATGTTTTGTTTTTCTATGGTTATTGTTAATTGACATTTATGTTGTTGCTGTGGGATTAAGAGTTCTCTGTGGTCGGCTTGCGGAGATTCAAGTCCCAATGCTTTGCTATGGAGAAAAGGGCCTTAACGCCTAATCATTTTTCTCAGAAAGTAGTAGGCATTTTTAAATGCAATTTTCCTGTGTGAATCTTGAGAACTATTCGCAAGGATTGCGCGAATCAGATTTGAGTTAATTTAGCCGAAAGAGATTTTATTGCAGTCTGAAAAGTAACATAAATTCTAGACTGTAATAAAGTCTCTTTAGGCTAAATTAACTCAAATCTGATTAGATTAGTCTTATTTTCTTATTTACTGTGGTGTTGTTGCATCTTACCATAACTACTGGAATTTTCCCCATATATATGAGGGAAGATGCCAGAATTAAACGACTTTCTTTAACATTAAATTTCTTATTTATTTTTTGATGCTAAGACGAGAATTAACTTGCATATATGACCAATTAACTATTGAAAAATACAGTGTATTTTTTTCATGATCTTGTTACTTAAATTTCCAATGTATTTAATCGAAAATTCCTTAAATGTGGCGTCTTCCCCCGGTTTTCCTTAATTGACAATCAGCATTGGAGGTTTTACGAACATTCATATATTCATGAGTAGCTCTAAATGAAAATAAAATCTCTGTGTCAGTAAAAACTTTAGTGGAAAATTTTTACATACGCACTCAAACACATTGCCAGCATCCCTCTCAGGAGTGTCGTGCTCGAACATGGATGGGGTTTAGGCTGGACGATGCATCCGTGCATAAGCAAAGCACCTAAGTTAATATACTATTATAAAATTGTGTTTCAATTAATACAAAAAAACAACTACCCGTGTCCCCCCCCCTTTACTTTGAAATTTCTGTCGGTGGCTCCGTTGTTCCCAAACTTATGATTCAATTTCTTTAGCTAGTTTTCATAGAGATAAATATTTTTTGAATACAAAGTGACTTCATATAACTTTTTTAAAACATGTTTGCTGCCATTTAAACTTAATAAGAAAAGACTTTATTTTAAAACTTATTTCAAGCAAAAATATTTTTTTATATGTAATAAAAAATAATACACATTACTGAAGTTTTGTCTATAATCTTCTAATGCTGATGTATCGAAAATTCCGATTTAAGTATTGTGACATACAATGATTTATAAATTTTAATATCGTCCTGCCTAAGTTGGGATAACGGGCAATCGTGTGACCAAAACGAACTTGTAGAGCTCGAACGTATTTTCCTTTGGCCATCAGTATCATTGTCGCCGGACTACTATCAAGAATTTATGTAATTTTACTCCTAGTCTGGCGCACCTTGTCCTCTATGGACCTTGTGCCATTTAAACCCCTATTAACCAACCAACCAACAACTATCAAGAATATTTCTAGACTGAGGAGACTTTTGAGGTGCAAAATGACACATTTTCAACAACGGGAAGAAATTTTCGTGAAGCTAGGATGTGCAAATTGGTAGCAATTACAAATACTCCGAGCATTAAAATATCAATTTGAATCAGTATATCGCAATGCAGTTTTATCCTAAAATAGTTTCGTGCAGTGAAACGGCAGTAGAAAAGCAAATATAAGAGGGTAAATAAAAGGACACCGATAAAAAACGGAATTTTACCATTCGGAGAAGATTAAAAAATTAATTACTATTGGAAAATTAAAATTAGTATTAATTTATATGCCGGTATTCCTTGTGACTATTACAATTTCAAAAGTTCAATAAACAATAGCAAAGTCTTTAATTGGTCATTTCGTTATAAAAAAAAATGAAAATATTGTTGCGGTACTGAATATTGTCTAACAGTTTAAGTCATCCATATAATGGAGTTCTGGATTTAGTGAGGAAAATGGAGTCTTTTTGAAGTATGATTTTCAAAATGTATTGGACTACGTATTATACACTCTTGTTGAGCTTTTTTTAATTTCACGGAAGAAATAATTACAGAAATAATGAAGAATAGTTTAGAATGAACTAAAAAGTGCACACATACTTAAAATACCCCCTTTCCTCTTTGAAAGAAAATAATAATTACATTTTTTTTTTAATTTTCCAAAACTGCTGCAACTATCGTGGCCAGAACAGGACACCCACCTTAGTGTATTTTCTTTTTTTACAGAAGAGTACACGGGGAAAATGCCGAAACCAAGAATCTAAGAAATCCCTCACAAAAGCTGAGGTTCGGATCGAGATTTTGATAGAAATCGCCAAATTCTGCGAATGTCATAAATAAGTCGAGTATTAAAAGTAAAAAGGCAATTTTAGCTGTGTATTTTATATTAAGAGCATGTTTTCTTTTTCCCATGTGAAGGTTATCAACCAACATTTCATATAAGTAGTTTTTATATATTATTTAGTTAGTTAGCTGCTATTTAAACTTGATTTTAATTTCAAGTAGCATTTTACTTTTTAATATATATAGATTAAAATCCAATTATATAGTTTCTGAAAAGATTTTTAACAGGTAATTGAAAAAGAAGAGAGAAAGAGACTCAGAAAAGATGATAAAAGTAATATGGCACAAAATGCATGAACAAATCATGATTTTTCATCATTGTCTCTAATTATTATAATTTATTAAATTAAGCCCGTTGTTATTTTAATTATTTTCGTAAATAAATAACGCATGTTAGTATAGTAGCGTTTGTTAATTACATTTAAATTTCAAAATGAGCAGAATTTCTACTTCTCATTGTAATTATTTTTGAAGGAATTGTAATTAAAGAATTCTTCAGTTTAAAAACAAATCCTTTAAAGTAAAACATTGAAATTTGAAATTTAAAGGGTCTTCTCAATTTGGGGGGGGGATCTAGCCAACAAACAGTCCACATTAAAATATGTGTTCGTTATAGGTTTCTGTGAATAGCAAGGCAATAACAACTTAAAATGTATTATTTTGATTAAAACACAAATTGGAAGCTTAAGACGATTTTATACACCTGACTGATCATTCAGGACATGACTAATGTACTCTCGGACCATACAAACACAGGTCGGAAACACTAATCAGCAGAATCTCTGTTTTAGTAATAACAAATTGATAACATCTATAAAGTAAGTATATCAAGAATCATGCGTCCTAATGCCCTACAAGTTCTTTTCACCTTTGTGAATTTTGAAGTAAATGAGTAACTAAATGAAGATTAAAAATAAAAAGTAATATATATAAGGTAATTCGGGGAAAGTTGCCAATGGGGGAAGACGCAAGTTGGGGAATAAAATTTTTATGCTTCGATAGATGACAATACTGAGCCACTTGTGTGAAGAGTCTGCTCCGAAATTGTTTGTGGCTTGGTAATTTATATGAACTGATGTCTTTAATCGGCATTATTTTTGGATCTCGTAAGATTTAACGTGGTGAATACCACTTTTATAAAATTCCGTTCTTCATATTTAAAGTTCATAAGCGTACTTGTTCTTTTAAATAAGACATTAGCAATACAATTGAGTTGTTCATTATGTTACACATGCTTGTAGAAGCGGCGATAACACTGTAGCAATAAGGAAAAAAGCGTGTGTGGCATCTTACGCGTATACTTGGGGGAAGAAGCCACATGGTTCAGAAATAAATGAAATAGACTTTAAAATTTGCTTTTTTAAATTATATAACGCTGTATATGATCGTATAAATTATAAATGCAATTAATAATTATCGTTATAATTAATTATAAATTTTAATAAATAGAATTCACATTGTATTATCACACAGAAAATGCCTCGAAGCTACAAAAGAAAAACTGATCGCGCTACTTGGTTGAAATGTTGTGTAGGCTATCATTCGAGACTGTGCTGTTACTATTTTATTAACTAATTATGAAAGAATTTAATGTTTTGTTTTTCTATGGTTATTGTTAATTGACATTTATGTTGTTGCTGTGGGATTAAGAGTTCTCTGTGGTCGGCTTGCGGAGATTCAAGTCCCAATGCTTTGCTATGGAGAAAAGGGCCTTAACGCCTAATCATTTTTCTCAGAAAGTAGTAGGCATTTTTAAATGCAATTTTCCTGTGTGAATCTTGAGAACTATTCGCAAGGATTGCGCGAATCAGATTTGAGTTAATTTAGCCGAAAGAGATTTTATTGCAGTCTGAAAAGTAACATAAATTCTAGACTGTAATAAAGTCTCTTTAGGCTAAATTAACTCAAATCTGATTAGATTAGTCTTATTTTCTTATTTACTGTGGTGTTGTTGCATCTTACCATAACTACTGGAATTTTCCCCATATATATGAGGGAAGATGCCAGAATTAAACGACTTTCTTTAACATTAAATTTCTTATTTATTTTTTGATGCTAAGACGAGAATTAACTTGCATATATGACCAATTAACTATTGAAATATACAGTGTATTTTTTTCATGATCTTGTTACTTAAATTTCCAATGTATTTAATCGAAAATTCCTTAAATGTGGCGTCTTCCCTCGGTTTTCCTTAATTGGCAATCAGCATTGGAGGTTTTACGAACATTCATATATTCATGAGTAGCTCTAAATGAAAATAAAATCTCTGTGTCAGTAAAAACTTTAGTGGAAAATTTTTACATACGCACTCAAACACATTGCCAGCATCCCTCTCAGGAGTGTCGTGCTCGAACATGGATGGGGTTTAGGCTGGACGATGCATCCGTGCATAAGCAAAGCACCTAGGTTAATATACTATTATAAAATTGTGTTTCAATTAATACAAAAAAACAACTACCCGTGTCCCCCCCCCTTTACTTTGAAATTTCTGTCGGTGGCTCCGTTGTTCCCAAACTTATGATTCAATTTCTTTAGCTAGTTTTCATAGAGATAAATATTTTTTGAATACAAAGTGACTTCATATAACTTTTTTTAAAACATGTTTGCTGCCATTTAAACTTAATAAGAAAAGACTTTATTTTAAAACTTATTTCAAGCAAAAATATTTTTTTATATGTAATAAAAAATAATACACATTACTGAAGTTTTGTCTATAATCTTCTAATGCTGATGTATCGAAAATTCCGATTTAAGTATTGTGACATACAATGATTTATAAATTTTAATATCGTCCTGCCTAAGTTGGGATAACGGGCAATCGTGTGACCAAAACGAACTTGTAGATCTCGAACGTATTTTACTTTGGCCATCAGCATCACTTCGCCGGACTACTATCAAGAATTTATGTAATTTTACTCTTAGTCTGACGCAGTTTGTCCTCTATGGACCTTGTGCCATTTAAACCCCTACTAACCAACCAACCAACAACTATCAAGAATGTTTCCAGACTGAGGAGACTTCAGAGGTGCAAAATGACACATTTTCAACAACGGGAAGAAATTTTCGTGAAGTTAGGATGTGCAAATTGGTAGCAATTACAAATACTTCGAGCATTAAAATATCAATATGAAACAGTACATCGCAATGCAGTTTTATCCTAAACTAATTTCGTCCAGTGAAACAGCAGTAAAAAAGCAAATATAAGAGGGCAAATAAAAGGACACTGAGAAAAAAGATAATGTTACCATTCGGAGGAAATAAAAAAAATTAAATATTATTGGAAAATTATAATTTGTATTAATTTCGATACCGGTCTTCCTTGTGACTATTTACGTTTCAAAAGTTTAATAAATAATTGCAGTATCGTTGATTGATGATTCGTTATAAAAAAAATATGAAAATATTGTTCCGGTACTGAATATTTTCTAGCAGTTTTAGTCATCCATATGTTAGAGTTCCGGATTTAGTGAGGAAAATAGAGTCTTTTTGAAGTATACTATTCAAAATGTATTGGAGTACATATTACGCACTCTTGTTAAGCTTTTTAAAAACAATTTTTTCTATTTAACGGGAGAAATAATTATAGAAATAATGAAGAATAGTTACGAATGAACTGCAAAGTGCACAGTATCATTAAAATTTCCTCGTTCCTTTTTTAAAGAAGAGAATAATTACGTTTTTTTTTCAACAACTGCTGCAACTACCATGCCCAGGACAGGACACCCACCTTATTGTTTGTTTGTTTGTTTGTTTGAATTGAGAAATTGTTCTTGAGGTTTCTGACTGCAATCTTGAAGATGGTCTTATACCCCTGAATATCCGTTTTGACATTTATTAATAATGTAGAGCACAACAGAAGTACAAACACAGTAGAAGGGGGTGGAAATGATCTTATTGTTTTTTTGTGTTGTTGTTTGTTTTGTTTTTAAAGAAGAGTACACGGGGAAAATGCCGAAACCAAGAATCATAAGAAATCCCTCACAAACGCTGAGGTTCGGATCGCTCTTTTGATAGAAATCCCGGAATTCTGAGAATGTCAGAAATAAGTCAAGTATAAGAAATAGTCAATTTTAGCTGTGTATCTTATATTAAGAGCATTTTTTCTTTTTCCCATATGAAGGTTATCAACCAACGTTTCATCTAAGTAGTTTTTATATATTATTTAGTCTGTTGCTATTTTAATTTGATTTTGATTTCAGTTAGCATTTTAATTTTTAATATATAGATTAAAATCCAATAATATGGTGTCTGAAAAGATTTTTAACAGGTAATTAAAAAAGAAGAGAGACTCAGAAAAGATGATAAAAGTAATATGGCACAAAATACATGAACGAATCATGATTTTTCATCATTGTCTCTAATTATTATAATTTGTTAAATCAAACCCGTTGTAATTTTAATTATTTTCGTAAATAAATAACGCGTGTTAGTATTGTAGCATTCGTCAGTTACATCTAAATTTCAAAGTGAGCAAAACTTCTACTTCTCTTTGTAATTATTTCTATAAGAATTGTAATAAAAGAATTTTTCAATTTAAAAACAAATCCTTTAAAGTAAAACGTTGAAATCCGAAATTTAAAGGGGCATTCAATTTAGGGGGGGGGGTGAAATCTAGCCAACAAACAGTCCACCTTAAAATATGTCTTTTTGTGAATAGCAAGGCAATAGGTGTTTTTTGTGAATAGCAAGGCAATAACAACTTAAAATGCATTATTGTGATTAAAACGAAAATTGAAAGCTTAAGACGATTTAGATGCACCTGACTGATCATTCAGACATAACTAATGTACTCTCGGACCATACAAATACAGGCCGGAAACACTAACCAGCAGAATGTCTGTTTCAGTAGTAACAAATTGATAACATCCATAAACGAACTTTATCAAGTATCCCTCTCAGGTGTGTCGTGCTCGATCATGGTTGGGCGTTCTAAAAATGTGTCCTAATATTCTACAAATTCTTTTCAGATATGTGAATTTTGAAAGTAAACGAATAAATAAATAAAGAATAAAAAAAAACTAATATGAAATTTTGACATTCTGTATAGTAAATTTTACGAACATTCAAAAATGTAACGGTAGCGGTAATAAAATGTAACGGTAACGGTTTAGGAACGGTAAATAAAAATATGGTTTACTGTGTCAGTAAAAATATTAGTGGAAATTTTTCATATACATATGAGTTTAAATTATTTTAAGCAAAATCATTAAAGTTATGCATCACATTTGATTTACCGGCAGTTAGGGGATTTTACTCAACTTGGTACCGAGGCTCGTTAGAGGTCAATTTCTGTGCGAACGAATTCTAAAATTGATTGATCAGCTGAGAGCAAAATCCCCATGCAACACGAAATCTACAGTTCTTAGATGACGTAACCGAGCATAGTTTTCGTAGTCGGAAGATGAAATAAATCCTGAATCGACAACAATCGGAATTTCTGTATGACATAAAGCTAAGTAATCCGAAATTTCGAAGTGAGGGAGGGATGAATTTATCCCGATATCACCCCTTTTTCCCTGGCTCAGCCCCTTGTACAGACGGCATACTTTTGTGCTGTGATGTACAAGTCGAAACTATCTTCGAGTGGCAAGTTGTCCGCCAGTCGACGAATAGTCTGGCCATCTTCTATCACTTTTGGATCTCAATCACGATGCCAGCATCCCTCTCAGGGGTGTCGTGCTCGAACATGGTCGGGCGTTTGGGCGCGTAAGCAAAACATCAATTTGAATCCGCTACTATAAAAGTGTCTTTCAATTAAAAAAAGCTGTGTCCCCTCCCCCAACGCCTCCTTTAAAGTTTCTGCCTGTAGCACCGTAGCACTCAAAGGGATGATCCAATTTTTTTAACTAGTTTTTATAGGAATAGATCTTTATTGAATATTAACGAGTTCATTTCTTAATTTTTTTAAAAGTAAAACCTTCAGATCTGCGTTTAACACTAGTACGTATATTTTAGTTTGAATGAAGATCTTATGTTTGTTGCTATTTAAATTTAAAAAAGACTTTATTTTTAAAATTGCTTTATTCTACTTCTTTGAAAAGAATTTTTAAACTATCATTAAAAAGAAACATAATAGTGATTTTGGTCTTTATTCTTCTAATTCCGATGTATAGCAAAATTGCAATATTAGAATAGTGATATATCATGATTTTTAAATGTTAACATTGTCTAGCCCCAGTTGGCAAAACACGCAATTGTGCTATCAAAACGAACTTGTGGATCTCGAACATTTTCTGCTTTGACCTTCAACATGACGTCACCGCACTACAATCAAGAATGTTCGTAGATTGTTAGAGATTTGAAAGGCACAAAATGACACATTTTCAGCCAGTCGAAGAAAGTTTCGTGATGCTAATATGTGCTAATTAGTAATAGCAAAAAAGTATTTCGAATATTAAAATATCTATATGCTTCAGTAAATCTAAGACAATCCCAAAGATAATATTTTTCGAGGATTAAATGAATTGCAGTAGAAAAACAAATATAAAAGGTTTGATAAAAGAAATCTGAGAAAAAAAAAACAAATTGTCGCCATTCCGAAGAGATAAGAAGTGGAGAAAAATTGAGTAAAAAATAAACTAAACATTATTGGAAAAGTAAAGTTAGTAATAATTTCTATGCCGGTAGTCCTTGTGACTATTTCAATTTTAGAAGTTTTAATCATTACAGTACAGGAAAGTAACTCCAGGAGCAGTCTACCTACATGGTTTAAGACTTAAGGTGGAATGACTTTTTCTTTCTTCTGAAGCAAAGCAATTATTTTTTAGGGGAACTTCAACGGCAGTTGAAGTTTCACTTTACATTTTTTTTATGAATATAGGAATACACCAGAATTAATCGAGAATAGCGGTTTCGTTAATAGATAATTTCTCTAAAAAATAATTAAAATTAAAAATGTTGTTGTTCAGTACTGAATATTTTCTGGCCGTTTAAGACTTTCATATGTCGGAGTTCTGGATTTAACGAGAAAAATGGAGTCTTTTTAAAGTACAATGATGAAAATGTATTGGACTGCATGTTAGACACTCTTATTGAGCTATTTAAAAAAATATTTCCTTGGATTTAACGAGAGAAATAATTAATAAGATAATGGGGAATAGCTTACAAATAAATGAAATAATAGTAATTACTATTTTTAATTTTCCAGCAACTACTGCAACTACCATGGCCGGGACAGGACCCCCACCTTATTGTATTTCTTCAAAAATGAAAAGTACTCGGGAAAAATTAAAAGAACCGAGAATCATAAGAAATCCCTCTCGAAAGCTGAGGTCCGGATCGCAATTTCGATAGAAATCGCTGAATTCCTCGAATGTCAGAAATAAGTCACTTCCAAGAAAAAAAATCAATTTTTGCTGTGTATCTTATATTAAGAGCATGTTTTGTTTTTTTAACTTAAGCAAATTTTCTCTTAAGTAGTTTTTATGTATTATTTATTTATTTATTTATTGCTCTGTTAACTTAATTTTGGTTTCAATCAGCATTTTACTTTCATTCAAAGTTCCTCGTTAATTACGGTTCCCACTGTACATGTTTGAGAGGGAATAATTTAAATAATTATTTAATACATTAAATTAACTGCATTAAATAAACCACAAATAATAAGTATAAATGCTGGATAATTTTTATTTACAACAATAAAATCTATAACCTAAACTTCACGAAGTATCATTACTATAGTTACATACAATAATTATATAATATCAGTAATACATGTTTAATTTACATGAACACTCGTGATCACACATTAAAACCTGTTTAATAATATTATTTACACACTTAAATACCATGCAATTTGTTACTTAAGTTGCACTCTGTGTTCCTTTGTTATGAGCACAACTTATAGTAAGTAAACTAAGTAAACTATATTATACAAATTAAACTATTCATATAAATGCTAGCTAATTTATTTACATATTTACAACGCAAATATAAGTTACACTATGGAGATACCTTAATCTAATTATAAATTACTTATAAACATAATATTACATAATTATTTTAAACACATTCAATTACCGAATGTAGAAAGAGATTTAATACTTAAAATTCTTAAAGTAACAAAGGTTTTCATAATTATCTCAGTTCATTATCAGTTATTAAAATTTCGCGATATATTGTTTTTATATTATACCGGTAAATTTATATTATTACATCTACGTTAGTTAGTAGGTGTAATGGATATTGCTTTTTGACGATTAATTTTGAATTCATTATATTTTATTGTTCTCATTCTAGTTATTTTTTATCGTTGCATTATATATAATATACAATTTTAAACACAAATTTAATATTTCATCGCCGTATTATTATTAAAGAATTTTTCATCCTATTAATAAATCTACTTAAAACAAATTGTGAAAGTTTAAAACAGTATTCTCCAAATTTTACTGAAAACATGCATATGCTGTACAATAAGATTTTGGTCAATAGTAAGAAGTTACAGTTTCAAGTCAGCTGTTTAAATTCATTCATTCAATCATACTTAAGTCTATTCTACTGTAAATTTTAAAGTGACAAAATGTAAACTATATAATATTTTATTTCATGCCAGTATTTTTTTCTAGAAACGCACCATAAGCAACTAAGATTAGGTTATAAAATAATTTGCTTAAATTATGAAAAGTCAAACTTTTTTCATTCCCCTTAGCACGACTGCTTCTTTTATAAGCCACTCTTGTTAAATAATTTACGTTGAATTTTTATCAAAATTTTTGATTAAATATTTACATTTTTCGGAAATACCTGAAATTATAAAAAAATAACTTTTTTATCACGCCATATCACCACTTTGCAACTAAATGAAACGCAGCAGTTTTAAATATAAACTGCTTGCTGTTAGAAGCTATTTCCCAGATACTGCGATTTCAAATTCGATGCGATTTAATATTTTACAGATATCTTCCTCTGTAAATCGCAATGATCTCTTGAAGTTAAAAGTTCATTCTAGTATAAGAAAATGTTGAGATAATAAAGAAAATGTTAATTTAAAGTTTTTTCTACTTCTTACACAAACTGACTCAGTAATTTGATCATTACCCTTTAAACTGTTGTCTTTTAACGGTATGCGGATTTTTAATATAATTTACTTCTATAAATTCTTGCCAATATGTTAATTTTATTCTTTATACTCCTAAAATGTTTAAAAAAAAACACTTTTCAAAAGTATGGAAGACGTATTAAACCGTCAACGATGAGTACTTTAGTTAGATAACTATATTGCGAAAAAAAAATATACAAAAGGCTGAGTAACTTATTGATATATTTATAAATAAAAGTTCCGACACACGATAAAATACAGAAATCTAAACGGCAAAATCATATATAAAAATGCAACAAATGATTATTATAAACAAACTAAAATAAAGAATACCTATGACTACATTTATTTACAATAAAAACCTTTTCTGAGCCAATGAATATTTAAAATAATAATAATAATAATAATAATAGCAATAATAATAATAAATTGCAGAAAAAAAGAATATTTCAAAATGCTAAATCTGATTATTATAAACTAACTAAAATAAGTTATATCTATCACTACATTCATTTACAATGTAATACTTCGGAGCTAGTGAATAACTATAACAAATTAAAAATAAAATAAAGTAGGGTAATCGCAATAATCATGTAAGACATTTTTGTCGTAGTATTTGGATAACTTGTGTAACGTCCAAAATAGATTTACGAAGAAGTCTTTCTTCTGAACTAACACTTTTGATTCTAGTTTACTTTATTTTATTTCCAGCATTTGGAAAATAATTAAACTTTATTTGATGAAAATATGTCAGCTAATAATAAAATAAATTATTCTTTTTATACTACCAGCCTTTAACATAGCCAATCTAAGTAAATTAAGACAATTTGCATAAAAAAGATATACAGAAAACAGTTGCATATTTAACGAATACATTCAAAATAAAAATTTAAAATAAAAGTTTTCATTTAGCACTTATTGAAAAGGCGGGTATGCACAATCGAGATAGGTTGGTACCCAATTTGATGAAGTTGCTGCTACAAGTATAGCTTGTTATATGATGCAAATGAATTAAGACTGACAAGGGGACCCTAAAAGGCTTCGGGAAAACGAATTTCAATTATCTTCATCGTAGTGGCAACCACGCGAGTATACTATATGTCAAGATGCAATACACCCTCTTCAGCGACGTGAGTGGCACGACACTACGCATGTTCGGGTTGCATTTTCGAATCTTTTGCTATGGAATTTTTTTTTAGCCAGTAGTATGGTCAGCAGAAGTCAGTAGTAATTAATTTGTTAGAAAAATAAATAAATTATTCATTTGTTTATGTTTTTTTACTGATTGATTTTTTGATAGTTCTTTTAAAATTAAATTTTATCAAAATTCAATGTTCTCCAAATTAATACAAAAAAGTACAAAAAAAATTACTGCAATTTATATACATCGATGAATTTTACAGCTGGGTTTCGATAAAATTTGATTTGCGTCGAATATAAAAAAGACAGGAAGTGCTAATCTCGGGACATAAATGTTTTTTCCATGTATTTCTCGTTTTAATAATTGATTTTTTCCAAAAATGCTCCATTCGCAGTTTTATTAGTGTGTATTCATTATTAGAAACATCGAAAAAATAATTTTTTTTTCATTTTTCTTTGTCCTATTCTGATTCTTTTATATGCAAATTGGAAGGCCAAGCGTTGTACATAATTTTTCTATAATTCATTTTTAATTATTCTTGGTGGATTTTTATAAGTATTTTAATTGGGAACCCCAAATCCTTATGTAATTTACTTTTTAAAGTATCTAGTTTTAATTATATAGATTAAATCTAATAATAAGATATTTGTGAATAAATTTTTATCAGGTAATTAAAAAAGAAGAGAGAAAGAGACTCAGAAAAGATGCCAAAAGTAGTATGGCATAAAGTACATGAACTGATCATGATTTTTCATCATCGTCTCTAATTATCATTTATTAAACTTCCCCCTTGTTATTTTAATTATATTCATAAATAAATAGCAGATGTTAGTATTCTGGCGTTAGTCGATTACATTTAAATTCTAATATCAACAAAACTTATAGTTCTCATTCTAGTTATTTTTGAGTTGATTATAATGAAAGAGTTTTTCAGTTTACAAACATATCCTTTAAAACCAAACGTTGAAATTTGAAATTTAGAGGGTTTTCTCAATATAGGGAAAAATTCGGAGAAACACACATTCCGCATTAAAATATTTGTTCAATATAGGTTTTTGTGAACAGCGTGGCAATATTAACTCAAAATGTATTTTTATTATTATCAGAACGCAAATTGAAAATTTAAGACGATTTTGGATACACCTGACTGATTATTCAGGACACGACTAATGTACTCTGGGATCAT
Organism: Cheiracanthium punctorium; assembly: GCA_038373885.1. Classification (NCBI taxonomy): domain Eukaryota; kingdom Metazoa; phylum Arthropoda; class Arachnida; order Araneae; family Cheiracanthiidae; genus Cheiracanthium; species Cheiracanthium punctorium. The sequence goes on from JAWZYV010015337.1 coordinate 221,889, forward strand.
ATAAGCACGCATCGTTAACACTAATCAGCAGATAGCAGGTTCAAATCCCTATACATATGAAAACAATTTTGCTTATAAGCTTCTTACCTTGCATATGTTTATGAGCTGGTACTTGAGACGGTAATTTATTGCTCTATGGAATCTTTCTTTTGAAAACATTATAAGTCACGCACATTACGAGTGAAAATTCCGTCTGCAGAAGATCGTAAAGTTGTTGTTTTGTTGTTAAGGCAAAACATACCAGGGCTATCTGCCGAAGGGAAGGAATAACTTGGACGGAATTTTAAGAATATTTAATGCGTATTTACTCAGATCATGAAGAAAACTATAGCTATACTTATGTACTACCACGCGGTTTTATAAAAATTCTAGAATTCTCAAAATAAATTCTAGAATGACGCATTCCATGATCGTCACTGATAACTTTTATAATTTCTCATCTTGTTCACTTGTTTCGTCTTCAAACATCAGGAATTTGTTGTCTCCACTTTTAAATTGTTATAGTAATGTTTTTATCTAATATCATAATTGTTGAAAAAAGAAAAGTTTCACATATGTGGTTTAAACATTAAAAAATCATCTAAATATTTAAACGCAAATATTTAATCCTAATATTTAAACCAATATTTTTTTCGGGAGAGCAAAATTTAAAAAAAATTGTTTGGTAATGAGGATTTTTTATAATACATCGAAGATTTATTTACTTCAAGAACAGCTTACCTGTTTGGAATAAAATACGTTATTTCTTGACTATTCACTAACTTCAATTATGATTTTAAATCTCTTCAATCGATTTGAAATCAGTTTTAGAACATTAAACGTGTAAGTTTCTTAATTTCAAGTACTCACCTCTACTGCAACTGAACTAATTTTCAGGTAATTTTTTAAAAAATACGACTCTTGTAAAATCCTCGTCAAGAAATCCTTAGAAATTTTTACAGAACACCCTATAACTAAACAAACTTTAAAAAAGAATAAGAAAAAGTGGTCCGAAAGTTATCCGAATACGATGAAAATAAATTCCATGATTCAATGAATATAAATTCTAAAATTCATAGCTATAATACAGTGTTTTTACGATTTATTTTCCACGTCAAACAGCTGCTACTATTTTCAGATTTAATCGGCATAAAATAGTGAGTAAATGTTTAGAAAAAAAAAATCCCCAGAAAAACAACAGAGTCCACAGTCTCTGATTCAATAATTAAAACTGAAGTTGGTTTTAAAATCCTTCCTTGTATTTGCATTCTTGCACTTGCATTGAAATATATGAAACCGATAAACTGTGGCCGAAAAGCTCAGTAACTAAACACAATTTGACTATTTTAAATGCCCACAGAATGTATTACCTTTACTCTGAAGCAAGCATTCACAGAATAATGAATTTGAAGTATGAATGAGAAAATCCATAAAAAATAGAGTACTTAGTAAATATCAAGTTTGTGAACTAAATTATTAATAATATTTCTTGAAATACTGAATATTTTATCAATTGCAAGCTTAAAAGAAAAAAAATCCAATCCCAAAATTATTTGAATTTACCTCAGTTTTACAGATTGTTGATATACTTTGCTACCTTCTCTAAAAGAAGAGCTAATAATCAATTTACATTACATTTCTCGAAAAAGGAAAAAGAAAGAAAAAGAAAAAAAATCATGTTTTAAAACTAGGCATTTCTGAAAATTTAGCTGATATTTAGCATAATCAATAAAGAGGATTAGGGTAATATATATAGAAAAGAAAAGATAATACAAGGCTCTGAAATGGTACTCAATTGGTAATGGTACCTTAAAATATTTTTAATCCTCATACAGACATCCATTTTTCAAGCTTACAGGAAAATACACTAAAATAGTATGAAGATTTTCAGTTAAGTATTTAAAATATTAATATATTATTTTGAAAAAAGTGAGACTCATAAATTTTATACTGTTTATACGTAAAATACATTTTTCCTCATAATCTCAAATTGCTCACGTTTACTTGATTAATCTGTTACTGGTACAAATGCACATTAGAAGGAAAATAAATGAGCCAAAAATTACGTAATGCAGACTTGAGAAAGTTTTATTGAAATTCAAAGGAATATGAGTTGCATTAAATCGATGCAAGTGATATTTCAACACGGATTTTCAGAATAAGTTGTTTTTTCTATGAAGGAAAATAGCAAATTATTCTGAGAAATCTTAGATAAAAATAACTAAAAATTTCTAGTAAGATGAACGTATTTAAAGGAATGTGAGTTCCATTAAATTGATGCAAGTGATATTTCGACACGGGTTTACAGAATAAAGTGTTTTTTATAAGTAGAGAAACAATCGATTATTCTTCAAAATCTTAGCTAAAAATAGCTAAAAATTTCTAGTATGATGAACTTTAAAGTCCTGTTTCCAGAATTGTAATCCAGGACATTTCTAGTTCATTTAATTTTCGCTTTTCCGAAGCTACAAATGAAAAATTTCAGAGAATATTTTATCATTTTATGAAGAATCTGACGCATTACATTAGAAATCCTTACAATTATTATCAAAATTAACATTAGAAATCATAACAACAAAATAATAAATTAATTAACAGTACTTCCAATTACCACAAATAAATAAAATACAATAAAAATTATAATTACATGCCGCTTTTTTCATAGATATAATCAAAAATAAAATTTAAAAGTTAACGTTTTATGATTATCACGTATGCAAAAAAATTCAAATTGTAAGTATGAAGTCTTATCTTCGAAAACTTATTCTCAAAAAATTACCTTCACGGAGTTAATCGAAGTTTAAGTTCTTAGTATTTGTAGCCAAGACTAGGTACAAAACCAACTAAGATATTATAAATTAAATAAAAGGTGAGAGGAAAATATTACCACTCTCATTCGACCTCTACTACTATTGCGTGAGCGTCAAATTGAATTTCAGCAGCCGTGACGTCGATTTTGTTTTTGACATTTGAATTTCAGGTGATAAAAGATTTCTGAATATAATTTTAATGAAATTTTTATGTGAGAAAGAAAGCAAATATTTGCAAAAAAAATGTAAAATTTTGAATCTATTATTTTATTAAATATTATGTTGAAAAAGTTGTTTTTCAAAGATAGGACTTCATTTTACTAACTTTAAATTTTGGTATGCAGAGCCACATTTACCAAATTATATTATATATTTTTTAATTTTTTGTAAATACGAGGGACTGCAATCGAAAATAACTGAATCCCTTGTACATATAAATATATGATCATATGAAAATTTTAGGGACCGAATCTTAAAATACTTGTAAAAAGCATTTTTCCCACATAGAACACTATTTTTCGTCTTTGGTACAGAATCTTTAAGTAAATAACAAAACGGCTATGCGTGTAACTATTAATTTGGAATCAAATACTTTTTTCTTTCTTAAAGTTTGAAAATCATGCAATAATCTGCAAGCAGCATATTTTTCTCTAATTAGCTTTTAAATAATGCTTTAAGCGCACTTCATTTAGGAGAAAGATAGTTATTTCTGCATACAAATTTCGGCATTCTAGGGTTAAGTCAATGTTCTCAATCCGACAAATAATTAAAAAAAGTGTTTTGAAATACAAAATTATTTCATTTATCAATCAATTAAACTTTCAGCTTATCAGATTAAAAGAAATATACGTTAAAAATTGATTAATATAGAAATTTGGCATTATATAACAACATTTCCTGCAGCATGCCCAAAGTGAATATCTTCTCATTTAATATTGGTCATTATGAATATATAGAACTGTCTTAAAAGTTTATATTAAGAAAAATTAATTGCAATTTATATTAAGAAAAATCTGCTAGTTGCTTTTATTGCTTTACAAAAAAAAATATAATCAATTATTCACGAAATATGATATTGGGGGTATTTTTCCCCAACCTAACTAAATATTCTTGCTTCACATTTCAATCTGAACATTTTTATTAGAGGAGGCGAAACATGCGCATTCTTACATATAACGCAATCAAAATAACTTCCAAACAAAGTATTATTTATGGGATCAAAAAAATTTCATCACAATAATGCCCCATGAAATAGTTGCTAGAGGCACAAATGATAATGATAAATGAAAAAGTTAAATAACATGAAAACGAACATTCAGTTAGATCTGTTTAATAATAAATATTTTAGCCCTTTTGAACTTAGAAGCTAACTTAAGGTGTCTCCCTACCTTTAAAGCTTTAAAAATTTCAATTTTTGAACAGAATATATGTTACACCAGAAGCGCCTAAATACATTACTTACCTACTTTTAATAAGGAATTAGCTTGACTAGAAAATTTTCTTTTGCGCCAAACAACTTTGAACGCAGATCCGTTTATTGAAAAATTTGACATGGTGTTCATTTTTCAATTGTCACAACCTTAAAAGTACTTGAAATTAATTATGAAAGAAGCATATTATAAAAAATAAATAAGCTTTATGCCAATTTTTTGAGAAACTTTTTCATTTACAGGGAATTTTCAAAGAAATTCCGCTGGTCATAATTGCCCACCTGACCCTATTTCTGGCACTATTACAATATGAGATACATATATTCAAAAAATTGAAAAATCTGGACTTTTTCAGGAACTGAAAGGTAGAGAGAGATCCCTCAAAAAGCACAAAGATTTGTTCTAGTAAATAAGATTGAAAAATGTACTTACATTAGAGTCGTAGTGTCCATCTGTAAATCTCGAACTTAGCTGTAGCAGAACCCATCATCTTTCACTTCCCCTGCCCTCTCCCTAGTATATATTATTTTAATAAAATTTTTTAAAAATTAGAATAACATTGTAGTACTAAAATTATTTTGAAAAGTGTGTGTGCTTTACATGTTATTAATTCCCTACTAGTTAGTACTCAGAAATTAGCAGTTCTTTTTCGAATTTGGCTTTTTTGAAGTAAGTTTAGCTGAATTTAATGGCTCTTCTGGATTCTTCGATTAATAAATAAATGCTAACATTTAAGTAATAGTTTACAAGCTTAATAGTTACACATTTTTAATTACTGATCATAGGAATACGTATTATACTTTGTAGCTGCTGCCATCAAAGTTCCTACTTCATTGCCACTTCGTTGAAACTCCACAGTGGAAGCTCCTACAGGCTGATGCACACAATCCTTGTTTTCATTGTAAAAGAAATGCAATGCAGTATCTCATTTTGTCCGATACTGCTCGAAACCACGGATTAATGGAATTCATTTTCAATCATCTTTTGTTGGTGGATACCCCAAGTCCTAAAACTTCTGTAAAAAAAAAAAAAAAAAAAAAGTGTTCTCTTGTTCTCTAGTGTACTGCTCTCTCGCAGGATCTGTGCAAAGTCCTCAAGTTGGAACCGGCTGAAAAAAAGTAGTCATAGCCATTTCCTTGAAAGAAGCGTATCCGCGCAAGAGACCACTCTTGCTGATAAACAGTCAATAAAGTCCAATAAAAACGCTTCTCTTTCATAGAGTTTTTCTGTGAGAGGCGAAAAAATGTGGAGAATCTAGTGGAACAGCTCTGATTTCTGAAGAAGGCAATGAAATTCAACCTTTACCTCATCTTTTCAGATAGCCACTAGCTTGCAGGATGCTCTGTAGAGTAAGAGACAAGCATAGGAACAGGCAAGCTGGCGGTGTCACTTACCTAGGCTGATTCAACTGGGAATACCAGTGAAATGTCTCTGAAATGAAATGTAAAAAATTTTGCAATTGAGCAGTACCTCTTGAACAATATGTCCTCATCCTACAACACGAAATAATGAAATAAAAAGGAAAAATATTCTTGTTTAAAAAGAACAGGGTCAGTAATAGAACAGATTATTATTATTATTATTATTTTGGAGGGGGGGGGATAGTAGAAAGTTTATTACCAATAGCTAAGTAGAAGGAAACAGGAGAAAGGAAGGAGCCAAAGCATCAACTATTGGACTCTTTAAGCTTTTGAAGTGTACAGCCACCTGTGTCAAAAAATGGTCAGTAGATTTGTGGCACGCGATGAACGATTCATCGACCGCACATGTTGCTGGTAGTTAAATCGAGTGATGGCAACGGTCGCTTTTTTTCGGCGTTGGGCAGTCTATCCAGTGTTTCTTCTATATCAATGTATTTCCATCGCATTCTCCAATTTTCAGCAGATGCTGGTGTTGTTAAAAATAATCTTGACAGCTTTACAAATAATCGACAATTTTTACGGGAAATTATGTGCTAAAAAGTTGATGCGACTCATTGCAGCGTCTTTTGATCACATCACAAGCGTAAGCACAACATAATTAAAACAATAACAACATAGCACTTAATTCACAATTAACTAACACACATAATACACACACGTGAATGACGAGCGAACACACAGGAGCAAAGCCGAGTGAGTGAGGATCGGTGAGTCGTGCGCCTTACTATTGTACAGGCAACCCATTAACAATGGGAGTACCAGTTTGGCGAGTTTTCGCCTAGTGCGGGACCGGCATATAAGCAAACCATACTTCGCTAGAGACATGGCGGAGTTTAAGCCTTCTGATTGGTTGCTTTCGTCTACGTCATTGTTTACACCCACTCTTGTATTTTATTCTTGCGCTATCTATATATCGTTAACGATTTCACAGTGATTTTTTTTCTTTCTGAGATGTCATCCTCAGAAGCTAATCCTCCAACTTTATTTCTGAAGGAAGTTGAACCAATTTTTCCAAACTTAATTGTGGAAAGACGTAATGTTAAGAACATAGAAGAATGCAACCAATGGATCAAGGAATATGGCAAATTACTAAAATAAATTGGAATGCAATGAACCTAAGACCATTTGGAAAAGAATAGTTTGCTCCTAACTACTCATTTAAATGTTACTTCAAATAATTTCTCAACTTTTCTACTATTTTATTTATTCGTAAATAGGCAATAGTTCAAAAATCGATCATAATTAGTTTAGAGAAAAAGATTTTTTTTACATAGTGTCGCCATCTATTGCAGAATAAAGTACATTGTACATTGTTTTAAAATAATTTCTAATCAAAGCTGAAACTCACATTTTTGTAATTTGGAGAGGAGATCAGACTATCAAAAGTTCAATATAGAAAGATTTTATAATTATTATTATACATACATATATTGAATTACATCTCATATATATATATGTGTGTTAGGGTGATTCATAAAATTCAAGTTTTTATTTTTTTGACTCTCAACCCATAATATCATTCTATCTACTAAAATATGAATTGGTTAATAATTTCAGAATTTTTTATTGATATTTAGGGGTCGCTACCAACTCTTCAAAGTTTAAAAATTAACTGCAATAACGCCCTTTTGGGTCTACGCGTTTCCTTCTCTTCTCTACTTCCGGCCACCCCTATATCAAGCAAGTACCAATAAATTGAGCACCTCCCACTGCAGGAGGGGGGGGGGAAGAAAAAAGAAAAAAAAACATTTTATGCATATGACATTCCCCAGCTTTAGTTAGCTGGACTGATATTTACAACATAAACAATCCTGCTTCTTACCCAGAGATAAAATCATTGAAATCCAAAGTGGTTGTGTTCGCTCGTGAATGCGACTTACTTTCGTTTTTTTTTTTTTTTTTTTTTGTTTTTGTAATATTATTCATATAATGGCTTCAGATGTTATAAAAACAAGAAAAAGAGATGAAATATGGTTAATCTGACACACTTGCTCAGAATTAGTGCAAACAAGATTACCCTCAGTGCAAGAAGTAATGAGTTTATTTTTTCACTATAAAAATGCAATGTAAAAATATAAATATTTCAAGGAATGGCAGAATTTAAAAAAAAATAAAGAAAATAAGGCAAAGCGTTCAGCAACAATCAAAGAAAAAGAAAACAAGTGGCAATCAAATTTAAATGTTCTGTTTGATATAGCTCACTCTAATGCTCTAAATATAATGAATATTGACGAAGATAAGCAATTTCTTTTGAAGCAAAGAAAAATGAACCGTCTTGGACGAATCAGTAAGATTGATAAACAGTATGCTAGAAAACTTGCTAAACAATTAGAAAAAGAAGTTAAGTTGGAAAAAATGAAAGAAAAAGAAAAAGAAGCAATAAATAGACTAACTGGAATACGATTTATTGTCATCTTCAGCTACTTCTTCTACAGAGGACAGGAGTGATAGTGACATGAGTCAAAGTCGTCCTAATTCTCCGAAGCCAGGACCTTCTTCAAGCAAAGATTTTTCGATACCAAGGAAACGAGGCCGAAAAACAATCCTAGATTCTAATTTAGCAACTAGTCTCGATGTCGCTAAATTGAGCGACCGGAAAGTGACTGTTGTTTTGACATCTACACTCAAAAGTCTAGGCTGTAATGTATCAGAATACAACGTAAGCTATTCCTCTATACGCCGCCAAAGAATGAATAATAGACTGCAGCTTGCTGAATCAATAAAATCTGATTTCCAACCCCAAACTACACTAACTGTGCACTGGGATGAAAAAATGCTCGAGGACATAACAGGGCATGAAGTAGTAGATCGTCTACCAATCTTGGTATCTGGAAAAAGAGTGGACTAGCTCTTGGCCGTTGCTAAGCTTCCAGATGGCAAAGGGGAAACGATGGCGTCTGCTATTTTCGAGACAATTTCATCGTGGAACTTACGTGATAAAATAAGATGTATGTGCTTCGACACAACGGCATTTAATACTGGGCGAATAAACGGAGCCTGTATTCTTTTGGAACAAAAAATGCAAAAAGAATTGATTTGGCTCCCTTGTCGGCATCATATCTTAGAAATCGTACTGGAAGCTGTCGTAGTATCAGCTATTGGACCATCCAGCGATCCTGAAATTATAATTTTCAAAAAATGTAAGAGCCGTTGGACAAAAATAAATCAGGAAGACTTCAAAACTGCAATTTTTGAACCATCTACTTGGAATTGCATTCAAACTGCTGCGACCGATATAATTACTTTTGCTCAGAATCGACTACAACAATTTCAGCCTCGTGACGATTACAGGGAGCTCCTTCATTTAATCATTATCTTTTTAGGAGGGATTCCTGAAAGCAGTATCTCAAAGCCCCTTCTGGAATGCATCCTGCATGTTGGATGGCGAAAGCTGTATATGCATTGAAAATGTTTCTATTTAAGCACGAGCTTAAGATCACAATTAAAGAAGCTAAGGCCATTACGGATATCTGCATATTTGTTAAACTTGTCTATGCAAAATACTGGTTTACAGCGCCAGTGGCTTATATGGCACCTGAAAATGACCTGAAGATTTTGAAGGACATAATTGAGTTCGAAAAACATGATACAGTTTTAGCCAAAGTCGCCGGGAAAAAGATGTTGGGTCATCTTTGGTATCTTTCATCTTTGGTATCTGGTTGCTCTAGCTTCTTTTGATAAGCGAATTTCTAATGAAAAAAAACGCAGAATGATTTTAGCACTGAATAACGAAAGTTCGGAAAACAGTCCTAAAAAGGCATCTTTGAGGTATGATGCAATCAAAAATCAAAATATCGAAGATTTCGTTACAACAAATACAATGAAATTTTTCAACATGACTGGTATTTCATGCGAGTTCATACAAAAAGATCCTGAGCTGTGGGAAGAAGAAGAAAACTACAGGTCAGCTAAAGAATTTGTACAAAAATGAGAGTCGTTAATGATATAGCTGAACGAAGTGTTGCTTTGATGGAAGAATACAACAAATTACATACAAACGATGAGGAGCAGAAGCAGTACTTGATGTTGTTAAGAATTATAGACAGAAAAACCACAAAAATTTATCGTTTTTGCTTCATTTCTCATATTTCAAAATTCGGTAGCGACCCCTAAATATCAATTAAAATTTTTTTAAAAAATACTGCTATGTTTTCTAGTGGAATAGACCATTTTTAGGGGTTGAGAGTTAAAAAAAAGGGAAAAAAATTTTTTGGGGTCTTTTATGAATCACCCTAATGTGTGTGTGTGTGCATAGAGAGTGTCCCAAAAACACAAGATTTTATCACTTCAATATTATTCATAGACTATAGACATGTGCAATAAATTAAAAATGACGTAAAAAAAGGTTCAGAATTTTTTAACGTCATTTAAAATTACTGGTCTTGATCGGAATTTGAGAGATTGATCGGAAATTGATTTGATCTCAAGAATCATCATTGGGACTTGCGACTAAATCTAAATAAATGCAAAGTTTAAATTTTTATATAGCCCCCTGAACGAAAAAATTCTGAATTTGTAAAATGCGTACCATGCATTAACTACGTGATGCACAAAATTTCAGCTTTTCATCATAAAAAAGGCCCCGAGATGTGAAAATAAATAAATGTTGACTTAACCAATTTTCAAACCAATTTTGTACCAATTTTGTTGACCAATTTTCAATAGCTATCGAAGAGAAAAATCACATCGTAAGATCACGATTTAGGGATGTACACAACACAAATTAAGAAAGAAACAGGTATTGCATAAATAAATAATACTTTATACTATTTGCCTATTTTCAAGACGCTCGGCTCAGAGGATTAATCATACACCCTTTATTTTATTTTCTATACTTTTTAATGTTCTTAGTTTTCACTATTTACTATATAAACTGTTATTTTGCGATTCATGTTTAACGATTATGATTACAAGGTTTTATACATTATTATTCAATATATATATATATATATGTACTAGTCAGTAAGGACTGAATAATATATGATGGTAAATGTTTTCTACATTTACCATCATATCTGCATAAATGTTTATATTTTAGAGGCTTAATTGAATAGTGCACCTAATGTTTTCTTCATATGGAGTTCAAAATAGGATATAATATTTTTGTTATTTCTCTATTTTTTTTTTTTTTTTGACAATACTTATTAAGAAACATGAGCGTACATATATGAAAAACTAATTTTGCTTTCACTATTTGTTATGGAATTATTTAAAAAGTCTTTAAATCACATAAGAATTTTTTACTGTCAACATTTTTTTTGTCGATATATACGAACGAAAAAGAAAAAAAAAAGGGGGGGGGGAAGGGACTTTCAAAATAAATGCATAATTGTAGTAAAGCATGCATGCGAAAGAATTCTTATATTGTAAAGTAACAAACTCCAATTTTTTTTATTTTGCACATCAACATTTATACATAATGAATAAGAAATTAGTACTAAAATTTGATATTCTGCTCTCTGCCAGTTGCATTAGAATAACTTTCATTTGATAACAAATAAGTGTTATTTTATTCAATAAAACTTAAATTAAATTTATTTCAATGTAAGCATGCAAAAAAGGGAAAGAGGTGAGATGGAATAGAAGTATAATTTAAAAGAGTGTATAAAAATATATGTAACCCCCCCCCCCATAAAAAAAACAAGTAAGAAAAATAGAATATTTAAGAATTTTGCACTTTGTTCTCGTTTAAAGTTGAAAAAATTTATAGTTAAGTGTATAAAAATAAGTTTAAAAAATGTCTATATAAAATTTAGCTTCTCTGCAATTTCAGACATTAGAAAACAAAAATCATTGTGGAATTATTATTTTAAAAATAACTCCGTTTTAAAGTGACATCACAAAAAACTCAGGCTGAACCAACCAATCAGAAGGCTTAAACTCCGCCGCTGCAAAGTAAAGGATTTTCTTGTAACTATGTCACCCTCAAGTACTTTTACAGAAATCAAATTTATTCTTGGTGACTGACAACAGTAAAAACATCAGAGTTTTGCGTCCTCGCGGACAGGACATCGCGCGTTAAAGGGTTAAAGTGTCCAGAGTTGAGACATAGACGAAGAAACTAGTAGGAAGAGCGGAGTTTGTTAGAGAGGTCACAGAGTGATTCGAGAAATCAAGTTAGTGAGTAGAGTTAAGACCTAGCTCTTCAGAAATTGAAAGGAAAGTGACTACGTTTTCTTGCTCATTGATTTTTCTTTTTCCTTCATTTTTTTCACTGATGAGATTACTTAGAGATTTTATAATTTCCTTTAGAAAGCGGATTTCAAGTTGTTGTTCTATTTCTTTCATATTTTTGGAGAGAGTGGGAAAAATCTTTTACAGTACTAACATATTGTTAATTATTTCGGGAAATACCAGATTTGTTACAATCACATTTTTTGTGAGTGTTTTTCGGCTGAATATCAGCGAATATTTTACATGTTTTGTAACTTGCAATGTGATTTTCACCAAAAGTGAAGCGTTGTGATTTGTTTCTGCTCTAACTTCATTATTTTTTGTTGGACATGAATAGGTTTCATGATTGCTGGAACAAATTACAATCTGGCTTCTATACAATCATTTTTCACAATGCGAAAAGATCCATTGCATCGATAGCATTGGAGGGACTTTTTAGAGGTCTATACTTTTCAATTCGAAATCAGCAGTATAAAAGTAATTTCAGTCCGAGAATTTCATTGGAGGATTCGATTTTTGGAAGATGAGTTTGTTGATTTTTAAACTTCAGCGCTGACTTTATCAAATTTCGAATAGTCCCTGGCTTATTTGATTATATTAGTATCGGTGCTATTAGGAAGGTATTTTATGATTGTTTTGAGAAAGGGGGAGGGTGTCCTGGACTGTACAGAAATTGTACGGTTTATTTTTAAGTTTTTCAATAACTTTTAGTTTAGTTGTTCCATTTTGTATTAAAAAGTTAAGAATTAAACCATTCATTTCTGTAGAAAATACCTTAAGGCTGTTTCCGGAGAGATCTCCTATTACACTGTCGCAATAAGTGATTGCAATGGGTTTTAGTATTTTGATTTCTGGAGTCATATTAGGTTCAGAGTCACAAGCAAAGGTGTCTACGAGATTGAGGTTTTCGAAAGAATTTCTATTTCAGTAGCGGGGGACAGTTAGTGCGTATTTTTTAGTTTTCTTTATAGGGAGAAAATCATTCAAAAATAGTAGAGACAGATAAGATTGCAATAGGAACAAAGAGGTACTTACGGTTTTGGTGGAGTGTATGAGACGGTTGCTCTTAAGTCCCAGAATAAGTTGACGCACGTGTTTAGTTGAATGTATCTTCTCCTCTTGGGTAATTGCTATCAACTCTTTGGGTTGGAATGAAGTTCATTAAATCTTGAGAAAGGAATTATCGAAATCAATGTCAAAAAGTTTAGCGGATGGAAGCAGCACCCGCTACTGTAATAGCTACGAGAGTTGCAGAACAGAGGTCTTTTTCAGTCCCACACACACAAACAAGATTTTTTTTTCACACCACAAACAAGTTTTCTTTTCCACACTACTGAAACGTGAGTTAGTCAGATATGTGGAGACGAAGGCAGGAGACGGTTGTTCCTTAGTCCCAGAATTAGCAAATGTACAAGCTCAGTTTTGAGCTGCAACTTCTCTTCTTGGGTTGAATCTTTCAACTACTGCGTTGGTACAAAGTTCACTAAATCTTCAAAGGAATGATCGAGAGCTTTGTTAAAAAGCTTGTCAAGGGAAGCACCATCAGCTTCTGTAATATTTAAAAAAAGTTTCAGAAACGAGTTCGTTCTCATTCTGAATTGAACGGTGGATAAACATGCCTTCCTTTTTTTTTTGTACGCACCACAGGAAAATGAGTCAGCCATCAATATATACATATGCATGTTTACTTTTAACCAAGATGAAAGGAATGGAGCAACACTAATGATGGAATACTTGCAGTGAATATCGTTCCTCCTTTCAATCGAGGATTTTAAAAGCAAGATCGTTTATTAGTCTTTGATTAATATAGACTTGCATTTATCAATGTTTCAGAATGTTATTCACAGAGACGACATTTTTGGTTTTAGTTTTTGAAACAAGTAACTAATATAAAATATTTTATACAAAAATATCCATCGTTGACGGGGAATTTTCAACAAAAAATGTCTTATTTGTATAAAGGTGTACAACATCTTCTCAGATTTTGTCGACTATCGATTTAAAAACAAGTATGTATGATAATGACATTTTTGTTTCGGAAAAAGACTGTATCAAAACTTGTAATGTGGGATACCCCGATGAAACCTGAAACAAAAAATTAAGATTTTAGGGCGTTCTAACAGTTTTCAGAATATTTCTCTTAATAATTTAATAACAACTATGTTTTCCTCAGACGATATAAAAAAATTGTGTAAAGTTAATAAAAAGTATTAAATATATAATTGTCCTCAATTCATATGAATCTATGTTAAAGACCACTTTGAGTAATTATATCAAACTTACTATATGTACTACGCGCACTCACGGAGGGTGCTGTATAGGTACTAAGCAAATCCCTAAAAGCGAAAAAATAAAAGTGAAAAATCTCGTTAAAAAGATAACTGACACAGAATTAATCATTAAACTGTTCAAATTAATATTACCTTCAAGTTACTACGAAAGTATTTTCCACGGAAGAAATTGGTTGTTAAGTTAATATTTACAGATGGTACATGAGCAGTTCAGCTAGGTTAAACAGCATCTGTTTATTGAAGAGGCCAGATAATCATATTGAACGTTATGACCGATTGATGTATTAGTTTGCTTATCTTATATTAGGGATTGATGCAGAATATTTTTACGTTCTAGGAGAATAGTTGCTAGAAACTAGTTCAAAAGTATTTGTAACCCCGCCTGAACTAAAATCCTGAGTGTGTCACTGGTAAGGATTGTTGATAGTAGTTTCAATAATATACACCTCACGTATTTTCAGGATTGGCGCTGAAAACACATATTTTGAGGTGGCCAAAAAATGAAATCTCGAATAATTGCAGTTCAATATGCCATTTATTAAGAAGGTTAAAGAGTGTTTGACCGGTTTATTTAAACACAATGAAGTAGAACGCATTCTCCTCAGGAAAGAAAACGAAAAAAAAAGAGCTGTGTTCCTAAAATTAAATACTTTTGGTAAGAACATTCCATTTAAAAGATAATAAATATGCTAAACTTGCATTTGAACACTGTATGCTGGGACAAAACGGGAAAAAACCATACAAAAACTTACTACTTATACTCAGCAATAATCACCAACATATGTGATTCTTGCGACAGTTCTGCGAGTAATTTCTTGTCAATCCTTTCTATTAATTTCTTGGTGTAAGGAGTCGTAGGCACAAAAGTGATCAGATACTCCATCTAGGAATGAATCAAGAAATTATGGTTATTAAGTTGATAGTGAGAATCTTTCAAAATAAATAAATAAATAAATATAGGGGGTTACAGTGGGTCACTTTTTAGATTTTTAATTATAATTTAAAAATATTTTAAAGACAAAATATCAAACTAATGTATTATGTTTTCTGATCTATAGGCTATCATAATTATTTTTAGTTCAATGTAAGAAAAATTTTTCTACAGTAAAAAATCATTTTTCTAAAATACATTTGTTGACCCACTGTACCCCTTTTTTACCCATAGTTTGAACAAATTATTCTTTATTTTATTAATTTCTATAAATACATTTATTTTTCATAAGTACATTTATTTTTCATAAGTATCACCCAAATAATCACGTTTCCTCCCCTACCTCTAATTTTATTATAGCCAACCAAATTTTAAGTCCGATTCAGAAAGTTTCAATGAAAAAAAAAGCATATTCCCGTAGATATCTTTTTTATTTTTATTTTTATTTTTTGTTTTAACTAAAGTTTTTTGAGCAGTTAATGCGCATTTTATAGCATTTATATTTTTAAAATATTTGTTTATTTTTGAATCCACTACACCTACTAAGCGACATTTTTTGGAACAACTTTTGCTCGGCTCATGGAGGTTGTTCCACCAACAGAAAAACTACGATAATTATTAATTGTTCTTTGAGGCAAGACTAAAATAAATCCATTGCGTCTGGTCTTACTAAATTAGTTGGTTGCAAATCTATATTGACGATTTTTTTCAGAATTTTCACATTAGTATAGTGATGAAAAATATATAATGGTGCTCATACTCACATCTGGTATATTTCTCGGACTGTATCTAATAGCTCCAGCTACTTCGTGGGATCGCCAGTAAACTTGGAATAAATTAAAGTTGTTGAAATCTTGATGATTGTCCAGGGGTGTCGCCAGCAGTATCATAATACTACTCTCACTATCTTCATACTGTCAAACAGCGAAAAAAAAGTTATTACAACTAGCACGCAAATAAAAATAAAGTACCTTATTAAAAATAAAAGCACTTATACCATAATTCATTAAGATTTTATTGAAAATGCTTTACACCAGATCGTTGTGATGAAAAAATAAATTAATTGCCAAATGCATTGATTAAAAAACACTTCAAAACGATTGTTTTTAATGTATGTATGCAAATATGCGTACTAAATTTATGAAACAATCTTACTAAGGTATTTTATCAGATCAGCAAATGACGCGTCATCTGTTTTTCATGCATTTGCCAGTTGATCTGCTGTTTTGAGCTTCAGTTTAGGTTAAAATGAATTAAGTGTCCATGTAAAAAATATTCAAATTTTACATTTTGCTGAATGGAAATCGTAGTTTTGGATACTTTCTGGTACCATATCTGGCGTCTTATATTTCATAGTAGTCAAATCGGGCCACCATTTGGCGATGCAATCTCCATAAACTGTATGACTATTACTGTAATTTTATGACACCCTGTAAAAGAGCTGTAACTGCTATGTATATACTTTATGTATATGCTATGTATATGCTATGTATATGCTATGTATATACTATAAAGTTTAAGCTGTCACACGCGTTTTACACCTTTGCTGTGCTTGAAATGGAAGATTATGTCTCTAAACTACCATAGACGGTAATCAGCAAAAGAATATAAATGCTACATGCCTTCTTTCCAATGAAGAAAAATATTTTATAGATCTAAACGACATGTTAATTTTTTTTTTGGTTTGAAGTTCAAATTAACTTCTCTAAAACACACTTTTAACAACGACCGCCCATAGAGCGTAGCGTACCGGAATTCTTTTGAGTGCTCCAGTAAAATAACTAATAGTGCTACATGCATCCTTTTCAATAGGGTATATGATACATTGTATATAGCAATTACAAATATAAATTTCGCTACAAGCTGATGCATATTCACATGATTTAGAACATAAACGGGTAGACGGACAGAGAGACAAGTATTTAACCTTCTTTCAACTTTGTTGGGAAAAAAAACGATATAAATTATATCAAACGTTATAATTTATATCAGATCTCGTGGTGGACAGCGTGAAAATTATGTCCACCATGAATGTCTCCAAAATAAAATCCTCACCACTGAGCTCAATGATCAGTTAATTTCTATTCAGTCAAACTCTTATTCTACTAGATAAGAAACAACTTTATACTTTTACATTTAGTTTGTTTGTTGTGGTTTAATCGCGCAAGGTCCACTACAGGACATAAAGCGCTAGATAATATTTTAACAAAGGAGTCTTACCTTTAGACACAAGACGGTTCATGGTTCTAAATAGAACATTTAAATGACCCTGGCTTATATGCGACGGGTCCGCTCTTTGCGTGACGGCTTTGTGTTCTCGTAATGTATTTCATTGTGAAAAACCGGATTTTCATATTTCAAGAAAAGTATTAAATTCAAGTTTTTCAGATGATTGTAATGGATTGTATTCCCTAAGAAAACTTCCGACTTTGATGTTCTAGCGGCGGTTTTATGTTTGGAATATAAAGGGTGTCCGACAGAAGTGGAAAACATGGCAATCGCTCGCGTAATGCAGAAACGGAGCAATTTACTAAGCGACATAATGAATATTTGTATTTGCACGTTCTCTCAAAAATTAGTCAAGCGTAAGTGAAATTTGCTATGTGAGTTTCATCTTTAAAATATTGTACGCAGTAAAAGTGAATCATGTCTTATGTAAAAATAACTTCTCACACTTCTTTCTAATAAATTTTTTTAATGATTAGTTATTGGCGAAACTGTAACAGGAATTTTGGCTATTACTCGAAAACGTTTTTGAGAGGGTGCATATTTATGTGAATCACTTGCGATAGGAGATGCAGTACATGTATATTATACTTGTGTTGCTGAGCAGTAACAAATCCAAGTGGTTGAGCATGGCACTGTACTTCATAACGACTGTATCTATTTTCAACTCCAGTTAACCAACGGCTACTGTAAACATAAATAAAATCACGATTTTTTTTTTTTGAGAAAAAAAATTCAAAAAGGCATTTCATGGTTCTCATGGGAATTTATGATTTATCAAACAGTAGTTGCATTTCTCTCTGTTATGTCACAAAAAGATTGACTGAGGAGTAATTCAAGCCAAAAGAAACTTCTTTTCTTTTGGACAGAAAACCACAAAATTTTACTGTTCCTTTTAGAATTATTTTCCTTACTGCCGAGTATCGAATTTCAGGGCTTCCTAATAGGGGAAAGTTTTAATAATGTTTGTTCTCAGGAGGGACGGTTGCTGTTCTTTTGCAGAGCAAATTCACTTCGCCAGAACCTTGCGAGACAGTGCAACATAAGAAAAGGAGTGTCAGATTTTATTTTATTTTTTAATCATTATTTTATTTTGAGAGTGCAAGTTTTTAATTTTGAACCATTTAAGTCTAATTCACATGAAAAACAGTATAAAATAAGATTAATAAGATGCATTTTATTTTATTTTATGTTATTTATCTTATAGGCAGCTTTGATAAAATAAAACGCACAGTCCAGTCATGTTAATTTGACCACCTGTCAAAAGCTAGAACAACCACTTTTCGCAGAGCTGACTTGGAGGAAGAGAGTCAATTGGGTTGTTCAAGGTGTTCCCTGGGGTTTGAGACATGCTGACTCAAGTAGCGCGGCCAGCTGCACTAGGTTACGCTGTTGAGGTTCCATGCCGCGAACAGCCCGATCGAGTTTGTACCACACATTCTCGATAGGGTTTAAGTCTGGCAATTCGCTGACCAGGAGAGTACGATAAACTCATCCTGGCGCTCTTCGAACCACGCAAGCGCTCTGAGAGCTGTATGACACCTCGCACTGTCCTACTGGTAGATTACACCATCTTGATTAAAAACAGCTGAAAATGCTGTGAACGTTTATGAGCTGGCATCAAAAACTATTCAGATCACGACAAAGTCTTAAATTTTCGTAATAACGGTAAAGTGCAGTTGCAGGTTTTCCGCTTAACTTTAAAAAAGTTGAATCAGCAATGTCTACTTATTATAAAAGAATATGTCTGTTTGTCTGTCGGTGGCATCACGGACAAGCGATTGCACTTAGAAACACCAAATTTGGTACGAAGGAAGTTTTAACAAAGAAGTTGTGTGCGTCGAAGGGAATTTTTCAAAATTCGAGTTTTAATACTTTTCATTTTATGTTTTACGCGATTTTTCGTATTTTTTTCTCCGTAATAATGGCGCTATTTAATCTTGCAGCAAAATGACATTTGCATCATCGGATAGAGGGGAAAAGTTTCTTTCAAAACAGCTCTAGCTGAATATCTAACATATAGTTTGTTAATTAAAAAAAAATGCAACTAAAAATCACTTTTGGTGAAAATTTTCGTAAAAAAAATTTAAGACAGTTGCATGTTGAGTTTTATCCATCCTAACTTTCGATATTTTCATAAATGATGAAACATTCATTTCGCCCTCTTAAGAAAAACGAAAAAGTTTTATAAATTAGGTGATTTTTTGCGAATTTTAATGTAATGTTAGTATGTTTAAAATTTAATAGCAACTGTGTGAAAAATTTGAGACATTATAGACGTCCCTCATGACACGAGTTTTATGTTACGTTGCCACAGAAATCATGGAAAACTGTATTTTTTTAATCCTTGATATCCAGTAGTATTTTCGATAGTTTTTAAACGGGGCTACCGGATTTGCGAATCGCAAATGAGCCTGTGACATCGAGTGCCTTAAAATGCATTTTTAGAAATGTAATTCTGATATATTTTTAAACAAAGGCATTTTGAAAATCTTCGTGCTCGATAACTATGTAAAAATTACAATGCAATTAAACTAAAAGAAATTCACGATTATTGTCATCATTTTATTCGATGCTCCCTAACGTAGACGACATTTAAGACAAAGGTTTTCTGTACACAGGGTGTCCAAAAACACTGACCTAGGCTTTTATTTCTTAAATATTGATCATAAACATATACAATAAATTATAAAGCAACGTAAAAAATGTAAAAGGTCTCTGTTAAAATGTTCAGGAGATGAAATCATTTGCATATCACTTACATCCACGAAACTTTGTACATCACCTTACTTCTGTACGGGGCCCATTTTACTAATTGTAATTTTTTTTCTTTATATACGGAGACCGTATAAAATATGTACATACATTTTTTATTTGTATATGGATTGAACCTCCTGAAAATATTAATCGAAATCATGACCTTTTCATATCTTCATATTTCTACCTTTTCATATCAAGTTTTTAATTTGTTGTATATGTTTATGATCAATATTTAAGGAAAAAAAGCCAAGGTTAATGTTTTTGGGACACTCTGTATATCATTACAAAAACTTTAGAGAAATAAAACGATATACCCAGACAGCACAGCAAACTTGCATCAAACTTGCAGCAAGCTTGATTTATCAAGTCAATAAACTTGAATTAAGTTTGAAAATTTCAAGCGTGTAAGCTTAATGCAAGCTTGAATCAAGTGTTCTAGTTTACACTTGCCCAGCTTGCATTAAGCTTGACATAACAAGCTTGAATCAAGCTTGAGATAGCAAGCTTAAAAAATTTCTAAATACACGGGGCGCCCGCGCCCCACATACTTTATTTTTCCGCGTATTTTCCCCTCTATGCTGAAATTTTAAGTTATTTTAATATGTTCCATCAAAGGTCGGCTGCTGGGTTCGATCCCGGGAACTTTAGGCTGGAAGGCACGCGTGCTAACCGTTCAGCTATTATGCCTCGGGCAGCTATGACTAAAGTTTGAAGTGACTGTTGTCACGCCAGATCGATAAGTATGGGCGATGCTTTTATTTTTCCATGGGATGAATCAAAATTTAAATAATGTTATGTGTGATTTATAGACTCTACTAATAGGGAAATAAGCAAAGTATAAACTTAAAAGCAGTACACGTTTTAAAACTTTCAATATCGCAACACTCATCGTTGAGCAAAACTGCTGGCCAAAATCGAGAGAAATGACTGATTTTGAAATCAATTTCGTAGTATAATTGTATTTTATTTTGAAGAATTTCCATATTTGGAAATATAGAATCTTTTTTTTTTAATTCTATGGTCAAGTACATTTATGATTGATTAATTATTTTCTGGAGGCCGGATTACGCTTCATTCTACCACCCATAAAGTGAAGTATATTAACTAACTAAATTGTGTTAATTATATTAAAATTTATTTTTAGGGCTAATTAATTAGTTAATGGAATTACTAATGTTAATTAGATGTAAATAAAATTAAAACTCCCCTCGTGTTATAATAAAATAAAACACAACTTTTACGAACTTTTCTTTATTGAGCAAATTTGATAAACGCTAAGACAATTAATGTCCATTCTCTTTCACATCAACGCTCATCCATTTCCATCAACGCTCGCTTTCAAAAGGAAAAATCATGCGAGTATCAATTGTCAAGTTTAAATCAAGCTGTATTTAAGCTTGACAATTCAACTTGACTCCTGCAAGCTTGCTGCCAGCTTAAAATGAGTTGAACTGTCAAGCTTGTATTAATGCGTCAAATTAAAAGAAATGACAAGCTTGATTTAAGCTTATGTGCTGTCTGGGTATATATATATTTATTAAATGTCTCTTTAACCTTTAACGCGCAGTGTTCCCGCTCTGGGAACATCAAACTCTGACGTGTTGACTAGTGCTAGTCACGAAGAATAGATTTGATTTCTATAAAAATAGTTGCGGGTGACATAGCTCCACGAGAATCTTTTAATTTTTAGCACGTCATTTCCCGTAAAAAAATGGTCACGATTATTTTTAACAGCACTGACATCTGCTGAAAAATGGAAGAAGGCGAGGACAGCTGGATAGAATGCCCAATGCTGAAAAAAGGGCTGCCGTTGCCATCGCTCGACTTAACTACCAGCAAGATGGCGGACGATCGAAATGTTCATCGCGTGCCACAGATCTAGAGACCCTTTTTTGACGACAGCTGGCTGTGCGCGGGCACATTTCGATCGTCCGCTCGATCGCGTCGGGCGCACACGATGAACATTTCGATCGTTCGCCATCTTGCTGGTAGTTAAGTCGAGCGATGGCAACGGCAGCCCTTTTTGTCAGCAATCGGCCTCAACGGGTTAACACTGGAAACACTTTTTTCCCTCGTTTTATTCGCACCCCTCGCTCCCCCCCTTACACACACACATTGTTGTTGTTGTTGTTAATGCCCTCTGTCAACCGCGTTGCGGTGACAGATCCCCCTATATAGACAGGCGATGGGCTGAAGGAGCGACTTCCATTTCAATGAGCCCCAGTGGGAGGAAGTCCCTCTTAGCTCGGGGTCCCGTAATTTTGAACCAATTCCAGAGGAGGGACCAACCCCCTGAAATCGGCACCCCCAGAGGTATCGTTTAACAACTTGGAGGACTTTGGAGCCACGACGGATTTTACGTGCACCAGCTCCCATTAGCGTACACGGTTCCACAGCGGACGGGCCGAGAGGGGGAAGTCCCTCCCAAGCACTGGCCAAGCCGGGTGCTGCTTCACTTGCCGTGTTCTTATGGGAACGGAGTTTAGCGCCCAGACCACTGCGGGACAAATTTTTTGTAACTAGTACTAGTCTCATTCTAAAAGTAAAGAACGTTTTGATTTGACGAGCAGCATAATTCTCTCACCAGCCCTGATGCACTGCGGGACACACACACACATAGAGAGACGAACGCTGTGGAGGAAAAAAAAAAAAAAAATCCTGCAATAATCATACGCTGACCTGTTTCACGAAATCTTTCTCGAAAAACTCCTCATCCATGGTCAGGAGTTTTAAGTTGATTTTTATAGTTGACTTGACATCGACGCCGAGGATGATTGAGGAGGCCAAGTCCAAGTCACCGTGAAGCAAGCGCATGGCGGCGTTCATCCGCACTTGCTTCATCTGGAATGTGCCTTTCCACACAATCGGATAGACCTGAAAATATTAACACGTCGACTATCATTTTTTTTTTTTTTTTTTGCCAATACATTAAGAGTCTCGATAATTCGAGGTGGACCGGACAGGGCTTGCCTCGAACTGTCGACAACTCGAATCATCAAAATCACAACATGTAATAAACAAATAAATGAAAGAAAAAGCAATTTTTGTAATTTGAGAGGAAATTTAAATGAAAAATGTTCCTACATGTTGCTGCATTACTCATGATTAGAAAGGATTAATTATATCGGAAAATCAAGTTAATTTTTCTTTGAGTTAACACGTTGACCTGTTTCAGCGTCATCGCAGCATATCGAGCATCTATAGGCGGAATACGCCCATTTTCCTTGGGAGGGAATTTCTGATGTCGCTAAGTATTTGAATTTGGGGTGCAAAATAATTCTTTCACGTGGCTTGTATATGTATGTCATTATTTGGGAGCTAAACTGATTTTTTCACTGACTCAGATTTATGGAAAAGTCGAACAACTGCTACTCTTCTGTATATGTATATATAAATACAGTGAAACTTCTATGAGTGACCACCTCTATTAAACGACCCCACTCCTCCAACGACCCATTTTTTAAGGCACCGATTTTTTACTCTATTTACCTAAGTTAAAGGATCCTCCAGAGGAGACTACACCGCAAGCGTAACCAATAAGCGACCGTTCCTGGTTCCCTGAACAAAAATTTTCTTGCATATTTTCCGGAAGTAAAGTAAGCAAAAACCACATTCCATACCAGTGGCTCTGCTGCAAATCGACAGCGAGTGCAAGAACACAAACACATTACGAACAAATCTTGTAGGTTAGAAAAGCGACGTGTCTAAGAAACGAGTGATTCTTTTTTTGCTGGAACAGCTCATTGATGTAATCGAGACACGTGAGAAAGGAAATTCGGAAAGGACTTAAGCAATTACTTTCGTATATGGAAAAACCCAAAAAGCAAATAGTTTTTATTACGTCGAATCCAGGATGCATGAAGAGAATATCAGGATAAATGCTCTTTTGTGAGATGTAAAATACAAAGTAGAGAGAAGAATGGAACAATCTGAAATTTCTAAATATTTATTAAAATTTAAAAAAAAATGTTTTCTATAATTACTTATGTATTAGTATCCAATTTCATATAACACAAAACAAAAAAAACTTTTTTTAGCAATTTTTTTTTTCTTGGTTACCAAATGCTTATACTTCTTTGAGGGACCACCTCTCTTAACGACTTATTTTTCTTTTTCAAAACGGAGGGTGGTCGCTCCCGAGAAGTTTTACTGTAAAATGAAGTCGAGTCCCGATAATCTGAGTTGATTGGACACGACTCCGACTCGGATTACTGAAACATTATAAAATCGAAGAGAAAAATTCAGTTTCATGTTCACAACGTGCAGAGAGATCAAATAGCGAAAAAGTAACGAGCACACAGATTGTAAATATAAAATAAAGTACTTTGAATAGCAACACAGTTGCTTTAAATATTTTATTTAGGGTAAATGCACCAGTAATTGACACTTTACGAGCAACAATAAGCATTAACTAGTATAATTGCTAATTACTAAAACTATCTAGTAACATTTTTTTTTTGTTATTTTCGGAACTTAAGTGAACTTTAAAAATTCGTTTAGTGTATAATTTATATCAGAATATTGGAAATTCCTATTTTTTACAATGTTTTAAAGGCTGTCATGCTGGCGACACCAGTAACTGACACCAAGAAAAATATTTAGGCTCTAGTAATTGACAACTGAGTACAAAAACCTGCTGATTTATTTTTTAATGCAACGATATAGAAATGATTGAAGCAAATAAGATGAAATTTGGTGACAGGATAAATGGTCATTCACCTTAAAGTAGAAGTGTCGAATTTAAAAAAAAAAATTTGATCAAATTTTGAAATTCTGCAAAAATTGTTTGAAACTGCGTAAATTTTTGTTAGTGCATTGCGTAATAACGACTAAGGAGAATGAAACGAGATTTGGTGACAGGATAGGTGATTACTCTACTTGTGAAAATTTTGATTATATTTTGAGATTTTGATTTTTTAAAAATTGCTTAAATATTTGTTCGAAAATCCCGTTATAACCACTAAAGTGAATGAAATGAAATTTGGTGATAGTATAGGAAGTCACCGAACTTAAACTACAAGCTTAAAAAAAAAAAAAAAAATTACATTTTGAGATTTTGCGAAAATTGTTTCAAGCTCCAATATCTCTTCGCATATCATGTAGTAACAACTAAAACGAATTTAATGAAATTTAGAGCCATGAGAAGTGTTCACTCAAACAATAGGCATCAAATTTAAAAATAAAAGTTTTATTTGATTTTGAGATTTTTCGAAAATATTCTTAACCCATTTGTGCCTGGATATTTTTGCGACTTTTTTCGATTTTTACTGATAACAGAAATAATAGATAAATTTCTGATTTCAACTTCTTGAACAAGGGATGATTTCTTTTAAAATCATTATGCATAAAAATTGAAATATCAACATCCTACTGGGTCATGTTAAAATATTTTGTAGAGTTGAGGCTCAATACTCGTGAATAAAGGCTAGGAAAAATAAATAACGTTTTCGACTAATAGCGAAAATGCCGTCCCAAAAAAGGGACACTAGGCATAAATAGGTTAAAATGCATAAATTTTTGTACGAGAATGAGTAAGACGAATAAAATGAAATTTGGTGACATAATAGGTTTTTCAATTTAATTTAATTTTGAGTTATGCAATTTTCTCGTGGATTTTGATTTTTTAAAAATTGCTTAAATATTTGTTCGAAAATCCCGTTATAACCACTAAAGTGAATGAAATGAAATTTGGTGATAGTATAGGAAGTCACCGAACTTAAACTACAAGCTTAAAAAAAAAAAAAAAAAGAAGAAGATTACATTTTGAGATTTTGCGAAAATTGTTTCAAGCTCCAATATCTCTTCGCATATCATGTAGTAACAACTAAAACGAATTTAATGAAATTTAGAGCCATGAGAAGTGTTCACTCAAACAATAGGCATCAAATTTAAAAATAAAAGTTTTATTTGATTTTGAGATTTTTCGAAAATATTCTTAACCCATTTGTGCCTGGATATTTTTGCGACTTTTTTCGATTTTTACTGATAACAGAAATAATAGATAAATTTCTGATTTCAACTTCTTGAACAAGGGATGATTTCTTTTAAAATCATTATGCATAAAAATTGAAATATCAACATCCTACTGGGTCATGTTAAAATATTTTGTAGAGTTGAGGCTCAATACTCGTGAATAAAGGCTAGGAAAAATAAATAACGTTTTCGACTAATAGCGAAAATGCCGTCCCAAAAAAGGGACACTAGGCATAAATAGGTTAAAATGCATAAATTTTTGTACGAGAATGAGTAAGACGAATAAAATGAAATTTGGTGACATAATAGGTTTTTCAATTTAATTTAATTTTGAGTTATGCAATTTTCTCGTGGAAAAAAAATGCATAGTGTATAAATTTTATCAAACCCATTAATAAAAAAGATATTTTAAATGGTATTTTTAAATTTAAATGGGATACTTAAAAGCAGTGTTAAGTTGATAACAAGATATTTAATAATTAAAAGGATTCTACTCATTCACAAATACTGTGTTTAAAAAAATTACTTTACATTTTGTGTGAATTGTTTTCTGAATGAAATCAGATATTTATACACTTCTTTTTCTTTCTTTCCTTTTTTTAAACTTAGAAAAGTAATTCTAGTGAGACTTACAGAGAAATTAACTTTTTGTCTTTGAAACCATGAAAATTAAAACGAAAGCAAGTCTCCCTCCAACCTGGCCAAACATATTTTAAAAACCTAAGCACAGTGCAATATAAACATTCATATTATAATAGTAAGTTACTGATTTTCACTCTTTTTTCCGTACAATCTTGAAGCACGGAAATATATATCTTTGTAATTAACTTATCTTTTCGCAATTTAAGAATTCCCCCTCCCCCGCGGTCATTGGCGATAATTACTAAAATGTTTAATATGGGATAACCTAATATTACATTTACCCCTGAGCAATTTTTTTCTTGGGGTGAAAGACTCTTTGAAGGTAGGACTTAATTTTTCCCATTGGACATTTTTGTAAGCAGGATCACTCTAAATATTAATTTTTCGTTACTTTTACATACGACCCCTTATAAAAAATGCATGCCTTAAAAAGGAATTGGATATCACTAGGAAACTAAGGCTGAGATGCAGACCTCTATTGACCATCATTATAAACCAGCTTTATTGACGATTGCAATTTTTAAACCAATAATAAAACCGGAATCGGTCAATAAATGGTTTATAATGACGGTCAATAGAATCTTCATCCCAGCCTTAGTCATTGCTGGAAGCACTTCTAAAGACAGAAGCTTAAAAAGTTCAGCACATGTAAAACATTTCGAAACACCCAGTATAATTATAATAACAGTGATATATCTAAAGTGTGCTACTGCACATTAAATAAAAATATTCCAATTTCCCATTTATTCTTTTAGTGTTTCTCCAGTTTTTGCCACTGTCCTAATATTAAAAAGACGGAAAAATAATTTTTTAAAACTTAAAATTCTAACAAATTTTCAAGGTTTTTAATAACAAACAAGCTATGCCTTAATATGGGATTCGGATTTGTTATATTTAAAAGCGCGCTGGCAACCCGTTGCGCACTCCCATAATGAGATGGCCAGTAGTTGGCCTTAGTAGTGGTAAAAGCTTGTGGCAGCAACTGTCCGCCCATTAGAAAAAAAAATTACTGCAAGAATTTTAGAAATAATATATACACTGAGGTGAGAAAAGTCATGGGATATCTCTTAATAACATGCCGGACCTCTTTTTGCCCGGTGAAGTTCAGCAACTCGATGTGGCATGGGCTCAACAAGTCGTTGGAACTCCCCTACAGGAATATTCAGCCATGCTGTCTGTATAGAGGTCCACAGTTGCGACAAAGTAGACGGTGATGGAGTTTGAGCACGATCGAACCTCTCGGTTATGTCCCATACATACTAAATGTGATTCATGTCGGGTGATCTGGGAGCCAAACCATTCGCTGGAAATCTCCAGAATGTTCTTCAAACCAATCTTGCACAGTTCTGGCGCGGTGACATGGCGCATTGTCATCCATAAAAACTCCATCGTTGTTTGGGTACATGAAACTCATGAATGAATGTAAATGGTCCCCAAGCAGCTCAGCATAGTCATTTCCAGTCATGGTCGATTCAGTTTGACCACAGGACCCAGTCCACTCCCTGTAAAAACACCTCACACCATTATGGAGCCCCCACCAACCTGCAGAGTGCCTTGTTGACAACTTGGGTCCATGGCTTCGTGAGGTCTACGCCACACTCGTACTCTACTGTCAGCTCTCACCAGCCGGTATCGTGACTCATACAACCAAGCTACAGTTTTCCAGTCATCTAGGTTTCAACGGATATGACCACGAGCCCAGGAAAGGCGCTGCAAGCGATGTCTTGCATTCAGTAATGGCACTCGAGTCGGTCTTTTGCTTCCATAGCCCATTAAAACCAGATTTCGCTGCACAGTCCTAACGCACACGTCCATCGTATGACCCACATGGATTTCCGCGGTCATTTCACGCAGCGTTACTTGTCTATTGCCGCTGAAAATTCTTCGCATGCATCACTGATCTCGGTCATTCAAAGCACGCGGCCGCCCGCTGCGTTGTCCATAGTGGGTGGTTATGCCTGAAATTAGATATTCACGACATACTCTTGCCACTGCGGATCTCCGAATATTCAATTCACTAACTATTTCCGAAACTGAATGTCCCGTTCATATTGCACCCACTACTTTTCCGCGTTCAAATTCTGTTAATTCTCGTAGTGAAACCATGATCACTTTAAACACATTGCCGCATCAACTGCTTGACTATAATTCAAAGTTCCGCTAATCCACTCACCAATGATACCTATTGTACGCGATACTACCGACATCTGTAAATTTGCATATTGCTATCCTATGACTTTTGTCACCTTAGTGTAGATATTTTTTTTCTTTCATGGACGACGGGCAGCTTCCCCTTTTCCGCACGTCTCTTCCCTCCTTCGAGGACGTTATTCAAAATGTTCTGAAATTGATTTTCAGGTATTCGTGAATGTTGCATTTTGCAGCAAGAACTGTATTGGTATATCTTTATTTCTTTGAGATCGTGCATCATGTGTTAAAAGAATGCTTTGACTTTTATCCCCCCCCCCTCTCCGATAAGTAACGAATTTTGGAAAATGTTGTGTAATCTAGAATTTATGTTAGAATCCACACGTACATTTATGTAAACTTTCGCGAAACATTAGCTACAGTAGATTTGTCCTGGCGAAATACTGACATACGAAAAAACGACATTACTTGCCGGTCCCTCTAAAAAAGTAACATTGCAAATTTCCTAACTCTGAAGTACATATACCTAAGTTAAGAATTATCCAGTAAATGAAGCTGTGCTTACTTTATGTACTAGTATATAATTATATATTAAGGGCGAGATTCAAGGGAAACGCGCGCGATCGAGTTCGAATCGAACGTTTTTCAGTCCACAGTTCGAACGTTTTGTCAGAATGTTTCCAATGAACAAACCTATCTCGCTGTCACGTGATCAAAACACGATTGGTTTGTTTCAGTTGAATAAGAAACATTGATATATTTCGAAGTTACCCCTGTTCGACGTGGAAAACGTTCGGATTGTGTTTCACTTGAATCTCGCCCATAGTCTAGTATGTATATTAAGTCTAGAATCCGGAATATCAAAACTATGTACCTTCAACGCACTTGAAAAAGCGGTACTTGCATCATCAGGCGAGGTCTTCTGGACATTATTCAGCATACTGCTAGCTAATTTTTTCTTCAAATTTTGGCTGTCTTTTAGAGTTCGCTCTTTGCAATCAGTTTCTTCCGGCTCTATCTTAATGTCACTAGTTGTGATAGAGCACACAGATAATGCTTCAGATTCATTTAACCACTTCCACAGAAGACTGTTTTCTTGTACATCAAAATAAGGTGGGGGTGGTGCCGCATCCATTGAAGGAGGAGGTTTTAAAAAAGTTGCATAGCTGTGGTCCTCGCGGTGCGCTGGTTGGAGATCCCACGAGCAAGACGCTTTCGGCTGATCAGCGTCAAACTGCGTAAAAGAGGCAATGCTTTTTGTTTCTGTAGGCTCGTTTATTTCTGGATCAAAATAGTTCACTATCTCAGTAGTTTCTGAAGGATCTTCTTTCTCTCCGCATCCAATGGCGGTGAGATCCGGACCATCTTCTTCTTCTACATATTCAATATTGGGAGGATCGGCACCATCTTGATTATCTTCACATTCAGCGTCAGAAACCGACGCTGAATCTATTACTGTAAACTTCACAGAAAATATATCGTCATTTTCTTCTTCATCATTATTTCCAGAATGCTCCAAGAATGCAAACTGAGATCCTGTAAAAGATTTTATAATATTATGAGAATTAAGTCGAACATTTAAGAGGAGTAATAAGATGGTCAAGTTTGGAATCAATAACACATTTGAAATGAAAAAATGAATATCGCTCAAGTTAACTTACAATGTATGAAATGCATTTTCCACCAAAACTGAATTTGTGGTAACGGATTCGTTACAGATTTTTTACGCTGCCAGCCAGTCGATGTAGTAGTTTAAGATCCAGTCTATCACGCCTTGGGTCCTGGTTCAAATCCTGGCTTAGTAGAACCCGGCATGGATGGATGTTAACTTGTTCGTCCCTTCATAAGGGTAACGCTGACGCCCACTGCGTGTCCCGTAATAAAATTGACACTATACCCTCCGGGCAGTGGTAGTGGACAATACCTAATCGGCAAGTGCCCTCCCGTTTAAAAAAAAAATAATAAAAGATTTTTGTAAGCTTGGAATTGATTGTACGGCTATGATTGCTTTTATGTGTGTCTAGCTAAATTTGGATTATCTGAATTTCCTGACTAGCAGGGATGCTGCCGTAATTGAGGGTGCTTTCGTAAACGACATACTCGTTGCACCAGTTTTCGTAAGAAAACTGGAATGTGCTTTTACAGTGCAGTTCAGTGGTATCAGTTTCTTTTGCCTTTACGAAGGATTTCATTTTATTCCGTTTCGTCGCCTAGGAGATGTGTTTGTTTACAATCTGAGTATCTTGTTATTCATCTCGAGGCGTTTTTAGCACATAATATAAAATCAACAGGATTTAAAAAGAAAGAATGGCCATCATTGAAGTGCACTGATCAGAATTTAGAAATTTCAACTTACACTTGCACTTTTTCAAAAGTATTTAGCAAGAGAGGTTCAAATTTTGCTAATAATAGTTTAAATTAACTTCAATCTCAACACTAAAATATGCATTTTTGAATTTATTAAAATAAAAAGTACAAGAAAATGATTAACTTTGAAAAATTGTGTACCTTCGTTGCAGTTTCTAATGTAACATCTTAGAAAGACCCTCCACGGAGCCCCCCCCCCTTGTATTGTCCTTCTGATGTGGATTTATAAGCGGCTTTCCCACCAAGCACACACATCCGAAATACTTGTTACACAGACTGGCCTTACTTGTTTATATTTTTTCTGCACGTGCAGCATCTTTGATTTTACAGCTTTTCGAACTTTACTGTGTGAATACAGATTTTTCTGTGCAGCGGAATCGCAAATGTCTTCTTTTGTACATTTTTGCATCATTATGTTATTTAAATAAGGAACATAAAATATTTATTAGTTATATTTTCTATCTTGCACTACTTAAAGGTATTTTTGTTCCCTATAAAACATCAATCAAAATTAAATTTTACACTCTAAACATCTTTTTTAAGCATATATTGTCAGAGAATATTATTCTGCTATTCTCAAAGTCGGAATATTCGCTAATTTTTTAAATCGTTACTGGTTTTCTGCAAACACTACGAGCATGCATATATATTAATAATGCAAATATGTCTTTTGAGGTATTAAGAAATTCCCAAATTTTTCAGACTTTCAAATTCAGTTTTCACCTTGCGTAAGTCCACCATGGTGGTTATACGGCTTTGCTGAGCCCATGGTTGAACTTCACTGAGCATGCGTTGGCACTATTTTGGATGTTAATCCTCCGAATTCGGCGGATCAAATTTCGCGTGCTACATTAGGCTCAGATCTGGTGGTAATACTTGTGTTTGTCCTGGTGAATACCATTTTTCGACTAACCCGTGATGTAGCCCATGGTCATGTGCTAGCATGCGCTTTAAATGCTTGGTGAATAAGGCCATAATTGATTCAGCCGTCAGTGCTGGTAGAAGATGACGTTTGCTAGGTGCTACTTTACTACTATACGTTCAAATGTGTATTTAGATTCTACGTCTCATGGGCTAATTGTATATAGTTTGAGCGTTGACTAGACAAATTACCTAAACTTGTAAAAACATTGGAAGTTTAAAGAAACTCGCATTCCTGGCTGTTCTCCAAGAACTGAGTGTGAAAGTGTTCAGGAATTATGCGTATCGGTACTTGGAATTGTCACTTGCTATTTCAAGAGAAGTTATTAAATGTCTAATCCGAATAATTTGACAAATACCAGATTAACCTTCCGGCCATAACGGCTGTATTCACCAAGTACTTGACACCCGTGTTAATCCCTTCAAACGTTAAATAGGCAACAAATATACATCCATTCGACATTTGATCCTCGTTTTATTGGGTTAACACGGGTGTCAAGTACTTGGGGAATACGGCCGTAAGACCGGTGAGGTAACTTGAAGTATTAGAATTTAAAAAAAAAAAAAATCATAAATTTTCTACAGCTATGAAAGAAAGACGCACAATTTTGGTACTGGATCCTCATGAATGTGAGAATCGGGTAGCTTGTATGTGATTTTCTATCAAAATTTCAGTAATTTGCTAAGTCCCAAGTAGCACGCTTCCGTTTTTGTTAGGTTGCAAACACGGAATCGACTTTCGTTGCAGAAATGTCAAGCTGCAACGCAATAAATGTGCAAATGTGCAATAAATTCACAAACTGCTTATATTCGCAAAGATAAGAAAATTTCGCATAAATTTGCATCTGTTTCCTAAAAACGAAAATTCCTTATCTTTATTCATACTCAGTACTTTTTTCGGGAACAAAGAAATGCCGTTATTTTGAAAAATGCAGTTTTAATTAGATGAACCGCATTCTTAAAAATGCCGGATATGTGGGATATTAGAATTTTGAAGCCTACTGTCGCTCAGACGACCTTTTTGTGAAAACAAAAACCCCCACAGGGATATTTAATGCCCGAAAATTACAGAAAAATCCAAAAAATGGGTTTGACTGTAAATTCTTGAAAAATCTGAATGTTTTATTTAGGAAATTTAATTCCTACAGCATGAATAAACTAACCTGAAAAGTCTGGAGAATATAGAAATCTGGTGGAATTTATTTAAGAAAGCTTTTATGAGGTAAGAAAACACTTTATTGTCGAAAATAAAGATAAGACTTGGCTTGATACAGGATGTATGTCAACATCTAATTGTAAAGTAGTTGAGTATTGTATCATGTAAAGTGTGTGGGGAGAGAGAAACTTTGTTGAGGAATTTAAATCAGCTAGAAAACACTGGAGGGAAATCATAAAAAGCAAAAAAAGGGATAGTTTTAAAAATATTTATTTAAAGATATTGAACACCACATAGAATCAAACCGAACTTTCTTCTGTGCGATTAACCTCCGTCGAAAATACTTTATAAACATGGAATAGCCTTTTACAGAAACAAAGACGTAATTATCTTGAGTGTTGGAGGAGTACTTTCATAGGTGCTAAATAAAAACGTCAAAAATTTTATGAGGATTATTACCAGAGTTGGGCAGTATCGCTAATACATGCATTTTCAAAATATATTTGTAACTTATATTTTGTATTTTCACTCGTAAAAAAAACCCAAATTATTTTGATAATGTATTTTAAAATACATTATCAATGTATTTTGTAGTTTCGAAATACAAAAAATACATTTTGTATTCTAACATTAAATGAATCGTAACACCACAGATTGCTCAGATAGCAATTGCAAATGAAAATCATAAAATTGCTGATTTTTACTTTTCCCCTCTGTTTATGTAATTTATGAACTGCACCAGAATTACACGTTTTATTGTCACTAGAGAAGTGTTATGATCTATTGTGATCCTTAAATTTAACTAAACAGGAAAGGGAAAGGAAAGGCTTTCGTACTCCTGTTTCAAACACAAGCAATATATTTGGTCTAGGAATGTTCTAGATTCCCACTGTATATGAAACCAAAAGAAGTAAAAACATTTTTGGGTAGCATTTAGTATATTCTTTAAGAGAAATTGCTAAGTTCTAGAAAAATAAGGCTGCCAGTATTTCTGCTAGTATAATAGATTCTTGGTTATTGTGGTTAAGAGACAAAGATACACGAAGGCTATCAGCTTTGGGGGGGAGAGATTCCGTGAGTAGGGGACTTTTTAAGGGGTTTTAAGGAGCATTCGGTTGCCTAGAGTAAAACACCGCAAATTCCAGGCCGTTAGAGCGACAGCTTCGCGTAATAGGATGGGGCGAATAAAAATTCCATTGTAGATTATTTTGAAACCTTTTGTACAATTCTTAATTAAAAATGTTTCCAAATTTTGTCTGTTGATAGAAATGAAACAGTTAAAGAGCAGTGTCAGTTATGGAAGCTGAAAACTTAGATAACATGCAAAATATTTACATTTACAAGAAATTCTGAAACTAACTGAAAGACAAAACTTGATTTTTTTTAGGTTATGATTTAGCTGAGTATTTATATTCAAACGTTCAACTAAAATCAATAAATAATAAATATTATATGTAGAGGTTTACGCACTGAGACTTTTGGAAATTAAAGTTTTATAAAAAAAATTTGAAACAAACGACTATTCATTGTTCAAATTCTGAAATTGTATAATTTTCATTGCGTTTTGAGTATTAATGCAATTTCTCAGAAATGGTCTGTTTCGGATCTTATTGCTATAAAGGTAAAATTTTGGAAGGCAACGTTTTAAAAAACAAACAACACCTCTTCCTTAACTTCACTATTAAGATTGGTTTTGTTACTCTTGTTAAAATGTATTTAAATAAAATAAATTCAGATATTTGGTAACAAATTTAGATTCTCCTCAATTCTAATGCTTTAAAAATTTTACATGTATTTTGTATGTATTTTGAAAATACATGTACTTTGTATTTTATATTTTTTAAAAGTATTTTGTATTTTAGTGTTTGACTCAATGTATTTTGTATCAAAAATACATTTTCGGTGTATTTTCTCCAACTCTGATTATTATACCGCTTTAGGAAACCTTTATTTTCTCCCACCCTGAACTGCTAAAGAGGTTGGGGAAGGATTTTGAAAGTATTGGAATAATAAGTGATTTGGCGAATTCCTATCCAAATTTCTTTAAAAAATTCAAGAGAATGTATCATAAAACAAAACTTTATAAAGCATATATGGAAAAATGAAATCTTATCTAAGAATTGAATTTGATGTATAATTTCCCCTGCATAAATAAGAAAACTAATAACTATAGCATGTTCAACAACAAAGGATTTATTTAATTCAAATTTTTTAATAACATTTTATTTATTTATAGATAACATAATAAGTCATTAATAATGTAGATCCCTAAAGGGAAGGACTATTGTAGAGGAAATTTTTAATGTAAGAACGTTTTGGAATAAATTAGAGGAATTGGAATTGACAATCATGATCTGTTTATTGATTTCAAGACTACGTACGATTTGATGAATAGATAATGGTTAATAAAGACAATGATTGATTTTAATATACCAGTGAAACTAATAAGGCTTGTCTGCTTGACAAAGCTAATTAGGAGTCTAAATGCAAAATAATCTGTCTGACCAAATTATTGTTAGTACGAGTAATGGCCTGAGACACATGTGCTGCTGTGAGTTTTGTCTTTTCTCCACTTTTATTTGCCTTTCCTGGTGACATTAATATCATTGCTATACAGTAAAGTACATAGAGAAGTTTGAAGTGGAGAGATAAGTAGTATGTCAAAGCAGCTCATGTGAAATCAATCACTTTGTTTTCCTATTCATTTTTAATCAGGAACTCAGGTTTAACTTTTTCAAAGTAATCATTGAAGAGATACGGCGCACAGTGCCATGAAAACCCCAATTTCGGGAAAAAACCGTAATCGCCTAACTTATGTATTATTATGACAAGTTTGAAATAGTTTCACAGTAGAAACCAATCTTCTCAGCCCTGAAACAGTTTTACCAGCGAAGAACATTCCGAAACCCCGTGAATCATTGCACTTTTGCATTTTTCTTCTGTTTTTAGCAAAAAATCGCTTTTCAGTTCCTGACATAAAAAAAGTAACTCATACCTTTTTGAAAGGAGACAGAATTGGCTTCAGTCTGAGTGGTGTTAGAGCTCTGTAGAGGTTTCAGAGACATCTACAGATGTACCAAAATGGGCGATTTAAAAAAAAAAAATGTATTGTTAATCGACAGGGGCAATTTTTGATGAAATGACAACTACATCCGACTAGGAAAAAATTGATAATTTTATTTTATTAAATCTTGTTGTATTGGTACCTTCATATAAAAATGCTATGTTTATATATATTACATATCGTCACTTTAACATTTTTAACGCATATCACTTTTTAAAAGAAACAACAGATCTAGGTAAAACCTGTTTCAAAAAATAAATTTTAAGAGTGAGGCCTGCCTCTACTCAGAATAAATAAGCAAAAAAGAAAAATTCCAGAATAAATTAAAGAAAAATGACACAGAATTTTGGGGATAAATCTCAGAATAGGTAATCAGTTCAAATTAATTAAAAAATAAATCTAAAAACTCAGAATAGATCAGAAACTCTAAAAATTCAGGAAAAACATTAAAATAAAAAAGCAGATAAAATAAATTTCAGAATAAATCCAAAAAAGTTCTGAATAGATCCGTAGTTTAAGGAAGAAATAAAATTCTTAAAGAAAGTTGTTTTTCAATTTTCGCCCCTTTTTCGCTTGTTTCCCTCATCGGTTTAAGTTACCTTCAATGAATTATCATCTCCTTTGCCTCATCACTTAGCGAAAGATTTTCTCCTTCGGAAATTATCTCAAACTAGTGATTACTAGATCTGAAGATACCATCATAATGTTGAAAATGTCTGAATACATCAAGAACAAAATATTTTTACTATTCTGTATCTAGATGACATTATGCTCTCTCCCATTTCTGGGTGAAAAAAAAAAAAGTTTCAGACCATATGAAGCTCTATTTGTACGCATAACTAAATCCAAATTCCACCAAAAATCCGAAATCTGACTGATTTGCACATCGGTAGTCATCTTCAAATTAAGTTTTGTATTTTTTACAGATACTGTAGGGCCTATACTCACAACGTATATCATGAAAAAAAAAATTCGGTAAAGCCATATGAAAGAGGGATCTTTCGAAATTTTTCCTTGCGAAAGCTAAAAAAGTAATTTGCTCGCGTTTCGATTTTAACTTCGTGCTAAACAAGCACGGTAACCGCAAAACTATTATTTCCGGCAGATTTTGCTGGTAATTTACTGAGAAAACAGTGAACCCGTTCAATGAAAAAGCGACTTTGGAAAATTGACTTTCTTCCACCTCTACCCCCACTGTGCGGTGGCGAAGACTCCTATTTCGTGAAGAGTGTCGAATACCATCGATTAGCGAACTGGTTTAACCGAGATTAAATGGCTGGTAAAACACCTCAACAAGTCGACAGATTTCTAAGATCTAGTGTACTCAAGAGAGAGGGAGTCACCCAATCGCACTCTCACCATTTTGGATCTGCTACTGTTTCTTTAACTCCTTGTGGCCTTAAACAGAGAGTTTGTCAATTGAAGCAAAAACCGCTGAGATGAACCTTTAATCACTAATATATGTCCTCCTGCTCCACAGATTTGGTCCATAAATGTAAAAGACTGTGATGCACTAGTTAAATTCATTATTAAAAAAAAATTGCCATCTTTGTTACTAACAAAAATATGAGCATAAAGCATATAATAGTCTAATTTTGATTGTGGATCACTTGAAAAATTAAGAGAAAAATAGTAGTTCAGTCTTATTGTGAAGAGCAGGATTAAGCAAACTGGTCAATGATATGCAAATAACTAGTAAAAGTAATTACCATTAACTCTCCATGTACAATTAACCCTTTAATGGGCGATGTCCTCCCCGTGAGGACACACAACGCTGGTAAGTTTAATTTTACTGGAAAAAAAGGTAAGTGTCATAATATTATCTTTAGTAACCTGTTACCAAACCTGTTGTTCAGCATTGGAAGTAACAAGAACCGAAAAATGTTTCGGGAAATTATTTTCATGACTAGAATTGGTTTATGTCTCAATATTAGGATAAATATGTTGTTAATTGGTCAAGGATATTCATTTAATAAAATTAGTTAATAGAATACTTGCGAAGAATATATGCTAAGGACTGGGCTTTATTTCTAACTAAAGAACAGGAACTCTAATTTTTTTAATGTTAATAACAACGCTAATTATCTTAGTTTATTGTGAAATAAGGTAATTTGTGCTTATTATTACAATTGTATACAGTGCAGTAGAATTAATATCAATTGAAACAATAAAGTTTTAAGACTTTATCTTTGATGAAAAGTTTACTGAGCTAAATACAGGAGCTGAGCTGTTGTAAGTTTCCGTGTAAATTAAGCTCTGGTGGTTAGTCTATCTTAGGCTCTTAGGACTGTAATACAGCGTCAATTTTGTCACTGTCAGTCATCTAAATGTTATCATCAGAGTTCAAAAATTCGAAACTATCATTTACTTCAAGAATTTAATTTTACTCTGTGAAAATACTGTGATTTTCTGAACTTGCCAGTGGTAAGCTACATTTCATTATTGACACTGGGTAGACAGCAAGCATGGATTTTGGTTCTCCAGAGTTTCAGTCTTCTATTAAATCAATATTGGCAAATAAAATTCTCATATTGTTTTATAATTTATTTTTTACCTGGATGCAAATTCAAAATAATCTTTTTACTGTTGAAGACAGAAAGTGTTGCTCCCTCCTTCTAGCTTGATTTGCCCCAGAATTGCTGGCTTTTGTGATAATGCTTAAATGTAAATTTCGACTGAAGGCTCTTATATTCCTATAAGTTGATTGCTTTAGAAAATTAAACTTTTACAATACTTTTTATGTACAAAATGCTCATATTCTTTAAATATAGCAGACTGATAATAACAGCAATGCATAGTGTGATTTTTTAAGAACCTTAGATGAAGTTGAATGCTACTTTGGATATTCTAAGGCATAAGTATTTATTTATTTATTGTTTTTTTTTATTTTTAAATTCAGGAGTTAGTTTTATATTCGTATCATTTGTTATACATGTCCAGTATGCAATATGCGTGCGTATTTGTGTTAATTTTATGCAATTCTTTTGGATTTTAAGCATTACAATCCCATTTTAGATTAATGTAAACCTAAAGCACTGAATGAGATGGGTAGCATTTCGCTCAAAATTATTTTTTTTAAGTATCGTGAGTTGTAACAAAATGTTTCTGTCAAGGTGTTTTTTAAAAGACTAGGGGCCAAGGCCCCTTGACTCGCTACGCTCGCTTTTCGTATGAGGCATTTGGCTCCTAAAGAAGCTTATTCGTAAAAAAAAGGCATGATTTCAACAAGCAAAAGCCAAAGGTTGGATCATATAGAATGTTACCAAGCTACACATTGCTTGATTCTTGCATGTTCCATAGAACATAAAAATGTAAACTTCGCACAATTTTTATTTATGTGAAACCCATGGAACACCTTGCGTATTAGCTAATAATGGTGATATTTCATAATTTGGCGACTTGCGTATATGTATAGTTAATAATTAGGTCTAAGAAAACAGTACTCCATGTGTTTTCTTTGATAAAAACTGCGGAACAGCTAGGATAGCTTGCCACCCATGGCCACTTTTCATTATTTGGAGATTTGCACATGCTCACAACCTATAATTACTGCTCATGCAAGGTTCCTGGAAAACCGTTATCCATATTTTCATATACATAATCCTTTGCAGATTGGCGTATTTAGCACTACGAATTATATCATCTCGCCGCGCTGGCAGATATCCAAAGTGTACTATAACTGCTATAAAGGCATAGTTAACACCACCCAATATTTCTACTGGTAGCAAATACTCCAGCTGGACCGAACCGGCTTTAAAATAATCTGCATTTTAATTATCTTTCATTTTCAAGATACTGGGTTCTAACATTTCAGAACTCGTGGTTTAGATCCACCGTGCTTGGAAAGATACCATTTTGCCAGATCGTACTTAATGCCAAGATGGCGCTTTTAAAATCAGTTACAAGTAGTTATTCTGTTTTGGAAAAACGAATAATCGCTAATTCTAAACTCCTGTTGTCTAAGAGAAGTTACTATTTGAAATTGTCAACTTCGTGTAACACACTTTGAGTTATTTATTACATATACGTTTTAATTTGGCGTAAAATGGGTGCCATTTTACTTCACCTTTGTCAATTTCACGCGATTCTACATACTTGGAATTGCTTTGTTCTAAAGAAATGAATGATTTTATGCCAAATCTGGCAAACATTATGTTTATTTTTTCAGTTTTTTATCAATATCTCCTAAAATAATTCGGTTTTCGAAATTTAAGTCAGCTTATCAGGTTTCTCGGAATTTTTCGAATCTGTGGTGAGGTTTCGAAACCTTAGTCGAAACTCAAATCCTCACGGTTTAGGAGGAGATAGCCCAACAAGCTTTGACCGCGGAGACAGCGGCCGTTCTTTTTTTTTTTGGAATAGAGAGAAATAATGTAACTTTTGAATAAGTTTTAAAGGAATTCAGTTGTATCAAAAACTTGAAATTCAGAATTTCTCTTGATTAGCAGTGCTCATGTACTTTTACAAATGGTTAATTTACACGAATTCTGAGATATTAAGAGAAAAATCTGTTACATATTGTATTTCTCCAAATATAGGTAGCATTAGCCCTCATATGCGATTTCCACAGTTTTAAATTTCCCATTAAAAGTTGTATAAGGCCTGCAGTTTTGTTTTTCTATGAAAGTGCATCGTGCAATCCGTGAAGAAGGCTTTTTGAATTATATCAAGTTTTTGACGTATCTAGCTTGTCTTTAAAGCTTGCAGAGCCAAGTGATTAATAAAATATTTTGCAAGAAAAAAATGATTAATTTTGGTTGTTTATTAAGTTATTATCTTTTCATTTTCTAGTACTCTGATCTGGTCCTGGAGGAAAAATCTTTGTATCGATGTATCAAAATAATAGAATTAAACAAAATTATTAGTAATTTTGCTGTGTGTTCACTGCCATTGCTTTTATAATTTATTCAAACCTGTATGTAATGGATCTAAATAAAGGATTTCTTCCACTTTTTTCAATTCACAGACTATTTTTAACTTTTGCAGTTCTGTAATCGTCTGAATTTTTTTTTTAAATTCTAAATTTAGGTTATTCATGGTAAACTAAAACTAGCTAGTCTGAAGACTGCTCTGGACTTGGAAGGCCCATTACTTAAGTTTTTACTTAAGACTTTTGCTGATATTTTATTAACATGAAAATTCGGGGGTGTGGGGGGAATCTGTTTTTTCTTTTTTTTCCGCTCTCGGTTCAATTTAATTTTATTCTAACATACCATTGAATTTTTCTGGCGTTACCTTCATCTATTGTTCTAAATCTATAGCATAATAATTCCTGCATAAAATCTACATTAAATTTTCTTTTTTTTTTCAATTTGAAGTTTGTTAATTTGTTAATTTGAAGTTAATTGTAGCTATTTTGCTGTAAAAGTGTAATTTAAAGAAATAAAATCACACTTAAAAATAAAGAAAGAAATGAATGTGTATGTATATTATAAAAATTAAAAAATGGCTTTTCTTTGAGAAGTATGTAAATAATGTTCAGAACAGGAATTTTGCATTTTAAAAAGGTATAGAAAAATACAAAATTTCTTAGTTTCTGTGAATCCCCTCCTCCCCTCCCCCCCCCATCGCCCAGACGTCATGTAGAGGTTATTATGGTTCACCTTCATGCTCTAAACTTTAATTATTCTTTGTGTTATGGCAAGTTAACAAGAGGGATATCTTCTTCGAGGTGAGTGTCTTTGGTGGAGGACTTTTTAAAGGATTCTAACCCGTATTCTTGCTCATGCCTCTAAACTTTAAATTATTATTTTTGGGCAAGACAAAAATGTTGGAGGATTTCAACTAAATAGGCAATACTGGGGAATCATGAAATAATTGGTTTTGATTTATATTATTTATGTTCTACACCATTGTGTTGGGATAAAAAGAGAGTGTATTTCATGAGGAAATGGCCTACACAAAAATATTTCTTTACCCCTTTTCACGAAAAAAGAAATCAATAAAAAAAGGTTGTTTCTATTTTAGAAATATTTTATTTCTTTTCCTGAGGGTGGGGGTGGGGGTGGAGGAATAAAAAAATAGCTATTCTCTTAAGTTTCCAAACATATGTACAGCTGCGGGGGGAAAAAATACCGCCCACTTGCATTTTTTTCGGCCGTCGTTCGTCGTACAGCAAAGTTACTGATACCAATCTTTTACGCTTGACGTAAACGTTAATTTGCTATACATAAAAATTGCATAAGGGGCCGTCTACATATTAAAACTCACAACAACTTTTTTCCCTCAATAGCAACCAACTAGATTTCACTTCATATTTCCATAATTTAGCTCATTTTAGCCCCGGATATCAATTTTCAATAAATTTGAACTGAAGATGGGTGAGTAATGATCGCCCAAAATCCCCCACCCCAAACGTTAAAATATTTTTTCATACTTTAGTTTTTATATCTCATATGATATTGATAATAACAAGGGGATTTTCATTCGTACTATTAGAACTTAACGACCCAAACATAATTTACTATTATTATAATTTTTAGTAAATTATTAATATGAATTATGAATTATTAAATTAATATTCGAAAACATTATGAATAGCGACCTAGCCAAATTTTGATGGAAGTAGATGCAGAAAGTAATATTACATGGCTGTGCAAAATTTCAAATTTTTACGTTCAGTAGTTTAATTTATATTATATAAAATGTGTTATTTTCATGAGTTATGGGACCATATATAAATTTATTAGTTGAAAAGGTTTCGAAATGTACGTAAAATAAACGTAAATTAGATTTCTTTTGTCCAAAAACACACACTAAAAGATAGCGGTATTTAAAAAATATCAAATTTTGAAGCAAATAAATTAGAGGTTCTTGCTGTTTTATAGTGATTCTATAAAGCATCTATTTTTGCGTCCGCTACCATATCCCTCCCATATAAAATAGTTTCTATGTATAGAATTAGATGCAGTAGATGTATGTCTTCCAATACAAAGTCCTATCTTTGAAAAACTGACATTTTCAACATTCCATGCATGAATTTGACCTTTTTTTTAGTATTAGAAACATCAGGTCTTTGGACTTTCCTATGCTTTATCAAACATTCAAAATCACGCTTTTCTATCTAAATTTTCATCTGACTACAAATAAATTTTCAATCATGAAACCTTTTTTAACGTTCGAGCGTAGCTGAGTAACATTCATGATTGTAGTCAGAAGAGCAGAGAACAGCCTCTCACTCCTGGCAACATTCCACCTGTCTAAGAGAACCTTCAAGAGAAATACTCAATAGCAATTTCAAAATTAGAAAGATTTTCAAAATAGTGAGCGGTTATTTTCCATTTTTCCTTTAAACCATGTGTTACATACAACCAAGTAATGTACTCACGAGTCATTTTGACCGATGACTAAATATTTTAATTTCTACCCCTTATATTCTCAGTACAAAAAAGTTTAAGAATAGAAAAAGTACTTTTTTTGAAAACAATATTTATTCATTTTAACACTCTCAAGCGAAATTAATGAAAAGCGAAATGTATGGAACCTACAAATAGCGTTTTTCAATTTGCAGAAAGTCCCTTAAAATCACGCAAACCAGAATTTGCAATATCTCCGGAAATTATTGTAGAAGTTTGGTGAAAATTTATATTTAGGGAGCAAATTAAATAATTTGACGGTTTTCTTTCGTTTAATAAAGTCAAAATGCAGTGTTGCTATTGAGAAAAACGAAGCTGATGCAGAATTAAATATGAAGACAACCTCTTATGAAAATTAAATTAATAGTAAGTATACTTTATTTGCATACGAATGGTTTACATAACTTTGCTGTACGACGAACGACGGCGAAATAAAAAAAAAGTGGGCTTTTTTTTTTCCGAAGCTGTACATTAACAAAGGATATCAGCAGATGTATTTATATTTTAAATTTACGCAACAATTATTTTAATGTTTTTTTTTTTTTTTTTTTTTTTTTTTTGGTTTCAATTAAAAGATAGCTATCCCTATTTCTTTGTAATAGCAATTGAATCTTGTCCAATTCTTATTTGTTTAAAAGGGAAAAAAAAAGTTAATCGTAATAAGGCTGAAAACAAAGATTCAGTAAGTTATACTTAAAATAAAAGCTATTTAAGTATAAAAAATTTAGTATTCGTTTGATTTCATATAAATATCTTATCATAAACGATTTTTATTTTTTTATTAATACTGTGTGAATGTGGAAACTGTTCTAAAATGCACTATAGATAAAAAATAAGCCTTCAGGGATTATTTTTATTTCAGCAGGAGAAAAGGAAACACAATGAACATATCAAATATTTGTGCGTAATGTTGAATAATGTGATCATCTCGGTATTCTGTAAATGAAGAAATGTCCGAAACTCTTATTTCCATTCTTGTTTGATCACAGATCACCCCAAATGAAGTTATAGTATGCGGATAAAGAAAATTCTTATCAACCTCTTTGCTGGTGGATTTTACATTACTCAGTGGCTATGCAGATCACGAAGAATTTTGAAACTTTCACTTCTATTCCCTTGAAGCTTTGGCTGAGCAAACAAAACATAAACTGTCAACGAATTCTGAAACTATCTAACGGCTACGGAGGTTTGTTTTAGTAACCATGTGGAACTCTTGGG
The DNA here is from genome assembly GCA_038373885.1 of Cheiracanthium punctorium. NCBI lineage: Eukaryota > Metazoa > Arthropoda > Arachnida > Araneae > Cheiracanthiidae > Cheiracanthium > Cheiracanthium punctorium. The sequence continues at coordinate 266,755 of JAWZYV010015337.1, forward strand.
GGTAACTTTTAGTGATGCTATCATCTAATTATTAAAAAGAACCTCTGTACTCCTTCTTAATCTGCTTAGTTTCCGAATAAGCTGGTAGTTTAAATACTGCATGTTTTTTGTGAACAGTCCGTATTTCAAAGAAACGAAAGCAATAATTTAAAAATGAATGGGGTTAGATATTATTTGTATCATTGATCTATGTAAAATGTATTTTCCAGCTGTTATGAATAATACTAAACATGACAATAATCCAAAATATCCCAGAAATGGATATCTAAGAAGTCCTGGATATGAAATAAGTATCAATTTCCGATCTCTGGGATACTTTGGATACTAAACACATATCCATTTTTGGGATATTTTGGATCTTCTGGAAGTTTAATTATTATAACTGTGCTAGATATATACCGATCTCTTATAGACCTGGAAATTATAGATACTATTTACTTATTATAGATCACACCTCAAACCTCTAATAGAGGAGTCTATTTTATGTTATCTGGAGGATCTTGGACTTCTAATGGATATACCCAATATGCAGCTCTGATGTATGAAAGATTGCCTATGGACAAACTTGTGCTGTGTGGGTAAATGATACAAAAATATTGACTTGTACGATACGAAGAATATTTTCAAGACACGCGATATTGCAGATATATTTAAAATATATTTAATTTAAATTCAATTGCAATAACGTTTTATAATTTTGACAATATAACGCTTAAATATCAATTTCTACTTTTTACCAATATTAGTTTTATTTCCAGTGTAAAATTTAAAAAAATTAAAATAACATTGAGTATTTAAATTTTAAATAATATTGAGTAAATGTAAACAAAAAAAAAATTTAAAATTCTACGAAATTATGTTAAAGTAATTACTTATCAATACTGGATAAATTTCTAATGTACATCAAACACTATCAATGCATTTTAAACATATCTGGGCTAAATATTAGCTTTACTACTTTTTAAGAATATTGATTTTTGTTTTCAAGTTTTTTAACAATATTGAGTTAATATTTAAAAAATTTTCAGCTGTAGGACTACTTAAAATATTTCCAGTATACACTCAATATTAAGAACATATGTTTTTGTAAGTTAAATTCAGTAGAAAAAAGATTATTTTGAGAATTTATGAGACGTAAATGCTAATTTTTACCAATATTGGAATTTTATTTACTAATATTGGAAATTGCATTTGTTCTCAATGTGTTCACTAACTACTTAGTACCAGTATTGGTTTTTGATATCAAATTTTCTACAATATTGAGTTAATGAGTTAATATTTAAAAGTTTATTGGTAGTGAGACAACTTCAGAAATATTTCCAATATATAATTAATATTTGAATAAACTTCATATGCTAATATGAATTTTACAAATTTTAATAAAAATATTTTGAGCATATATCAGTACTAAATGCTAATTTTTACCAATATTGGAAATGGTTATTATTCTCAAAGTATTCACACATTATGTAAATTTTAATATTTAAACGTAATTACTTAATAATGGAAATATTTCTAATAAACACCAATATTATTGACACATTTCAAATATTTTAAGATTCAATAGTATTAAAATTGGTAAAATTTAACTAGAAATTGGAAAATATTAAATTTCTAATATTGGATTTTATTTTCAATGAATTCCTAAGATTGGATAAATGTTGATGCTATATAGAAATTATCCTTTAATATTTGCCAAATATTAAAAAAAAATAATAATCCATGCTGTTACCAAATAAATTCTTACATATATGAATAAAAGGAATTATTTTAATTTACCTAAAATAGTGATAGCCAGAAGCAAGGCATATTCAAAGATTAAATCCAGGGCTGTACCAGAAAAAAATTTGTGAGGGTCCTAACGATTTAAAAGGAAGAATTTTTCACAAAAATACGTTATTATTTAATAAAACAATTTTTTTTGTGTTTGGGGATCTTTTAGAGCTATTGCAAATGACGCCATGGCCAATTTTCTTTGATACGTAAAATAGTCAAAGCACTTTTTAAAATTTACTTTTCCTCATAACTTCATGATAGTAATTTTTATTGCACATGATCAATTTCAAATTTAGTAAATTTTAAACATTCTTATGATATGGAAAATTCATGTGGAGGAGTGGGGGAAAAAATATAGAACTAAAATTTTCTAAAGTTTCGCGACATTTTTAAAACGCTGAAATTACAGTTTTCGGAACTATTTTTATGAGTAAATTCACATGATCAAAATTACAAAACTAAGAACTTTACAAAAAGAAAAATAATCCGTTTAGTCATGCAATATTTCAATTTAAGTACTATAGAACGAATTCTTTGCAAGATTAGCATTCTAAAAACAAGTGTACTTAAACTGAAAGTATTACTTTAAAAAAATAAAAAGTAAACAGAAGTTTAAGCATTTCTGTTGCTTTTTATCAGAAAAACGGTAGTACATATCTTGTATAAAAGGTAGATTACAATCATTCGTATGTATTTCACGCATACACAAAATTAGCATGTTTATTTATTTTCAGTACAGCATATATGGCAGACAAAAAATTGATAAAATTATTGTTATTTTTTAACTGTCAAATCAAAAAACCTTGTTATTTTGATTTTATTGCTTTGGATATCTGAATTTTTTTCTTTCCTTCAGTATCATACTAATCCATTTTCGCCCTCTTTATGTATAGATGTACGTACACCCTTCAAAAAAGTATTCGAGTAAGAGATAAACTTCCTACGTTGTTTGGTATATTAAAAATTATTTATCATAGAATATGAATTAGGCTATCTATGCTTATAATTTTCTATATTTCTGCTGAGTAGAGAATTTTTCAGAAACTCAGTAATTATTCGCAAAGCTAAAATAGGAAATTTCGCTTTCCCCAATAGGTTCAATTGGTTTATGTGACATCTTTATGATTTTCTGGATTACATGACACTTTACTTAAAAATAACATATTTTATAGAAATTACTCTTCATAATTTAATCGATATTAATACAGATAATTAAGGAATTTCATCTTGGTAAGTGCTTCCTTCAAAAAGAATATTATGAAAGAGGAATTTCGAAATTAAACTATTGCTGATCAAGCAGAGCATTTAGGCTTCTGAAAGAGAAGAATCTTGAAATAGATCTGTTGTATAATATATATTTATTAATTACCCATACTTACAACATAATGTATACTTCATTTTCATCGATAAGTCTGCAATGATTCGTGGATAATATAAATTGAAACTAATATTTCTTTCGGTTTCTGATAATTCCCGATGGGTTAAAATATTCAATCTATTAATTCTTTCCATGCTGTTTTGTGACCACCCCAATCAGTATATTTACAAATACCCCTATCAGTAAGACAAAAACAAAAAAAATATTAAGAAACTTAGGACTGTTGAAAAAACTAAGACATTTTAGGGCAATTTATTAAAAATTAGAAATTTCAGCCCAGCAAACACACACAGGTTCTCTGAACGTCTATTAACGTTCAGAAAACATCTACTGAACGTTAATAGACTTTCAGAGAACCTGTGTGTGTTTGCTGGGATGAGTATTAGGACAACTCTGACCTTTTAACATCTTACTCGATTTACTAGTACCTACTTAGCTGACTGATAGACAGACAATTGTTTATATTTTAATTACGAGGATAGCAATGAATTCTAAGGTTACACTAAAAAATTGCGGAAATAAAATTACAAACCAATAGAAGAATTCAAAACACATTTTGTTTGTTACATTTTTCAGAATGAGCTAGCACAAAAAGGTTTTAATCTGATACAAAATACTACTTAATAAAAAATTCCCTGTTGCAATGGAAAAAGCCTTTATATTAGGTCCAACGTGCCATATATATAGTAAGTATAACATTTATATTTTGAAAATAGCTCTATAAAATGCAATCATTGAAATATATTTTGGTGAAACTGGTTTCACTTTAACATACAGAATTATATACACATATGTATACTTACAAACTTTAAAAAAAATATGAGGATAATATGAAAGCTTTTGATTAAAATTAAATTTCTTAAAACACTAAATAGATGTTTTATTAAAAATGTAAATATTTAAGAATAAAAAAACTTGTAAACTTGTTAACTAACTTAAAAAGTTGTATGTATAATGATCATACATAAAAACTTTTATTAAAAAGTTAAAGTTAATTAGATATGTAAAAATTTAGATGTTAATATCTGTAAATTATTGCAAATTTAATTAACTTCCAATTAATAAATAAAATGAAATTTAACTTTTGATATAACTTAATAAATAAACAGCATAGTATTTTAATTATTTAAAAAGTAAGTAAAACAATAACATTAATTTTGGGAATAAAATAATAAAAGATAGAATATATATTTCCCTTTTAAGATGTAACCAGAGAAGGAAGGCTACTTCTTAAAAGGGAATTTTCGATTTCCTTCTCAGAATTTGGGATAAAATTATAATAATCAAAGCTCTTCTGGAAAAATTATTCACTTTCTCCGATCAGTTTAATCATGCCCCTACCATACCATTGCTCCCGTCCCTTACGGACATTTTTTACTTGGAACTTGCTGCTCTATTTATACGCAACTGATATAACTAGAGGAATGTTTGGTTAAGTATGTGTGTAATTTTACATTAATTTTTTTAGAAAAAATATATGTGTACAATAGGAGTACAAATTGCTTACACTTATAAAATTTAATAAAGCATTTTGTATTTTCAATAGCAACAGAAGTTATAAAATTTAATAAAGCTTTTCGAATTTTTAATATGAACTGTATTTGCTATAAAATTTAATAAATCATTTATAGCATATGTAATATGAACGGAAATTGTGAAAAAATCTGTAATATGTAAATACAATATGGCTTAAAATCGATTGATTTAAGAGAGATTTTTAAAGTTAAATAAATTTAACTTTAAAAATCTCTCTAATAAATAAATTTAACTTATGATACAAACTTTCAGAAATACACAAGAATGATAATTTAAAAATGGTGAACACTGTACCACCCTAAACGTGCAAATTTTCTAAAAATGTGTTTTCTATGAAGTAATCAATTAATTTCTTTTGAAATTTTGACACAAACTTTTTTAAGTATTTTTAGTATTTCTATCCAGAGTCTGCAATTTTTAAACATTTTGTAGAAAATCTCAAATGTTAAGCAATCTTGGTTGAAAATAAAATTATTTTATTTAGAATAACAGGGATTTTGATTAAATGAATTTGTATTGCTGTATCAAAAATAAAGTAAATTATAAATTGCGAAACTTAATTTCAATCAATTATTTTTCCACTGTTGCATTTTAAAAATCAATTATAATTCTAAAAGTATTTTTCATTTGAAAATTCCCATCATTGCATATTCATTTAAAAAACAGTGCTATGCTATACATTAAATCAATTTTATTCCAAGCAAGAACCGCATCAAAAATTCAAGCCATAACTGAAAATCTGAATTAAAAAAATAAAAATGTAAAACTCTCTTTATTTCACTTTCTATTAAAATCAAACTCTCAGCTACATAACTGATAATATAATTGATAAGAAATTTGGCTTTGTTCTTGAATAAGAAAAAAATCGAAAACTGGAATAATTAATAAAAATCAAAAATGAAAAAAAATTAATTTAATAAAAATTAATTAAACAAAATTAGGCAAAAGAAACGAGGAGACAAAAATAGACAAGTGTTATTTTATGCAGAATGTTTATTTATTTTTAATGGCTTTAGATGTTTTTTATTAATGAATAAATCACAGTTCCTAAACTGATAATCTCACTGTTTCTTTCGTAAAAATAGTTTTTTTTTAAACTTAATCATTTTTCAGATGTGAACATCCATACTCTCACACACGCACACTCGAAAAAGAATCTTATTTTTCGCACGAGAGTCTAAAATTTTGCTTCTGCAAAACATTAATAGATTTGTTTACTGTATTGAAATTGGCAAACATTTAGTTTTAAAACTTCTAAAATTAATTAATAAATTCTCAAAAATATTTTAAATTTTATTAAAGTATATTTTAAAGTATAAAGTATCTAACGTATACATGTGTTTGAAATTTTAATAAATACAATAGAAAAAATAAATAAATAAGTCCACACTTGTGTGATTTTTACTTGTCACCTAACCGAGGAAAAATCCGTACAAAAACCGTCCCAGACATTTTTGCCAGTTTGTTGTAACATTTTTTAAAGATCTTTTATTTTTTGTGTATTTATTTTTCTTTGGGCTACGTTCTAATACAAGGAAAGATCAAAACTTATTGTCACTTGTATGTAGTTCGGGGTTGGTTTTTAAATGAAGGTGGGACATTTTATTTTTTATGTTAAGTTAAACACTTAGGTTAAAGTAAGTCATTTTTTTATATTATTGCAATTTTTGATTTTGGGTATGATTTAAGCTTGAAGTTAAAGTTATTTGGTATGTAGCACAGAGCAGATTTTAAAATGAAAGTGAAATAAAAAGAATTTTCAGCTTTATAATAAATTTATGTAAATATAAAAATTTAAAGTATAATTCCAGAATTATTCACTCTTTTGAGCATTAAATTTCTGTATATTAATATATACAAACTGAAATGTGGAAAATATCAGTGAGAAAATTTACCAGAAACTGAATTTTGAAGGGGAAAAAGTTTTCTTTTCTTTTTCAATAGAGGCTTTAGACTATATCAGGAATGAACACTTTTTAATCAATGTGTAAAGTTATACCAATTAATATTTGACAATTTACTAGTTTTTTAATTTGTTAAATGCAATTAGTTTAAATTCAAAATATTCCATAACGATTATTTTTCCCACTTTATAACTGACCGCGGAACTTATAGGATTACGATTGCTATGTAAAATATTTTTCAATGATAAATTCTTTAAATAATTTACTTTTTTACTTGTAGATGCGCACGATTTCAAAAAAAAAAAATTAATTCAAAATCGAGTGATCTTGATTAAAAACAGTGTAGTTGACAAATTTTAAGCTATTCATTCTAAAACGTGTCAGAGATAGTAAAATAAATATATGCTCACTTAAACCACTTTTCAATGGCTTTTGAAAGGAAAACATCACATAGGGGTCTTACACTAATTACGAAAGAAAACAAGGAAAACCCAATACACAAAACTATATACCTATAACCTTTTGCTATGATTCGCATGGTATAGTCCCTTATCATCTTTATTTAAGCATACGGTCTGTGAGATTTTTCTTTTGATGAAAAGCTGAAACTTCCTACTTCGGCTAATTGAGGTATAGGTCGTTAAATACGCGTTAGAACTCCTTAAAAAGTCCTGAGACCAAGCCCCCCCCTCCCCCCTGCAGACAGATACTTCTCTTGTAGGCTTGCCCAAACAAAAAAATTAATGCGTGGGGCGCATTTTATAAGATTTTTTTTTTTTTTTTTTTTTTTTTTTTTTACGGGGTCAGTTTAAAAATTTTAATTTTTGTATTTATTCAAATTTAATCCTCTCAAAATTTGAATATATTCCTGCACTTTTTTTTTACCCAGCTTCGTAATTCATTATACATGTATTCGGTGTTTATTATATATGATCAATATTTAAGTAATAAAAACTGAGGTCAATGTTTTTGGGACATCCTGTATATCACTATAGTGCAAATATAAAACATAAATGGAAGTTTTTTTGAAATGTGAATGGAAGTTGTCAATTTTTTTAAAGGATTCTTTCATTCATAACTGATTTAAAGAAAAGAACCAATTTATTTTGGCTCCTTATCTTAATTTTGCCTATAGGGCAAAAATGCCTCTTGTTGTTGGCCGCAGGTGACTTAAAAAAAGTAGAGATTAAATAATTAATTGTCAAGCACCATCCGATCACCAATTTTTCCACACTTAAAATTCTTCAAAATGTTTTTGATTGATTTTTTACTTTTTCATGTGTAAATCATGTTTTAATATTTGAATAATTATCTGCATTTACAAAGGCGACTGCATTTTTCTATTATCTCAGTAATATTCATAAAATTTATACTAAACCTGGAATACTTTTCAAATTATATGAAAAAAATTTAACTCGAAAAGTTACAATCACTCAAAAAGGGTTAAGTTTAGAACTCAGGCATACTTATGCACATTTTTAGTTAATTTATAATCATTAATTCTGGTAATAGCACACAATCGTAAATTCGATGAACTAATTTTGTGTGAGGTTAATTCTTATCTGACAGAATATTGGATGATTATATGGATTTTATAATGGAATGAAACAGAATATTAAAACTAAATCTCACTACTATTTTGAGTGCTTATATGAATATATTCAATTTGTAAACATACTGAGAATTTTTTGTTTGTTGAAAATAAAAAAATAAATTAACAAACGAGTACGAGTGGAATAGTACCAACAAAATAGTTGTTAGATTAACAAAAATGTTACGATTATTTGGCAAAAATGTTGTTAGTTTAAACAAAATAGTTGTTTAAATCGTTTACTTAATAAATATCAGCCAGATTAATTTGCTGATTTAACAAAATGGTTTTGTTAACTAGTTCAACCGTAGTTTAAGCAACAAATTCAATTTTTTAAACTAACAAAATATTTGGCTGATTTTACGGTTTTATTTTGTTGAACCAACCAAACAATTGGTTGAAATTTTCAGAAGTACGTCTAATTAATTGATCTATTTATCAAAATTTACTCTTTATTTTAGTATTTTTGTAAATCTATAACATTTAATTTTTAAAAATTCAGTGACAGTTTTTATATTTTTTGTATTTTATTTTATTTTTTGTTTATTTATTTATTTATTTAATTTGTTCATAAGACAAATTTAAAAGATAATCAGAATCACATTTTGTTCGAGATAATATAAAGTAAATTTGTGTACTTACTCAGACTTTACATTTTAATGATTTCTCAAGTTTATGTGACCTAATAATGATTAATATTATAAAAAAACAGTATTAAGCATACTTATGCCTTAATATTAATTTATATCAGAGTTTTCCAGTTTATAATTAATGTGTGGATATACTTGATGGTTACAACTTGTTTCGGTGTACAGTTTCAATTTTAATACTAATAATAACCAGGAAGAATTACAAAAAATAGTGGAACCATAGAAAACTAATGCAAACTTTTTATTGAATTTTAAGGAGAAGCATGTAAACTACATTTATTTAACGCATATATATCAATTGTAAAAGCAGACTCCATTAAGTAATCACAAAACGAATAAAACTCAGAGTAGTACGTTTGAAAACTTTATATTAAACTGCGAAGTCAGTCAAATAAACTATGTACCCCATTTAAAGAAGAAAAATATTGAGAAAAGATTAAACATGGGACATTTAAAATTGCGGCGAAACATTTGTCGTTGCCAATAAGATGAAATAAATGAATAAAGAAACAAAAACGTAGACCACGGAAACAGGAAAAACTGGTAAATCTTAAAATTAGAGATATCGGCATCAGTACATATTTAAAAAAGCAAAGCAGTAGCACTAAAAACAGAAATCACGAAAAAAAAAAGCGAAATAACTTTAACTATGTACTGGAGCAGAGGCATTCGAACATTTTGGCAGTAATACTCTATATTTTGGGCATCGAGTTAACATGCCAACTCAAATCAAAATGTTAAGCCAAACATTAATAATAATAATAATAATGAGTTATATAAATAATAATGTCTGTATCTTATTTTGTTTTAATAGTGCGTAATGCAACAATTTTTGACACTGAATGAAATTTTACATTTTAAAAATCAACGTTTTTTCTATAAAATTTTATTTGTATTCTTTTGTATTTGTTTGCAATTTTTTATTTCAGCTTCAGACACCAACTTTTATTTACTCATTTATTTATATTGGGGAGGGGGACGGAGTTGAAGTTACAAAATATAGTATAAACACCACTGAACTAGAGTTTATTCATTCATTTTTTGCTGGTATATCCAATAATTGCCTATAAATTTTTTTAAAACACAAATTAAAATTACTTATTTTTAAAGGGGAAAAATAGCTCTAAAATTATGTAATTTTCGCATTTCAAGTTCATATCTTATAAGTAATTCTTTTTTCAAACTATATTCTGGGATAAAATATAAAAATGAAGATAAATTACAGAGTAAAATAATTTTATCTCAGATTTTCATTCTCATTCAATTAAAAAATAAACCCGAAAATCTACTGAAACTGAATGCCAGTGACTTTTGTTTTTGTTTTTTCATTCGCGGACGTGAAAATTCAATTTTTAAGTAACTTTACTCGAATAACATTTTGTTACTCGTTCTTATCTTAGAGAAAAAAAAAATTAAATGTAAAAAACTTAAGTATATTGCCGTTTTATTCTGACGAAGAGTGAGAAAAAATTATTCAACGTATTTTGAAATTAAGTATACTATAGCTTTGTAATTATAATGTCTAATTTGATACGCAGTTTTCTACATTGCTTCATATTTAGATAAGCAAAATAAATAACGGAAAAAAATTAAGAATAGCAAATAATATTTAAAATTTATATTTTATCAATAAAATACAAATTAAATTAAATGAAAATAGAACAAACTATCTACATTCGCTCTTTGATATTCAGAAAAAGCGGAATATAATTCTTAGAGTAATACATTTTGTAATCTGAAAGTATAGGCCATGTTAAAGAGTTCGAAAAATAATTAATAATACGACTTACTTTCGTCGTCTGATGATACATCCATTCTGACTAAGTTTTTATAATCAAATACAGAGATCCTTCAAAAACTAAGAGAACTCCACTGCTTATTTATACGATAATCAGTTCTCTCAATCAACCAGTTGTCTTCCCACAATCACTATAATTACGAAGCGATTTACTTTTAATAAAAGCGAAACGGAAGAACGCGCTCCTCAGAGCGAAAAGTTTACACGATCGCTCGCTGTCTCAAAACTTACAAACTGAATATTTCATCTGCGCCTCGTACCTTCGCGCACGTTGATATATAGGCACAGACGTGGACATCCGGAATGAGTTTGAATGATGGAGAGGAGGAAGGGGGGCGTAAGCTTATTTGAATGACAAATTTGAAAGTGGAGTCTCGGTTTGTGGATAGGTTTATATTTTTGCGACATGATTTTGCAGGTCGCAATTTGTATTTGAAATTTAAAGGACTTACGGCGATCGTCAAGTGTAAAAAATATAAGTTTTATGGAAGTCCCAAGAAGTACGAAAACTAATTACTCCATGAACACAAGTCGATTACGATGATATCTTCAATGAGATATATTTTACAATTAAAATTCTTATCTTAAATTTCTATTAAAATTCGACATTAAAATTTAAAGAATTTATTGTGATCCCCAAGACTATAAAAATATGTACTTATTACTTTTACATATTTCCAAGGAGAAGTGTGAAAACTAATTACTCCATGGGTACAGGTCGATTTCGATGATCTCTTCAGGGAGATGATTTTACAGTTCACGGTCTATATTAAAATGTACAGGATTTATTGTGATCACCAAGAGTGTGAAATGTATTTATTACTTTTATAAAAGTCCCAGGAGAAGCGCGAACACTAATTACTCCACTGACACGGGTCCCTTTTGCCGAGCTGTTCAAGTGGAAGATTCAAACTGATTATTAAAATGATTTTAACACAAATAATTATAGTATCCATGCAATAGTAGAGAAAAGGAAATAAATATGCATTTAATCATCAATTATAGACGGAAAAACTGTTGGAGTTTGGGAATCGCTTACTCCATAATTTACATGGACATATGACATGTTCTGTTGCGTATGCTTGAAATAGAAATTTGAAAATAAATACATTTTACTAGTTTAAAATAAAAGGAATAGTTAGTATGGTGGGAAAAAATGAATGAAGGTGTTATTTTTTTTATTCTGGTGTAATTTGGTAAGTATTAGGTTACGATGAGCACAGCTTTGTTTTGATGTATAATTTTGGTTGAAAAGTGAAAGTATGAAATCTCCCTTTCCTTGAAAAATCATCTTTATTAAGCAGAAATATCTAAAACGAAAATATTTTCTATTCTAATGGATTTGATTATTTTTATTACACAATTTTACTATGCATTTACTCCTGGGATGAAAATGCGGGGCCGTTGTTTGTACAAATACTCTTTAGATAGGTTTTACTGAAAATATATTTAATGGTGGTGGGTATTAAGGGCACAGGTATGTAACTTTTGATAAGTGACTTAATAAAACTTCAGGATTTTGTTACACATTTATTTCACGGATATGGTTCCACCCTGATCGGTTTGACACACGATTTTAACGCAAAATTAAAATATTCAAGTACTTCAGTGAGAATAAATGAGTGTTTCACAACCAATAATACAAAGCTGAAGAAAATATAGACTCAGTTAATTTTTAAAGCTTAATTTTGGTGGAAGACCTATATTTATAGATGGAAAAAAAGAAGTGTAAATAGTACGTACTTTTGCATTATTATATACTGCGTAAAAGGTGCGAAAACTCCGCACTCCATTTGAAAAATCCCTTTCTGAAGTGTCCTTTTCAAATACAAATGAAAATACTTATATTTCTTGAATTTAAGTAAAGGAATGCATGTTACAGTATGAGAAAAAGCGACAGTTTTCATAAATAAGTCCGTTATAGCTAAGGCGGGATCTAGAAATGTTCTTCAGTGGGGGCGTGAAGGCTTGAGGGCCAATTTAGAATTTTACTGATTAGGTCATCATTATCAGAAAGCCCATTTTAGTCTAGTATTAAGATATTTTTATCGAGGCAGATACAGGGGGAGTACTCCTGCGTACTCTTCTGGATCCTCCTTTGCGTACACTGATGAAAACTATCATCCCTAAGGCTCGTTTATACTTATCACTTTGGATGTATCATCTTGGAGAAATCATCCTAAGCGATAAGTATAGACTGCCTTTCATTTGTGTTTTATCCAAAATTTATCAGTATAATGAGTGTATTTTTTGTCAGTCCTCTGAGTGATTCAGTTTAGATGTACGTTAAAAATGATGCACTGTATGTCCCGCTTTAAGGACAAGATTCTACTTTAGTCCGTGCATATGAGAGAAGTCAAAAAGAAGAATAGAAATTTTTGCTAGTTTTATATAAAGGAAATGATTTACTGTGGTTTGAAAGAACAAATAAGCTTAAAAAGTAACCAGTAACCAAAATCGTTGAAAATTTAATTTTTTTAACACTTTAACTACTGACGGTCCTTAAAAGTACCCTTTAAATTCAAATCCTAAAAAAAAAAGAAAATTCTATTCATTGTAACCATTCCTTTGAAAATCACTACCAAATACTTCATTTAATCAGCTTACACCAGGATGGCATGTTCTTTTAGAGTAGATCGTTTTAAATAGACAGCTTTCCGCTCACATTCTAATCATGTCGTGCCCCCTCCTCCCCCCAAAAAGAGCATTAGTGAATTTTAAGACGTTTGTTTTATTACTAAAGGATTAGATATTCTGAAAGTGTGTCAATCAAAGTATTACTTGACTCCTTCAGATTTGTTGGCCCTATACTGTTTTGAAAAAGACTCGTTAACAGTTTGTAGAACCAGTCATCCAACGTATAGCTTATGCTTATTAATTTTTTCGTAATTTCCTTTTATATTACATTAATCAGTATATATCATTCATTGCCTAACTGAAACAAGAGAAAACAAATAGATTCAAGGTGATATTCTTGGCAATTTTTTAGTAGATAAAGGGGTAGTTCAGTAGATAAAGGATTAAACATCAATCTAAAATTACTAAGCCAGTTCTGTTTCCAGCTGCACGTTTGATAGGAAAATAAAACTAATTATAATTTGTAACTTGAAATGTTCATGCTTTGGAGATGGACAAAAATAAATATGAACTTTGTTCTGTGAATAAAGTAAAATTAGTTTAAGTAACTACTTAAGCATGGTTATATATAAGTGCCTGCATTTGTTTTTATTGAATAGGCGCACTTGTGCTTTGATGCACATGGCTGATCGAACATATTATTATAATATTTAGATTTGCTAGTACATACTTAAAATTATTTACAATACTTAGATTTGCTAGTACATACTTGAGTGTAGATTCTTCATAGTTAAGTATTAATGATTTTGAAACTTGTATTAGTATAAGACAATACACAGACACCTATTTTTAATGTATAAAATTATTTTTGATGTCAATGCTAAGTGTTACAATAAGAAAACCTTGAAATTATAACGTAGACTTTTCTGTACTGTTAAATATCTCATGCATTGGGGGATGATCAACGGATCGGCAAAGTAAATATATTCATTTTTACATTAAAAAATGTTATAAATTCATCTGTAACTTTTACAAAACTTTAAATTAGTAATTTTGCTTTAATATTTTCAATGAGAAAATGTGAAAGCTTGGTTACTGGTGATATTTATCTATTTAGAGAAGCAAAATCCATGAAATGCAAGTCAAAAGTAGCGTTTAAGATTTTAAAGAAACAGTTTTTAAAGGGAAAATTTTCCGAAACAATAAAATAAGACTTTTAAGATACATATTTATAATATTTAAATTCATCTGAACCTTTTGAAGTGCTTTGCTAAGATTTAATTTTAGGCGTAATCTATCTTTGTATTAAATTTATACATTTCAATTATAGCATTGTGGATCATCAGCAACAAATTTTAAATTATAATTTAAATACAGATTTATTTGTGTTGTGTTATTCTTTTGAAATTCTTTGATATGAAATTAGGGTGTTTTTCAGAATGCTAAAGCTTATATACCATCTGCTCATAAAGAGAACAGAAAATCATTCGCAGGAATCATGCATTTTATGAAATCGAAATGCCCACATGCATTAAAAGCATAGCAAAGGAAACAAAGTTCCTCAGCATCATGTATAACTATTTTAATTCTTTATAACCGTCTCAAAAAACGAAGAGAATCTCCATGGTACCATTTTGGATACTTGTATAGGACTAGACAAAATAGGTATTAAAAAGAAAAAAGATTTTGGTCCGTGGGTTCCATGGATGTGATAAATTTGGGACTCTCGGAAATTATTATTTCATTTCTTCAATAAGTGAAGCCTGCAAGTTTTTGACGGTATTCCCTGCCACGCATTATCCTCAAGACATGCTCGCATGTTCTTAGTCAGAAAAACTTGCTAATTATCCGTATACTGCTGTGTTTCCCTTTGAAGCATGTCATCCAGAAGATACGTGATGATGTACTATGATGTACGTTATTATAATGCATGAAAAGAGAGGATCGACAATGGCTGCAGTTTAGGGCACCACCTGAGAAACTATTTCGTAAGCATATACTTTGGCAGTCCAATTACGTTAATTTCGGATAACATCCATATGTATGCGTTCACTTTTTGTGATCTTCCTTTCTTGTACGCACCATCAGCTCACTCTTTACAGGATCTCTCCCCTTATGTCTCATCTAGTTGCCCAGAAAATTAAATTCTGTGCACTGTATGGTCTCTTCGGAAAGAGATCGAAGGAATGCACATTCTGCAAGGATGAACTCTTGACTTTTATAGAAGAATGAAGCCACAACGAATCGTCAACAATTTTGGACTGTTGGGCATGTCAAGTCCGTCAGTCTTCTATTCCGATCGAAGATTTTTTTTTTTTTTCTTTCCAGCTGAGTAACATTAAGATGTCGATTCCTCCATCATGCTCGCTGTAATCAATCTTGAATAGTTTATCATAGGTTTTCATTGCCACAAATTGACAGACTTCCTGAGAGCAGGCAACCGACCTACTAGTTTAGGTTTATATTTGGCCTGTTCTCCATCTAACCAATGATATTACAGCGTAGGCCCGAACAAGCTGAATCCACAGTGAAAGACTCGATTATTATATTACAGGATTAATTTTTTACATGATTAACAAACAAACAAACCACAAATAAATCAACAGATAAATCAGAAGAACTTTAGTACAGTTCTGGTGTACAAAGTCCAATGGTACCAGTTCCCTTAAGTTACCAGTTCTTCTAAGTTCAGAGAGGAGGCGAGAAGAATTTTGAATTCCAGAATAGCCCAGTTTAAGGTAATTGTACCTCCTCTATTCGAAATATCTCTTGTAACAAACATTAATCCAATTTGAAACGCGTCTTGGCTGGTTACAGAGACCATTTTATTTATTTCATTTTCTTCTCCTAGACTATACGTCTTTTTTTTCTTTTGATTAATATTAGAATGCAGAATAGAGAAGGCCTTATTTTTAAAATTTTGTTATTTCTGTTTTATTCGAGAAATTTCTATTTTTAACTAGCTTAATTTTAAAAATCAATATCCAGATAAAATTGCCTTATTTCTTTCCTCTTTCCTGTTACTTATGCATTTTTCATCGCATCAATGGTTCTACGAAGTTAGCATAAAAAACTGATCCTTATTTGCTGTATTTGCAAGTGAGCAACACCTAACCCTTGGCCGATCTCGTTAACTCCACCTTTTTTCTTTTTTTTCAGATTCCAAGCTTGAACTCAATCATTACAAACTGCATTATTAAGTCATTTGCTCTTGATCGTGAGATTGGGCATCTGTCTATAAAAATGAAAGTATTTAACTTCAGTCAGAAGATAGAACACTGTAAAATGATTTAAAGACTGATTTGACTTATTTTGGAGCCTGATTTAACTTCTTACCACGAAAACTTTGTTTTGGGCAGTTATTAGACTCAGAGCAATCTTTATAGAATTGATGATTATTTAAAACAACTTTTCTTGGATAAGTAGAAAGAAATCATATTAAGTTCATAAACCCTCTATAACTGATTGTTAATTTGTGCAAAGCCCCAAAGTTAATAATATCAAAGTATGAAAGCCGACAACAGCTTCATTTTGTTAATTAGCTTCGATTAAGAGATCGCATTCTGACTTAGGAAAGGATGCCTAATATGCTCCTAAACTATTAAAAGATGCAGGGTACTTTTCTACTTTCTAAAAAAAAGAATCAATTTAAAAGATTTTTTTGATGTAAAATTTATTCAGAACGTTAGGAACACTGTAAAACAAATTGTATTCTAAACAGAAATAAAATTACAATGATAATAATAATAATAATAATAAACGCACATGTAAATAGCTAATCATTAGAAATTATATATTTAAATTTCGTTTTTGCAGTGTACATATATTTATAATTAGTTCAAGATACATTTATTTATTACATTGCGTATTAGGATGTATTAGTATCAATGCAGTTTTTGAGGTATAAACAATAAAAACATCCTTGCAATATATTAATGCTAAAATCATTATTTTTTCCCCCTTAGAATTATTATTTTGTACAAACGTATCAAAGTTAGGAACTGAAAAAATCAAACATAAAGATCCAGTGCCTAAAGAGTTAGGCAGTTGATTAATGTTGAGGACTTCATTTTCATCCATTTTGACATAGTTTGTTTTAAAATTTATTTATTCATTTTATTTTATTACATTATATTTTTAAAAAATATTTTACTTCTGAGGTGCAAAGAAGGAAAGAAGGTTTTTGAAGATTTTGCTCCCTTAACGCGACCAAGAACTTGTGTTCAAAGCAGACGGGCCGCTACGCTGGGTGAAAATATAAGAAAAAAGTTTGTGAATTATGACCCCAGGTCTCATGTCCCGCAAGTAATGTTTAAATGCTCTCCCGCTTCTTGTTTATTTGGATCATGACAACTTGTTTCGGTCTAGGTAACAAGTTTTCCATTCCTCCATATCAAGTTGCAGCAATAAATTTTGCTGTTTCCGAGAAAAAGGGAGTTGGGGAAAAAAAAAAAAAAAAAAACACCTACGAGTGAGGTAGACCTCCAAGGTTTAGATTCTTAACACTTATTGCTTACATAGATCTTTATGCTCTCGTAGAACAATAGTATGG
Source organism: Cheiracanthium punctorium (assembly GCA_038373885.1). Taxonomy (NCBI): domain Eukaryota; kingdom Metazoa; phylum Arthropoda; class Arachnida; order Araneae; family Cheiracanthiidae; genus Cheiracanthium; species Cheiracanthium punctorium. The sequence goes on from JAWZYV010015337.1 coordinate 284,517, forward strand.
ATGTCCCCTCAAAAATAACTATTTTGTAAATGTTTCGAAACCCGTAAAAACTGCTTTTCTTACTCTTTAACCTGTTACATACTCCCTCAAAGTATTTCGCCACGCTACACTTTATGCCTTCAAATGTTTAGAAGATTCTTACTTGCCTTAAACAGTGCTGTTTTAAACAATAGTATTGAGTTATGCCCCGTAGTTGCACCTACGAAGGGACTATAAGGGCTGAAACCCCTTACCCGAAAGGTTAAGAAATAAAATTTTAAAAAATCTCTTAGTGAATTGCTGCTGAGTAAGATAATTAAAACTTTCTAAAATTGTCTTCGGGTTATTTATAATGACAAAAAGAAAATTCTACATTGCTCTAAAATACTTGTCTATAGTCTTCTTTCAACGCTGTTAGTTGTAAAGCGATAAAGGCTTCGAATTATCTGTTTGGTGCACAGCTTAACTACCGTTAATTTTCAAGGATATATAATCTATCTTACAGGCTGCTATGCAACACTTCTAACTGAAAATAATGTAATAATTTCTTTATAAGAGCATATAATTAAATTCTACTTTATGATCTATGGATAGTACTTATTTAAAATACACTTTAAAAGCGCATATATATATATTTTCAAAAGGGAAAGAAATAATGCTTTACTTTAGTACTTTATAGCACTTTATAGTTCAGTTTGTGTGATTCACAGAATAATTCACACATTTTACTTTAAGTTCAATGGTTATAAAAAATACTTTGACATTGTTTATTTGGTTTAATCAGCTATTTTCTTAGTTGTAAAAGTTAAATGGGAAATCGCATTTGAAATTAGTCACACGATTTCGTAAATTCTATTACATTTAATTTTTGAAATCGACTCAAATGGATTATTCTAAGCCCTGAAATCAGTAAAATCCTTTCTAAAATAAGTATATCTTTGGTACAGGAGTTTAAATTAAGGAATTTTACTTTTAATAATGCGTAAACTGTGAAATTATTTTAATTTTCATTAGACGTTTGTTTTTTAAAAATGTAATGACCGCTGTGTGCTTATTTGGTGCTGCCATCTACCAGCGTTTCTACACAAGAACAGTGGTGTATCAACAGTTTGTGTAAAGATTCCCACAAAGGAAAGTCTTAGAATGTTTTCAACCAAATAGGTGGCTTAACCAGGGGTTGAAAATAACACTTTTGTGCCCAGAGCAGTTTTTAAATTTCATCCTCCTATATATACATATATATACAACTAGCTCAATATTTTATTCCCGCACATATAGCTCTAAACTCAATTTTTTGGCCTGTTTCTGCATGTGTGCTCACGGCGCAAGCCTCAGGTGCCCGTGAAATAAGCAAGGCCTGGGCCGAGCTGTCAAATATAATAACTCACAAAAACGGAAAAAATATATTGTTTCCAGGTACACAGGTTTAAATCGTAGAGTATTTATAATCCTAAGTAAATAAAAGTTTACTCCTTCAAGTTGCATTATGCCTTTACAATTTCCAAGAAAATTCGGATTGTCCATTTGTATAGAGTTTTAAATTTCAGATTTACCCTTTTTTAAAGAGAGTAAGAAAGCTCTTTGGAAGAGAGTAATTTCAGCTCTTTTAAAGAGGGGACACGGGTTCCCTCTTTAAAAGAACTGGACTAACCTCACTTTCCAAAGAGATACACACAATCTAAAATGTCTAACCACAAAAGTTAACCATAAGGCAAATGTTTAAAACTTAATTGCACGATTTTGTAAATTCTATTAAATTTACAACTTTCGAACATCATGCATAAGGCTGTACTCAACACTGCTTTGTTGTTGTTATTTTCAGCATTTCAGGCAGAATTAGGTTGAAGTTTATATCTGTAAACTCACTAGTTAGATTTTCGTTCTGAATTATTCTCAGGGTCTGATTATCGGAAAGGCTCGGGAAGCTTGAGCTTCCACTCAAATTTTGAAAGGGGGGAGGGTGTCAAAAAATGATTGAAAAGCGGCGATAAAAATTCAAATTTTGTTTTAAATGATCTAAGTTACTGTAAAGATTTTTAATGAAGAAAAGTGGAAAGCTATTTTTAGGGTTTTTCAGAAGTCTCGATACTTCATGTCAGAACATATCTAACTTGTTTCAGTTCGCGATTTCTTTGGGGATATCTGCTCCAGTTGAGAGAATTTTTTCCATTATGGGGGAACATTGGGTCGGCTCAAAGGGGTACACGTTCAATATGTTTACTGTCTTCTAACATCCTCTGACATAGTCTTAAACATCTTCAAATGTCAAAATTAATTCTGAACTGTCATGTTGATTTTTATGATTACAACAAAAGAAACAAGGAATTCCTGAAAAAAGAAATGGCTAATGAAAAATACGACTAAATAAATAAAGTTTAATGTTCCAGTAAGGCAGTGTTTTTTTTTTTAAAGTAATTTCAAAAATACTGTAAAATCTTGTTACGATGAACTAAACTATTATGATGATTAATGAATAACCTATTTTTATTGAAGGAAATCATTCCAACTAATTAAACCAATGAAATTTCATTTAAACAAAAAAAAATTATCAAGAAAATCATTAAAACTTTACTTTTCAAAAACAAAAAAGGGAGGGAGGAGGAGGGGGGGGGGAGCGAAATGAGACGGAGCTTCCCCTCACTTTAGAGGTTAATAGGGCCCTGATTATGATTTAGCCAGCAAACACTGTTTTACTAAATTTTGCAATTTTTGAACAGCCTTTTAAAGAATTCAGACTTGACGTAGGAACGGGAAAAAAATTAGAATGTCTCTTCGCAAGCTGTACTATGCATGGTTAAGAACAGTGAACCTATAATAGTTACGAAATATTCAGACAAAAATCTTGAACTTACAGGATGTGGCATTATTTCTAAACAGACAACTCTCAGGCCTATTTTTCATATGGCAATCGGTGAACAAGCATTATTCATTTTTAGGAGTTTCACATCCTCTTTTAGTTTTTAAAGCTGTGACGGCTATTGCTATGTCAGAGGAACAGCCAGAGGAACAGAAGAAAAAAAAAAGTGCGGGTCGCTCACAAGCACTTGGACTTCCTCTTAAAAAGAGATAGAAAGGATAGAACTTTTGAACAGCTTTAAAACCTACATTCGAAAAATTTAATAATGATTTTTCATCAAATGTATTATGTACTTATATTAACAGTAAGCCTATAGGTCTCATGTTACTGTCAGAAAAAAATTCTTAAGCACAAAAAATGTCTTCAAAATCGCCCGGAGATGTTTAGGGAAGTACTACAAAGTACGTATCGTAAATCTCATAGATTATAAATGTGCATAGTACAGCTTTTTAAGCGACATTCTGAATATTTTCGAGTCAATAGCCCAGTTGGAATTTTTAAAAGTCTGTTCAATAGTTGGAAGATTTTGTAAAAGAACAACCTTACTTGAAATCAGCTTTAAAATTATACAGGCCAGAGTTCCCAATTCTGAACATTGAATTAAAAATTTATTAAAAAAGGAAATTCTAACAATATTGACTTGAAAAAATTAGAAGACAAAGTTAAAAGATAACTTTTATTTATTTAAAACAGATTGTGTGTGATTACGGCAACGCTACACTAGGGCGATCTGCCAAGGGAGGGGTGCCTTGGTAGGAGGACTTTCTAAGGGGTTCTAACGCGTATTCACGTTACATCTGGAGAAAATCTACCAAAACTCCAGACCGTTAGATCGACAACCGCGCAATGGGACCCGAACCCGGGACCTGCACACTTCGGCCATCTACCATTTTCAGTGGCATAACCACTGTGCCATGGTGAGGCTTTTTTAAATAGAAGTTTCATTTCTATCATTATTGGGAAACTGGACAAAAATAATGAAAATAGCCCTTTTCATAAATTTTTACAGAGCTATCTTGATACACCCTCCCCCACGTGAAACTTAATTCATACTTTACTAAAATTTAAAAATAAATCTTTTATTAATTCTGAATATATCACTTATTATTTCAAGTGCCCGTCAGTATATTTAGTTTTTAAAACCAATATAAATTATTGTCAGAAATGACCCTTGCTCCCAGATGGAAATCCAGTGAAAATTGTATAAAAATTTCCCCTCCCATTTAATTGACTAATATCCTTTAATTAACACATTAGAAGACAAAATATGCAAAAAACTAATTGAATATATGCCTGAATCTTCTAAATGAGTTCTGCAAAAGATTATTATTTACCGTGTAGTGCTGCCATCTGTTTTTGAATGTTTAACTTGGCAAACGAGCAGGAAATCATAATTCTTTTTTTTTTTTTTCAGACAAGCTGTAGACGCGAAAGTGAAAATTTATTTTATATGGCTTCTAAATTTATGACATTTTTTTATGCAGAATATTTTTGATTGATGAAAAAGATGCTTAGTTCATTCTCAATTTACACACAAAAATCCAAAGCGTTCTAGTGCTGCCATCTATTGCAAAACATACATACCTTTTTGTGTTGCTGCAGTCGTTTATAAACTACTAAGTTTTCTACCCGCGACTTCGATTTAGGATTAGCTCCAAAAAGAAATGAAGCATATGCTAATAACAACAAATTGGATAAATCATGCCAAACACATTGATCATAAAACACTTTCTAACACATCAATATTTTTGCGCCAAATTTGGCAATGTATTTTCCTTACATCTGGCGAGATTTCGGACATAAGATAATGTATTATAACCATAAATACAATTTTATAAGACCCTGTAAAAGCGATTTGAAAAAAAAAATACTCCATCGTTTAACTGAAGAATCTAAAAATTTTATACTCATTTTCTTGTACTAGAAATGTATTAATGTCTTTCAAACGCCACAGATTGTAATCTATTGGAATTATTTTGAGTGTTCCTGTAGAAGAACTATTAATAATACAGACACTATTTTCAGTGGAGAGCATTTCTTTGGGAACCTTAATATTCTGTATGCCAACATTGTTTTCTTTCAGAAAAGCGAATCTCTAAAAGGAGTTTTCAAGAAGGACTGCGCATAGAGTGAGATTTTTTTTTTTTCTCCTGCAAAAGAACTGTAATCTTACTTACAATAGTACTTTCGATAGGGTACAAGGTACTGTACATAGAAAAAAAAAATTCGCACATATATTTACGACAGTTAGAACACTGTACGGGTGGACAACAGAACGAACAAACAAACTGAAATCATTCAAATTTGTTGGTAAGTTAAAAATATAAATATTCATTTTATATAACATAAAGGTATCGGACGAACATGGAGAACCAGAATCTAAATTCATTTTCCAAGCACTAAAAAATCTGGAGTGACTCCACTCGACTTTCCGAACACTTACGATTAAGATCATTACCAAGCATTTAAATAAATTTTAATCGATGAATAATTCAAACATATATACCAAATTGAAGTTCAATCGAATGCACCGTTTAAACGCTTGCACTTTTTCAAGAATTTCTCCCCATATGCTATATGTAAAAGAAATCTTTGTCGTAGCCCTGTAGAAGAACTATAAGTCCTATACACACGAAAATCAATACTCGTCTAAAGATGGTGGTTTATAACATATATACCCAATTTGAGTTCAATTGAATGTACCGCTTAAACGTTAGCGCACTCTCAAGAATTTCCTCCCATAGGCCATAATATAAAAGAAATCTTTAGTCGTAGCCCTGTAGAAAATCTATAAGTCCTATACATACCAAAATCAATACCGGTCTTGTGACGGTGGATTATATATATACCCAATTTGAGCTCTATCGAATGCCCCGTTTGGGAGCTATCGTGTAGCACCACACACACCAGCACATACATACACATCAGCACACACACACACACACACACACACACACACACACACACACACACACACACACACATACATCTCGTAAAAATAGCATAAATGAATTCAGAAGACCTCAAAACGTGACCTCAAACAAAGACCTCAAACTTTTCTTACATGGTACATGTCGGAAAGTAAAAATCAAATGTAAAAGAATAAATGCGTCAAATGTAAAAGAATAAATTACGTGGAAATTTCGTTCCACGTAAATCCGTTAACTCGTTTTGGGTTCTTACGCATTAACGGGTTTTCGTCGGTCGGAAAATTCCCCTTAAGCAACCCACTCCTACGCAGATAGGCCTTAGCTATTCCTTAACGAAACACAACACACTAAATCGGTTGATTACAGCGCGAGTAACGAATTTTCAAAATTCCCAATGCAATCGTCATAGCTTAATATTACCACATTAAATATTTTTCGATATATCGCCAGATAATGAAAATACCGCCAATCTCGGTTCATTTGTTGAAATATTTTTTTCGTACAATATTTGGCAATTTATCGCAAAAGTCAACAGCATTGGAAAATTTTGGCGAACTTTGAGGGAGGCGCACGTTTGTCGTCGGATTGTTAGCTAATTATATTGTAGTTTTTAGTATTATATGCTGTAAATAGATGCCTGTCTCTAAACTGCCATTGACCATATTGTATTGGGAATGTTTTGAGTGCTCTTGTAGAAAACTATTTAACTATACAGACACTATTTTCAATGGAAAGCTTTATCTTGTAATCCTTAACAACATATATCAATTTTGTTTCATTTCAAATAGCAGAATATCTCTAAACTAAAGTCAAAGCCCGTCGTGAAGGCAATTGCACCAGGCTCTAGAAAAAAAAAAAAAAAAAAAAAACGTTTGACGAAAGCGTGTCTACACTTAATATATTTAATCTTCGTCCACCTAAAATAAATAACTTCATATGAAAATAAACACTCAAAAAACTGATGTTATAATATAAAATAAATAAAAACTTTGTGAAAAAAAACACACATAAAAGGTTACTTCAAGGCGTAACGATCGTTTCGAGTGAAAATTCGCTCGGTCTTCTTCAGACAAACCCTTCCGTCAAACAGAGCAGTTCCCTCTGCTCTGTTTGAAGGCCGTACAAAAAAAAAAAAAAAAAAAAAAATCCCGATTAGGAAAATATGCCCGATACACTCATCAGGTGATTTAGAAAATTTCAGCCTTTCATCATAAAATGCCTCGATATCTTTAAAAAAAGATCATGATTTTGGATATAAACGTTTATTGCTAGAGTGAAAAAAATAGTTTTATTTCGTAAATTCTGTACGGCCCCTGAAATGCAATTATGCAACGGGATTTTTTTTTCTTCGAGAGCCATTGAAAAGTGGTTTTAGTCAGCCTATATTTATCTTCATATCTCTGTCACTTTTTAGAATATAATTCTCAAAATTTGTAAGCAACCTCAACAGTGCATGAGGAACATTTTTTTTTATTGGGGAATTTTTTTTTATACGAGGGTCGTATGCAAATTTTAAAAAGTTAAACTTTTTAAAAATTAATGAAAATAATTTTTCCTTGATAGAGTCTTATTTACGACCTTATTTTGAATATTTCTTCAGTTTACATTGTCCACTCTTTAACAGATAAAGAATTAAAGGTCGCTACTACCTTTTTGTGACACCCTGTACATACACATATACGTTCTTACGATTACCACCAATACACCATAACATCGCACATCGAATGTATTTTGTATGTCTCTGTAAAAAAGTTGATTAATGTTGCGATTTACCATTTTAAATGGCCAGCATGTAGTTATACACTTCAAGATTAAACATGTACTTTCTTATGTCCCCCAATTACCACCAAAAGACAGTAATGTATCGAAAATATTTAGTGTGTCTCTGTAAAATGTATATTGTTTCAGAAATACTCTGCTTGTGTCCGTGGTTCATCGTTCTAAAGTCCAGTTGGTGTAGAAAGTTCTAGTAAAAATTAACTTGTCGGGATGGAACACAAACTTTATTGCATCTAGTACTTAGTTGAACAATCAGCTGTACAAAATTCACAAGCACAATCAATCAGTAATGTGCTTTTAACAGTCCGCTTAGATCAGACGCTCTCACAAAGGCTGCAATTCTCACACAAAATAAAACACTTCCGCTGGTAAAATTCAGTGGAAATATACGAGGGATAACACTAACAATACCTCAAGACTCAACAGTGAAGAAGTTACACAAAGCACTTTAAAAACAGCTTCGAAAAGCAGCGTGAAACACCGCTTCTATCACAGAGCGTACTCACAGAGAGAGCAAGCGTACTCACAGAGAGAGCTCCATTCACACGCCGGGCGCTCAACTCGCACTGAACTGGGGCCAAAGAAACACGCGGTATACTGCCGGCAGCTTCCAGAAAAGTCTGTTTCTCGAATATTCTACATAAAGCGGGAATTTTGATTACGTCATAGAAGAGAAATATCAGATTATTATGCGTTTTTAATGCGTCAAAAGCAGCTTTACAGGCCCCATAGGGAAAATCGCGCCAAATGACCAAAATGTCGCCAAGTTTGGCGACTTTTTGAGAAACATCGCCAAATTAGGCGCCAAAAATAAGTCCCCAAAAGTGAAGAGATCGAAGCTCTAGGACCAATATTTCTCGAGTTTTCTAGAAACCCATAGAAAAACAATAGGGAAACCGAAACATCCGTATCTCCGGTTCTAGTGGACCGAGTTTGATGCAACAAAAAGCAAAATTTAACTATTTGAAACGTAGAATACGAATTTTAAACTATTTTAAGCTCCAGAATAGCAGGTTGCCCCTAAAATTCGTAACAATATTAACTTTACGTCAATGGCGAGCATGAGGTTATGTACCTCAATATTAAATATTTAATTTGTTATCTTCCACTACTACCGCCTACAGGCCGTAAATTTAGCATGTCAGTAGTCTTTTGTGCAGCCCTGTAAAAAGTATTAATTTTGCGCTTAGCATTTTTAAGGGCAATTGCGTAATTATAACCTCAGTATTAAATATTTATTTATTTATTTATTGTCTATTTGACTATTACTAACAATAGACCAGAACGTATCGAAAATATTTTACTTAAATATTTATTATTTGAGGGTATCGAGGGTTATTATTTCAGTGAAATATTTATCGTTTTCATCTGTGAACGGTATAAATAAAATATTTATTTTGTTATGTTGCATTATTACTGTCGCTAGATCGCAAAAATTACAATCGTAAATCTCTAATGCAACCCTGTAAAAAGTATAACATTTATCGTTCACTTATTCAGTAGCAAGCAAGTAGTTATACAATTCAACAATAATTAGTAATTTTCTATAAACCACGACTAATTCAGTAGACAACAACATGTAGGAAGTGTTTTTTGTATGCCCCTTTAAAATGCGTATTTAAGTGCGTTATGTCCCCATCTTAACAAGTACAAAGTAGAGCGCCAATCCAAGAAAAATATTAGTATATCCCATGGAAAAGTGCTTCAAAATCAATGGTTGCAGAGCGATTTTTTTTCATCTTCTAGAATCATAAATAGTTACGAAACCATGTTCCATAATTATAGCGGAGAGGAACGGGAACTGGTGGACCTGCGTTTGAATGAAATGCGCCTCATAATCAATGCGTATCACATATAATATAATGATTACCGTTTCAATAATTTAATCAGTGGAATGGGAAAGTGCTTCGAAATGAATGCGTGTAGCATGATTTTTGTGCCTGACCTTTAGACTTCTAGAAGCAGTGTTGGAAAATAAAACCACAAATGGCGGAATGACTTCCTAAGAAATCGGAAATTGTTGAATAAAAAATGCGTAAAATACGATGTTTCTTTACCGAGGTTTTAGAGAGGAAAAAGTTAGAATGTGTTTGAAAAGCAATGTGTCGCACATAATTTCCTTTGCTCTCTTTTCCCATTGCATTACAAAGGTAGGGAGCTTTGCAATAAAAAAAAATCCTCAAAGGAAAAATTATTGAAAAATCGAACAAATGACCTCCAAAAAAACGGCCTGATGTTCCCTAAGCAGCATCTAATTGTAAAGAAAAATCCCCACATCTTCCAGTAGTAAACCAAATACTTGGCTGGTTTTAAAAATCTTCTGGTGTCATATTTGAAATGGATTAGCCCAGTGTAATGTGAAAATGTAGGAAGAGTTTTTTTAAGGCAATATATTATAATTTGTCAGCAGACGATATTTTAGAATGGTTCCTGAATAGTATGATTTTAGAAATTTTGCATTCATAAATTTTTCGGGGCGCAGTAACTAAAGGAATTTTTATAAAAGGAATATATGGCTTTCAGAAACTGAAAACAATCCGTCAGGTTCTGCTAATCAACAAGATGGAGCATCACAATTGCATTGCTACTTTTCCGAATAATGATGAGAGCAGGTTCACACTCTGTGGGGTAGGGATTTTGTTTCTGGGATATTTAATTTGGGGAATATGAGGATCGTTTTTTGGTTACCATTTGTTCGAATGTCCCTAAAAATTATCTCTTTTCCCTTCAGCAAGGATTTTTTGACTAACCAGGTAGTGGTAAAGAAACCCCCTCTGTCCATCGTTTGCTTTCAGGAACCTGTAACAAGTTTGTATCCAAGAGTATGCGAAATCATGCGGAAAAGCCCTTAAACGCTTTGTGATTATGAAGTATTTTCCAACGCAATAGTATCCGGCTGAAAACTACACTCATGTCCATATATTAAGGATAATGAAGTTCAGGCAAAGAAAGAGAAAGAAGCAAAACAAATTTGACTTATTTGTAAAGTCTATTTATTAAACAAAAAGTAAAGAGCAAAAAAGATGCTATATGTTTGACATAATTAATAAAAATTGCAAGTTTTACTCTCTTGACCAAATTAAAAAAAAGAACCTATTTACAAAAAACAGTATAACATGGTTAGTAGGATGGTTTAATACGGAGTATGTCTCCCGGACGATGCAATACAGGCCTGACAACGCCTAGGCATGCTGAGTATCAAATGATCAATCGATCTTGGGGAATATTACACCACTCATCAAGCAATGCACTCCGAAGTTCCGGTAGACAGGTGGGAGGGGGTTGACGGGCTGCAATTCGTCGGCCAAGTATATCCCACGCATGCTCTATTGGATTCAAGTCCGGTGAGTATGCTGGCCAATGCATACGGGTGATATCCTCCGATTGAAGGCATTCGTCTACAATGTTTGCACGGTGAGGACGGGCGTTGTCATCCATAAACACAAATTCAGCACCCATGGCGCCCCGAAACAAACGTACATGTTGTTCCAGAATGACATCCCGATAGATGTGGCCTGTCATCGTTACACTCTGAACATGCAGGTCAGTTCTGGAACCAAGAATAATTCCTCCCCAAACGAGCCATCCTGCACCACCGTAACGGTGTCTTTCAATGGTGTTCTCTTGGTGGTAACGGGTACCTGGCGCTCTCCAGATGAATGTCCGGCGAGAATCAGACTCCAAACTAAACCTGGACTCGTCGGAAAAGCATCACACAAGACCACTGTTGCGGTGTCCACAATGCATGCTCTCTACTCCAGGTTAATCGCAGGCGACAGTGAGTTGCGGTAAGTGGAACACATCTGACAGGCCTACGAGCATATAGACCAATGTGCCCTAAGCGTCTGTACACGGTCTGCCTTGAAACTGTCGTACCGGTAGCTGAAGAGAGCTGACGAGACAGGTCTGATGCTGTACTCCGTCTGTTTCTTTTGGCAGTAACTGCCAAATAGCGGTTCTCATTCGGCGTTGTAACTCGGGGGCGACCTGTGCTGTAACGTCTACTCACATTACCATCATCTTGGAATCGTTGCCAAAGCCTGGAGATGACACTCTGGGCGATTCCAAGTTCCTCGGATACTTCCAGCTGGGTACGTCCACATTCCAGTCGTCCGATAATTCTGCCACGTAAAACATCATCCAAATGCCTCCTTTGTGCCATAACTATGCGGTTTTTGCACTGAAAGGCTTTCACAGCGCTTGTGAACAATTTTACTTCTTTGCCACCATTCCTTATATACCCCCTCTCTTACACTCTCGTCATTGTGACGTACCATCCACGCCATCTGGTGCTTTCCTGTAATTTGCATATTCTTCTTCAAGATGTGTGTGATCATTCCACAGGTGAAATTTTTATTTTAGAGATCAATTTCTGTGTGATTCTGAATTATCCTTAATTTATGGACATGAGTGTATTATGGGAATATGAGAATTTCAGTCAGTTAAGAATTGCGAGACAGGGAAATCTTTCGAAATGGATTGATTATGGGAAACTTTCAATTGTAAATGTTTAAAACATGCATTTTTACATCCTTGCACGGAGTAAAGAATCCTGTGTTGGCAAAAAAATTCGGTATTCAGATTTTACCCAAACAAAGAGATTATTTTGTCCATTTTTAAAATTAACTTTGTTAAGTTACTGCGTAACATTTCAAAGTATGTACTGATGACTGGTGTAAGTATGTACTGAACTGGTGTAAGTATGTACTGAATAGACTGGATAAATTATTACAGGGTCACCCTAAAGACAGTAAGGTCTGTGGACACCTTCAATACATTAAAAACAATGAAACCTTCAATACATTAAAAGTAGTACAAGTTTTGCTGAAATACTGCCAAATTTGTCGCCAAAAACAAATACGCAACTCTTATAGCTCAAAAACAAGTAGACAAATTATGTTGAAATTTCGCATGGGTTGTAACATCCAGTTTTTGTTATTATCTATACAGTGAAATCCCTCTATAACGATATTTTGGGGGTCAAAATAATATATCGTTGTAAAGAGAATTATCGTTGTAGAGAGAGAATCGATATTGGAACGAAAAGATTTTTGATTTTTGTTCTTCATATATTCCATACCCTGCGGTATCACCAGAAAGTGTTCTGTTTTCATTCAGCACACCCTCCCAAGTAATATATAATAAATGAAAGGAGCAAAACATGTTTATAGTTTTCAGTAATTTTCCCAACACTCACAAATTTTAGTTAAATACCCTTACCGCCTCGCCAGGATTCTAGCGGAGATATAGCTTATAAATATTTATAGCATACTAGCTGAAGTACCCGTTCTTCCCACGGGAATGAATGGACTTTTTGATATTAATATTTGTTGTGATTACTATTTATTGTAATAAAGAGATATAGCAAAATGGATATCGCGTTATAGTGTGTTCAATAATCATGCATACTGAATTTCAAGGCAATCGTTTTTACGGTGCAGAAGGCGATGCGGCGTAGCACAATCTAGTGGCGAGTTTTAGCAAAACGGATGCGGCAAAAATATTCTTCGCATTCAGATATCGATGTATACGAATTTTCATGACGATCGGCTGAATAGTCTTGAAGTTCATGTGTTGACGCGACATCTAGTGTCAAGTTATAGGAAAATGGATCGTGCCAAACTCTTCCCCGTGTTCAAATATCTATGTATACCTATTTTCATAGCGATTATTCGCACAGTCAAGAAGTGATACACTGCAGGGCCATCTAGTGGTTAATTAAAGTAATGATTTGCTACAGCGCCGTCATGTGGCAAGTTATAGCAAAATGGATAACGCCAAAATATTCTCATTGTTCAAATAGCTATGTATACTGATTTTCATAGCCACCGTTTGAATGGTCAAAAATTTGGCCTGCTGCAGCGTCATCTAGTGGCGAGTTAAAATAATAATGCATTGCAGTGCCATCTAGTGGTGAGTAACATCAAAAGTAACGCAGTTAGAATATATTCTTCGTTCTCAAATGTGTAAGTATAAAAAATTTTATGCCGATCAGTCGAACGGTATAGAAGTTGATGCGTTGCAGCGCTATTTAGCGGTAAGTTACAGCAAATGGATAGTGAAAAATATTCTCCGTGTTCTAATATTCGCGTGTACCAAATTTCATCGAAATTTGTTGGACGATATTCGCATAGCAAACGGCTAAACGGAATAGAATTCGACGTTCTGCTGCGCCACCTAGTGAAAAGTTAGAGGAAAACGGATAGCATAAAAACCTTCTCCATGATAAAAGACTTAGGTGAACCAAATTTCATGGTGATCAGTGAAACGGTGCTGGAGTTTTTCAACCTCCTACACACATACCAACATTCATTTTTATCTATAACCAGTCTTATTATACGTATATACCAGTCTCAAGTAAAATCCAGTTTCAAATCTAAGCCTCGCCAAAGTGCCAGCATACGCCATTTTGCAAGAGTTTTTTCAGGGAATCATTCAAAGCATTGACTTAGCAGCAATCAAAATGGGAAATGGTTCGACCGCCAGGCATTTATTTGAAAAGTGGAATCCCTTAATACAGCCGCATTTTTTAAATTATCAACTATAACATGTTTTATTCATCGTTACCTCGATGTACTAAATGCGAAGATTTCAATTTTCTGAAATTTGGCGGATTTCCCCCAAGTTAAATCAATGTACTCAATTGGCGAGAATTCTGAAGCTACATCGCTTGAAATGCCCTAATAACTGCATTATTTCTGCACGGATAGTTAAAATTTAATGCTGTATTCTAAGAAAACCTATACACTTGTTTTCAAAAATGCTATTCCCTTAAGCTCTCAGTAAATTGAGCCAAAAAGCCTAAAACTGTGCAAACCGCTAGAACTCACACTCTAAAAATCGGCCTATCAGACATTTTATTTTTCGCCAAACTAAAAAAAATTACATATTAGTCTCGGATATCTTCGATCCTCATTGTTTTGCGTATAAAACATTTCATTCCTGCTCTCATTTCTTATGCGCACACGATATTATAATTAAAAAAAATAACCTAAAAAAATAAACTAAAAAAATCATTGTTATTCTTTTATTTTTACTTTAAGAAATTAAAACATTTTTTCGGCAAAATCGCCACACATGGCAACCAAGATGCTTATTTCACACACTTTTTTCACTACAGGGGTTAATATTACGTAAAGCTTTCTGCGTGGAGAACATAAAAAATCTCTTAAATTCCGGGAACGGAAATTAAGGGAACCCTTCAGGAGGAAAACGTTTTTAAGTGGAGTTTCAAAGTTTTAAAGTGAACTATCATTTATTCTATATTATTTTACATATCTGTGTAAAATTTCAGCCTGACAGGTCCATTTTTGTGGAATTGTATACTACCCAAATCAACAAATTGACAAACAGAATTTCATTTTTATTTATAAGATAACCTACGCTTGTTTTTAAAAATACCCTCTCATTAAATTGCGCCAAGCGCTAGAATCATAGAAAATCTGACACACTTTCAGATTTTTAAATACGCACTAAAGTGCTATATATAAAAAGAGTTATAATCCATGGGTCTTCCCTATTTTCGTTCCTTCTTTCATTAAGTTGGAAAGTGTATCATTATTCATGAGTGTGATTAAACAAAATTAAAATTGATATTTCTAACATCCTTTTTTCTGGATGTAATACATTAGATGCAGAAAAGCTGCTCTGAAAAATGCACAATTCCAACTGAATGAAAATTTCAAAAACTTATACGCAGGTGTATTCATATCCCAAATAGCAGACGATTAAATTACGATAAATAGCGCCAAGCGTTAGAATCCTCCTCAAAATCGCGAGAATGCTGAAGATAGATCGCTTGAAATCCCTTAATAACTGCATTATTTTCGCAGGGATCATTAAAATTTAACGCTGTATTCTAATAAAACCTTTGTACTTGTTTTCAAAAATCCGTTTCCTTAAGCTCTCAGTAAATTCGCCAAGCCGGAAACTGTGCAAACCGCTAGAACTCACTTTCTCGGCATTTGAGCCATTTTATTTTTTCGCCAAACTAAAAAATTTTAACATATTAGCCTCGGAAATCTTCAATTCTTATTGTTTTGCGTATAAAACATTTCATTCCTGCTCCGATTTCCCATGCACACGATATTATAATTAAAAAAAATAACCTTACGAATATAAACTAACAAAAAAAAATCATTATTATTCTTTTATTTTTACTTTGAGAATTTAAAACATCTTATTCGGCAAAATCGCCACACATGGCAACCACGATCCTTATTTCACACTTTTTTCACTACAGGGGTTACAATTACGGAAAGCTTTTTGCGTGGGGAACATAAAAAATCTCTTAAATTCCGGGAACGGGTGGACTTTCAAAGTTTTAAAGTGGACTATGATTTATTCTATATAATTTTACATATCTGTGCAAAATTTCAGGCTGATAGGTCCATTTTTGTGGATTTGTATACAACTCAAATCCACAAACAAACAAATAAACAAACAAACAAACAAACAAACAGAATTTCATTTTTATTTATAAGATTTGAATAACAAAAATGTAATGTCTAAATAAATAATACCTGAATGCCGCAAAAGCGTTTTTTAAAATGTATTAGATATTAATTGAAAATACATACCCATTAATTTATCCTTATTTATTTTGCTTCATACCGTTATCAAAAACTTTTATGATGTTGAATTTCACTTTGACATATATTTGTTTTCTTTTAACCATTTGCTTTCGATTTTCACTAAACAAACTTCAAAGTAAACAAAACTCATAAATGATTTAAAATATCCTCGTGTAATAATCGACCTCGATAGGATTTATCGGAGGTTAAATTTCTTACTCAAGTTCAGACAAAAGAACGTATTGTTTTCTATATCAGTTCCGGTGAAAGGAATCCTTGACCATTTTTAAAGAGGGGGATAGGAATCAAAGATGTGTCATCCAACTGCCCTTCCACCTTACGAAAAATGCACTTTCTCATTACCATAGTGTTACATCAGCAAAACGAAACTTAGAAGATGTTCTTTGGCAGAGGCGTGGTCCAACCCGTTCCAACCACATTTTACCTCGACTTTCAAAGTCTGTGCATGAGTTGGGCTTCTGATGCTTAGTAGAAAAAAAAATATATCGTAGTAGAGAAAATTATTGTGATGTAAGGGATAATTATTACCATCGTTGTAGAGAGAATTATCGTTTTAAAGAGTATCATATTACAGAGAACTGTTTTACATTAATCTAAAGGGAATTCAGCCAGGACTATGAAAAAATATCGTAATAGAGAGAATTATCGTTATAGAGGATATCGTTGTAGCGAGATTCTACTGTATATATAAATGAATAATGTTTTTGGGTGTGTATGATGTTGAAAAACTCCGAAACCGTTTGACCGATCACCATGAAATGTGGTACACTTAAGTCTTTTGTCACGCAGAAGGTTTTTGTGCTATCCATTTTACTCTAGCTCACCGCTAGGTGGCGCTGCAGAACGTCGAACTCTATTCAACCGCTTGCTATTAAAATACCGTTTAACTTATCTTGACGAAAATTGATACGTGTGGATATTTGAACACGGAGAATACTTTTATGCAATCCATTTTTATATAACTTGCCGCTAGGTGGCGCTGCAGAGCGTCAATTTCTATTCCGTTGGACCACTTGCTATGAAAATACCATTCAACCAATTTTGATGAAAATTGCTATTTATGGAAACTTGAATACCAAGAAGGTTTTTATGTTATCCATTTTCCTCTAGCTTACCGCTAGGTGGCGCTGCAAAACTTCGAATTCTATTCCGTTCGACCGCGTGCTATGAAAATACCGTTCAACTAATTTTAATGAAAATTGGTACACACGGATATTTGAAGACGTAGAATATTTTTACGTTATCCCTTTTGCTATAACTTGCCGCTAGATGACGCTGCAGAACGTAGAATTATATTCCGTTCAACCCTCTTTCTATGAAAATAACGTTCAATCGATTTTGGCAAAAATTGGTACGTATGGATGGATATTTGAACACGAAAAATATTTTTACAATATCTGTTTTGCCATCATTTTCTGCTAGATGGCGCTGCAGTACATCGAATTCTATTCCGTTTGACCGCTTCCTATGCAAGTACCGTTGAACCGCTTTTGAGGAAAATTGGTACACACTAGAGATGAGACGGGCTCAGCCCGAGCCCGGGCCCGACTCGGGCTCGGGCTCTGTAATTCACGATTGCGTTCGGGCTCCGGCGGGCTCGGGCTCGTGAAAAATATCTCCTTTGTTGAACACACTCCTTGAAACAGATTTTAAAAAGCGATTCATGGGATAAATAGACGTACTTATTAAAAAAAAATAGCGGCACGGGGGACTAGAAGGTGTGTGAAGCTCCAAAATTTATTGTATCCTATTAATGGAGTAGTTAATTTTATTTGTCTTTAGCTGAAATTTCGGGCTCGGGCTCCAACTTTAATAATATTGCTCGGGCTCGGGCGGGCTCGGATGAAAAGTCCTCGGGCCCGGGCGGGCTCGGGCTTCAAAAAATGAGCCCGAACTCATCTCTAGTACACACGGATATTTGAAGACGTAGAATATTTTTACTTTATCCATTTTTCTGCAACTTGACGCTAGGTGACGCTGCAGAACGTCGATTTCTATTCCGTTCGACCGCTTGCTATTAAAATACGTTCAACCGATTTTGACGAAAATTGGTACACACGGATATTTGAAGAAGTAGAATATTTTTACACTATCCATTTTGCTATAACTTGCCGCTAGATGGTGCTGCAGAACGCTGAATTCTATTTCGTTTAAACACTTGCTGTGAAAATACCGGTTAACCGATTTTGATGGCAAGTGGTAGACATGGATATATGAACATGGAGAATATTTTTACGCTATCCGTTTTGCTATAACTTGCCGCAAGATGGCCTGCAGCGCATCAACTTCTATACCGTTCAACCAATCGCCATAAAAAATTTTATGCTTACACATTTGAGCACGGAGAATACATTCTAACTATTCATTTAGCTATTACTCACTACTAGATGGCACTGCAGCGCATTCATACTTTAACTCGCCATTAGATGTCAATGCAGCGCACCAACTTCATGACCGGACAATTGATCTCCCTGGAATATGGAGAATATTTTCGTGTTATGCATTTTGCTATAAATAGCTACTTCATCGTGCTGTAGTACATCATTACTTTAACTCACCAATAGATAGCGCTGGAACGTATCAACTTCTTACTTTAATTCGTCTGTTCATGGCGCTTCAGCAGATAAAGACTGTTCAACTGATCTCTTCAGTTACATAGATAAGAGCATACATACCCAACTATCACACATACGTGGGGTTATTGATGGCACGTGGTTGACACAAGGTTGTTACGTTGGGCAAACGTTGGATGTCCATATGGAAATATCGGTATTCTGTTGGCTAAAGGTTGTGATGGCAAACGTTGGGTAAACAACCGTTGGCCATCGGATGGTTTAATGTTGTGTTGGGCAACCGTTGGTAAACAACCGTTGGCCATCGGATGGCTGAATGTTGTGTTGGGCAACCGTAGGTAAAACAACCGTTGGCCATCGGATGGCTGAATGTTGTGTTGGATAACCGTAGCTTAACAACGAACATTGCGCATGCGCAGAGACACACATTCAGGAAACCGGGAAGCGATAGATTCATGTCCGTTCGCCGTTCCGTTTCTGCCATTGCTTGTTATGATGTGTTGATACACATTTTTTAAAGTGATTGATAGTTGAAATCTGAAACGAATATTTATCTTTTCAGCTATATTTCTGTGAATTTTATTCTTTGCATAGGTTCGTAGTAATTTGAATCACGATAACTATTATTATTGATGCATTGATTATAGTTCGATTGTCCATAAGCCTAACGATCTTCAAAGTATGTAAACAAACAACTTACTATGCAGCTATGGTAATAAATATATAATAATTGCACAGTGCTTATTAAAAGATGCGTTTTTGGATTACTAGACAATGGTAGACAGCTTAATAATAAAGTTTTATTTGCGCATAGTTGTACAACAGTCGAGAAGGTAAAATTGGACACAATTGTTTTCTGCTAATAAGTTTATTCTGAAAAAAAATATCAACTTGAGCCGTGCTTATATTTTGCAAGATTATAATGACTAATGAGATTTCAGATTTAGAAGTAGTTATTAAACTAACACTACTTCAATTTTGAAATCTTGTTGGTTCACAGTGGTTAATCAACAACAAGGATTTAAATTTGTGCATCAAAATTGTTTTGTTGTTAAAGGTATGTATAAAATATTTTACAATTTTAAGAATTCAGTTATTTTAATATTTTACAAGTGTGTTATAGTACTTTACAGCTCATATATATATCTATATTTACCAACTTCATTTTGTTATTTATTTATTATTTTAGAAGAGATTTTTGTATCTACACCTGTTATATGCTACAGGACTCAAATTTTATGGAGAAAAATACATAATCTATATGCAATCAAATACTCTTTGAGAGTACTGGAAGAAAAAACATTTTTATTGCTTTGACAACTCTCTTCTACTGCGTATTTTAGTTGAATGAAAAATATCAGTAGCTCTTTAAGTAATAGGCTGTGACTGAGAGTTCAGGTCCCTGAATTGAAATCAATAATAATTTTTTAAAACTTTTCTTCAGACATTCTATTTTTTGCATTAGAGAAAGGATGCGCTATGGAAAAAAAAGTTCTCTCCTTCTCTCTCTTGTTTGTTTCAAAATTTTGTGCAAGTGATTATGCGGGACGCGTCGTAACTTTTTTTTTGCATAGCATCAACGACTTTTTTCATTTTATGTGCTATAGCGTGTAAGCAGCATCACTAATACATTCTGTTGTACTGATATCTTTCTCATAGTCAGATAATATAGATGCACCCGTGTGTTGATACTTGCATGCGTTGATATTGCATGCGTAATGCATATGCATTACGCATGCAATATTTTTTTTTCTTTTACTTTGCAGTCAATATCTACAATTAACTGAAAATAAAAATAGAACTACGAAATGTCATTGTATTCCATACCAATTTTATTCGGGCAAACTAAAAATTAAGAATCTAAAAAATTACGTAAATCGAAATAAATGTAAAAAATAATAAATAAATATTTTAGTAAAGAATGATTTCTGTGACATTCTTCAGTAACTTTATACTCCTATTGTATTTCCCCACATGAATATTAAAAAAAAAAAAAGAGAGAGAGATTAAGCCTCCTTACAAAAGTTTCAATGGAGTAAATTATCAGAGGAGCATGTTTGCCTTAAATACACTCTACATTACATGATCTGGAATGAAGTTGGCTTGAGGGGACAAAAGGGACTTGTTTACTGGCACAAAAATCACAAAAAGGAAAATCGTAACAAGACTATGTTCGTGATATATTATCTTATCTTCTATACTATTAAAATCTGTGCGCGTCTGTGTGTGTGTGTGTGTGTGTGTGTGTGTGTGTGTGTGTGTGTGTGTGTGTGTGTGTGTGTGTGTGTGTGTGTGTGTGTGTGTGTGTGTGTGTGTGTAGCATCATCTCCTCCTAAACGGCTGGGAGTTGAGTTTCGAATGAGGTATCCACGAATTCGGAAAATTTCGAGAAAGAACCTCCGCTAATTTAAATTTCGAAATTCGAATTAGTTTAGGAGATATTGATAAAAAACCCCATCAAAAACGCTAATTTTTGCTCTCCGCAATTCCGTGATTGTAACCCCTGTAGTCAAAAAAGTGAGAAATAAGCATCGAGGTTGCCATGTTTGGCTATTTTATTAAATTATTTAGACTCCTGCAGTAAAAATAAAAGAATAATGATTTTTTTTTCTGTTTAGATTATTTACAAAGTTATTTTTTAATTAAAATATTGCGTTCATGTTAAATCAGAG
Organism: Cheiracanthium punctorium; assembly: GCA_038373885.1. Classification (NCBI taxonomy): domain Eukaryota; kingdom Metazoa; phylum Arthropoda; class Arachnida; order Araneae; family Cheiracanthiidae; genus Cheiracanthium; species Cheiracanthium punctorium. The sequence continues at coordinate 305,901 of JAWZYV010015337.1, forward strand.
CTGGAATTCAATGTTTTTTATGTGTAAAAGAATAAGGGATTGAGAGATTTCCGAGACTAATATGTATATTTTTTAGTTTGGCCGAAAAAAAAATGGCTCATTTGGCGATTTTGAGAAAGTAGTAGGTTCTACCGATTTGTACAGTTTTGGGCTTGGCGCAAATTACTGAGAGCGTAACGAAATAGTATTTTTAATAACAAGTATAAGTTTTACGGCGCTATACTTCGATTTTTCATATAGAAATAATGCAGTTATTAAGGCGATTTTAAACGATCTATAGAATTTTCACGAAATTAAGTAAACTGATTTAAGTTAGAGGAATTCCGCCAAATTTCAGAAAATTGAAATTCTCGCATTTTGTACATGGTAGTTAACGGTGATTAAAACCCGTTATAGTTAATAATAATTTAAATAACTGCTACTTATCAATAATATGCCTGCATTAAATTTTGGCGATGGAACCATATAAATGATAGATAACTATTTCCCATTTTGATTGCTGTTAAATCAATGCTTCGAATGATTCCCTGAAAACAAAAAAAATCTTGCAAAATGGTGTATGTTGGCATTTGGCGATCGAAGTACTGTGTAATAAATAATTGATTCTTATTTGTTAAAGCAGCGCTACGGAAGTTTCTTTTACTAAAAGCTGTTAGAAAGGCGTAATTAATACTGTCTAATATATTTTTTGTTTTACGAATTGAAATGTATGTTGATTCCTACTTTAGTACATTTCTTAGCAAAGTTGGCGAAAAATATTCAAATGTAGTGCAGCTCTGTACTTATTTATAATTCCATTCCACAATTGAGATGAGCCGATGTCACTAGCGTATGCATAGATATTTTTTTTTAAATTCCGCCAAACAAAGTATTGCGTATTGACTTTAGTGTCAAGTTTAATTTGTGGTTTGAGCTATTGGCCATCGACTGGCGGCGTTAATTTCGCCAGTATGGCAGTTCTAGCAAAGTAAACATGAATAACTCATTTCATGTTCTATTTTTAACATTGCTATAATTTCCGTAGCAACGGAATCCATTGTTGCCACTTAAGTTGTTAAATTTAACAATTAAGTGAAACCACTCATTTCTACAGCTTTTAAGACTCGAAAAAGTGAAAGCGCATCAAACGTGAAATAAATAGAACTAACTGTAACAGACTTGCACTTTAAAAATAATCGAAGTTTTCATGCAATTCTACATATCTTTAATTTTATTTCCTTCGCGTGTGGATGTCATTTTTTACGTCATTTTTGCTGTTTTGCTGGCAGATTATCCGGAGCAGCACATAACCTCTAATGTATTTGCTCCTCCGGACATAAGCAAGAGCGTATGTCCGGCGCGTATTTGTGTAACCCCACTGTGTTAATCAGATTTTTCTGGTGTCAGATTTTTTAGACCATTTTTTACCGCGGAGATTCCGATCCTGAAGTATATTGATCACTGATAAATGAAAAAAAAAAGATCAATTATATGCAAGCAGGAGTAGCCAAAAATTTTTCATGGGAATGTTACGGGAGTGAAGAATATACATTTTGTATGGCAAAAAACTCCACATGGGGGTTGTGACCCCCTATCTCCTCCTTGGCTACGCCACTGTACGCAAGCATCAGTTGTCACGTCATGAAAAACCGTCGTAGATGGCAAACTCCGAAGTTGTTCTGAGGGTTATACAAAATTAAAAATTTTGCTTTTAGTAAATTTTACTTTTGATACAGTTCGAATATTTGGTTTTAATACATTTCGGCCACCAAGGTAAGATGAAATGTTACTAAATACGGCAACCCAGAATTTTCTTAACTATTGAATTTGACACTATGCAACTACAGTAGATTCCCTATATACGGTAGATACGTTCCGTGTTATAGGAATCCGTGTTGTACGGGTCCTGCGCTATACTCCACCTGGAGTGCGGACTGCGCGGTATAATCGCGGCAAAACTTATTTGCGCTCCGTAAAAATGCAATGATGGTTGGTGTTGCCATTCAAAAGGAATGTTAATTACAGGAGCTAAGGCGTCATAATATCAGAACATATGTCTCATTTCATCGTGCTGTACGAGTCTCTTTTAACGTGTTACACGAAAACGATCGTAATGTTTTCGTCGTGTTCTAAGAATTCGTGTTGTAGACCCATGTTATAAAGGGGTCAACTGTAATCTGTAAAAAATGAAAAATGAAATTAGTTATTTATTTAGTGCGAATTGACAGTGAGATAAACGTCACTTTTATGTAACAAGTGTGATACTGCATTAAGAGTTCAATAAGGGTAATAAGCTTTTTCTCAGAAGTTACATCACGAACGTTTTCATTTACAAAAGCGACATGATTTTCACCGGAGCAGGGTACATTTTTGGCTTTTAAACGTAAATGATGCATCCATTGTTTCATGTAGGTTTTTTAATTTAGGTAAAATTTAATAAAGTCGTGTGTAACATAACTGCGCTAATGCATTGTCCACGCTTTGAAAAATGCAAGATAAAATTGTTGTCAACATCATGTAATGTTATTTATGTGGTATATACTATATATACTAAACCTCAATGTGGTATATACTAAACCTCACAAAACGAATTATTTGATGTAGAAATCAGGCATTTTTCGAAAGAGAAAAGTTTTGTCTGCATACCATAAAGTTCTTTCTTTTTTGATCGCCAGTCACATTGACGTAGTTTTTGTGTCATGTTGCAATCGTCTAAAATTTGCACTCATGACGTCAACTTTTAGTCACGATTCAAGTATTTTTTCACGTTTTGAGATTCCGCATTACTGGGTTTAATTCGAATTATATATGTGTAAGGAAAATATGCGTTTCCCACCGTGCGGAGAACGGGTACGCAGCTAGTTATCTTCTATACTATTAAAATCTGTCCGCGTCTGTCTGTCTGTGTGTAACATCATCTCCTCCGAAACGGCTGGGAGTTGAGTTTCGATCGAGGTGTCCACAGATTCGGAAAATTCCGAGGAAGGTCTTCCGCTAATTTAAATTTCGAAATTCGAATTATTTTAGAAGATATTGATAAAAAACCCGTCAAAAACGCTAATTTTTGATCTCCGTAATTCCGCAATTGCAACCCCTGCAGTCAAAAAAGCGAGAAATAAGCATCGAGGTTGCCATGTTTGGCTATTTTATTAAATTATTTAGAGTCCGGCAGTAAAAATAAAAGAATAATGATTTTTTTCTGTTTAGATTATTTACAAAGTTATTTTTTAATTAAAATATTGCGTTCATGTGAAATCAGAGCAGGAATTCATTGTTTTTTATGTGTAAAAGAATAAGGGATTGGGAGATTTCCGAGACTAATATGTATATTTTTTAGTTTGGAGGAAAAAAATGGCTGATTTGGCGATTTTGAGAAAGTAGTAGGATCTACCGATTTGCACAGTTTTAAGCTTGGCGCAATTTACTGAGAGCGTATCGAAATAGTATTTTTAAAAACAAGTGTAGGTTTTATTAGAGTTTAGCTTTAATTTTTTTAATTCAGCAGTGATTAGTGCAGAAATAATGCAGTTATTAAGTTCAGTGGCCTCTATAAAGCGCATGTCCAGCAAGAACTGATCGACAGATTAAAAAAAGTGTTTTGCCTTATTTGAAGAAATGAAAATAGCCGAAATTCAACACTGCATTGTTAAATTTGTTACTTATGACAGCGTGATGGTGCGAGAATACGACTATAATACGATTTTTTTTTTTAAATACGAATATCACTTTTTTTAAATACTGCACCGAAAAAGAGGAAAAATAGGCATTTGTTTACATATTTATTCATAACATTTGCAAAACATCATTTTTTAAACATTATTTCAGTATTGTTACTTAATAATAGAGAAAAAAAGAACGTAACAATCAAACTGCATGTTTCAAATTCTGGCATTGTTCACATAACAATGTAAAGTTATGGAACTTCAACAAATGACTTCAGTCTATATCAGACCTTGTTCGAAGTATGGCGTCTTTTTTGCTGTTCTTTGGAGCTTTTATTATACTGCATTTATTCGTACGGAAACTTTTGTTTCGTTTTGTTTTTGTTCGGCCCCCTGCTGTCGTCTCGGGTGTGCCAGTGGTGAAGGAGGAGGAGTCCCCGGTAGTAAGTACAACACCCACCACAGACAATAGTGACACAGATTCCACCTCATCCTATACAACAGCTAGTGACACACATTCCGTCTCATCTTACACAACATGTAATAGTGACACGCATTCCATCTCATCATACACAACAGCCAATACTTCTTTCAGTAGACCCACACCCGAGGCAATGCTATATATTAGAGGATTAAAACCCATGCCCGACTTTTCTAGATACACCAGACATATCAGAATCACACGCATGCCTTATCATCTCATACCACAGCCATACTACTCAGACAATCCACCAGATCCATTCCCACCTACCACACCGTCACCTCCTACTCCACGATTCCCACCACCTGTTCCACCACACCACACTTAACGACTTTACCAATATTACATACCGTAAAAAGAAATTCAGACGTATCCGTAAATTTTTCTCTCGCCTCTCCTGCATCCGAAAAAACCCATAATCACCACACACCTCCAATTTAAAACCATTCAATATTTAGCAAACACATTTTAATGCTCAATAGTCCCAGCACCACCAACAGCATGCCTCACAGTACAAACTAAATCTACTCCGTAGACTTCCTCCTCAATAGTCGTAATAGTTCACCACTAAAATATAATAGCAGCTGTATGTACTATGTTTCAATCAATCAAAAATGAACGACTTTAAGACCTATCGAAGTCTGAGGAAGCTCTAAAAGTCCTCAGAAAGAGTCTTCAGTATCTATACGCTGCAGTCTCAACGAATGATTTTTCTTCAGTGATAGACCAGGAGCTTTATTCATGAACATTTCTCCGGTTACTGTACTTTAATGTGACTACGTTACTACAAATATCTCCATCTTCCGTGACGTCAAGATTATAAAGTGTCGGGGATCATCGTTTTCCAATTGTGTGCCATAGCGAGTCCATTGTGAGCAGCGTCAAGTTGCACATTGCACATTTCTTCACTAACAAGGGGCGTCTGCAGAAAGAGCCATCTCTTACCATCTCATTGTAGATATTCAATCGCTGGATAACGATATTTTTTGTCATAAACTAGTCAAGTCGTTGAAACCTTTCCCCGAACAATCCGACGGGCGTCTGAAGGAAGAGCCAGCTCCTACCATCGCATCGTTCTCTAAATCCAGGGAGGAAATATTTTCAATTTTCAACCTTTTGTTTTTTCAAGAACGATATCATCTGCCGTATGATCTGCTTGGAAGGAATTGAACTTTCAGCTTAGTCCCTGGAGCATTTCTCTGGCCATCACGTCTCGAATTCAAGTATGTTCTAAGCAACTATTCAAAGCTCTTCAAAACTCTAGAATCATAGTTTTCCGAATAAGTGATACAAACTTATCACAAGAAGACGCAGGACATTTCTTCACTAACAATTCACAGGCGTCTGCAGAAAGAGCCATCTCTTACCATCTCAACGTAGATATTCAATCACTGGATAACGATACTTTTTGTCATAAACTATTCAAGCCTTCCGTTTAGAAAGCTTCTTGTCTTCTGCCTTTTGAGTTATCTTCAGTAACTGAATTTTTTTTTTATCTGGATTCAGTTTTCCATGACCACATAATTCAAATATTCATTATCAACCCTGTACAACAGCTGCGAATTTGTAAATATAGAAACCAATAAACAGTCAATATTTATCCCAGTTACGTGTCCGAGTTTATTTCTTTCTATGTCTGTCTTTCTATTTTAGAGTTTACACCGCAGAACACGGAACGGAATTTCGCGACTTTTTAATTTTTTTAAAGCCGCGTTTTACGCATGACAAGAAATTATAATGTAATTTATTACTTTGTTAAGTATATACTCGTACTTTTTTTCTTAAGTCCTACTAACAAAGGGACTATTTGAACTTTTTTTTTTTTTTAGATGTTGTTTTTGCACAGGTACGATTATACTTTAGGAAAATATTCGTTTCCTACCGTGCGAAGAACGGGCACGCGGCTAGTATATAATAAAATCCGAGAGTAAACATTGTATGTAGCTATGTATGTAGGTAGGCAAGTTTGTGACCACCGATCTTTTTGCGCGCGAATCTCGATCGCATTGCGCAGAGACGGTTTGCCGCAGACCTACCGAATTTTGCTTACGGCTTCACTGGGACAGATCCTAACACGCGTCGGAGCGATTTTTTCGAAATTCGAATTAGAAAATGTTTTATTTTATGTTTTGTCCGATTTTTAGCGACTTTTCTCGCTTAATATGTAATAATGCCGGTAATTACACTCGCAAGAAAACGAAATTTACATCATCGGATAGAAGAGAAAATTTTCTTTTAAAAATTGTTTGTTCGGACTGTGTAACATAATTTTCAGATTTTTGGGAATTTTTCAAATAAAATTAAATTTGACGCTGACTTTCGTAAAATATTTTTAAAATTGCTGCATCTTGAATTCTATCCGTCATAACTTTTTTATATTTTGCCAAATAACGGAGCATACATTTCGCCCTCTTTTAAAAGAAAAACCAGAGGAAAATATAAATCAGGAGATTTTTTACGAATTTTTAAGTAAAGAATTATTTTCATTTCAGCAGCAGCAGCTTAAAATTTTCGGAATGATATCTCGCGGTTTGGTTGTCTTGGAGACAGTAACAATGATTAAAATTGCCAGTTGAAAAAAAAAAATAAAATTACTTTAAAATAACTGAGTTATCGCATGTGAAAAGTAAGCGATTTTGATGTCATAAGTTTAAAACTCTTTCGAAACTCAATCAGAATAACGGACTCGCAAGCAAAACATACGGCGCGCATGTGAAATAATTCTATATTTTACTTTACGTTGCCAGATAAATAATTGAATGCTGTTTTTTCACCAGTGACTTATCCAGCATTATCTTCGATTGAGATTTTAAACGGGTCACGTTTTCGAATAGCAGGAAATATATTTCGGTATTAAACAGGGCCTGATTATGACCAACAGGGGGCCCCGGGCATTGATGAATTTTGCCCCCCCCCCCTGTATGAAATTTGTTTTATTTTTCATAATTTTTTTTTTGTAAAAAAAGAACAACATTTGAAATTTGGGGCCATTTCACCCCTGGGCAAAGTCCCGATTTGCCCGTGCGATAATAGGGCCCTGGTGCTAAATAACCAATCTGACAAGAACTATGCGTAAAAATTTATGGAGAGCTGATTTAGTGGCAACCATAAAATGAAATGATTATCGTTTATGCCAATGCGTAAATTGCAAAGAATCACCATAGAGTAAAAGCCTACATTCGTGGCAAATATCTAAACCGTTTCTTTAAATTAAGCATTAACGGTTGCAAAAGGACAGTATATTGTATTGGTATCAGTAACAGATAGTATAATTAATAGTAAGTAGATATGATAAGGCAATATTGATTAAACCACAATATACCGCATTAATAAATATTTTGTGAAGCTAAGTCTTCTATTCATTTTTTAACAGCCGTATTACATCACAGCTAACAAACCATGAAGTAATTCTACGTCGCGTTAATATATCACGCGGTAGTTTCAACAGAAAAGACTGTAAAAGAACTTTCTTTTTTCTTGGCGATTCTGTTTTGTCACAAGTAGTTATGATCACATTTTAGGAAAATGTTCTTCTCTTGCCTTGCAAAGAGCGGATACACAACTATTTAATTATAAAATAAAACGGTTCTCCACTTCATGTAGTATCTAAGGTATTAATGACATAACTTAAATCCAAAAAAGGGTATGATGCAGAAATTAGACATTTTGAAAATTAGGAATTTTCACTAAAAACCGTCACGCTTTTCTTTTCTGATCGTGAATGACACAGACATAGTTTTTTGCGTCATGATGGGATGGTGGATGGATGCGTGACGCAATGCGATCGAGAGACGAGCGCAAAAAGATCGGTGGTCACAAACTTGCCTACCTACCTACATAGCTACATACAATGTTTACTCTCGGATTTTATTATATAAGACTAGCTGCGTGCCCGTTCTCCGAACTCTCGATCGCATTGCCCAGTGCAGGGATGGTGGATACCCAAATCATCAAAATTGGCCCCAAAAAATGTGTTTTTCTTTTTTACATACTAATATTCTACAGTTAAAGCTGAACCATGGAGAAAAAACCGCGTATGTCTACGGCAATTTTTTAAAAAGATATTAGGGTTTGAGAAAATTAAAAGGGACAGTTAAATGTCCACAAAAATGCAAACAAACGCGTAAATAAACACGTCACAATTTTTATTCAACATTTTACGAAATAAGCTATTATTCGAATGAAATTATTTTAAAATATGTTTTGTTAAGGTAAAATCATAAATAAAATTATTCAGAAGAGACGGTATCAAAGGTAAATGGAAAATTACACTTTAAACAGTATTTCTCCAAATCAAGTTTTTTGTGATTTCCTTGCCTTCAAAATGCTCCATGCGACTTAATTTTAGTCGGAATTGTACAAAATTTACTACAAACATTCTTCTCATATATTACAATAAATCTGTGTATCCTTTTTAAATATGGTCAAAATTTCAATTATGAAATTTCACTTTTATTTACGAAAACTGAAAAATTTCGGAGAAGTTTGGTATATATCCATGAAAATATTTCTAAAAAATTAACTACTCGGTCGAATCAAAGACCGAGACACAGACTTTTTTAAAATATATTTTTATGCTATTATAAAACAAAATTATTTAAAAAAAGTTAAAACTAAAACGCATGGAGCATTTTTTCGAAACTAAAAAATTAATTAATTTTTAATTAATTACTAATATTTTAAAAAAAGTATTTTATTTTCAGTTGTTTATAATGCTTTTAGTTTAATATATTAAAATACAAAATTTCATAATACTATCTTATTAAATAAAAAAAAGAACTTTTTCATGTCCACCATCCCCTTAACAATGGTCACAGGTCAGTAGTTATACTAACTTTACGAATAAGTAATGAGTAACTTTACGCGAAGAGTCAAATCATTTTGCTTATTTTTAGATTCCAAATCTCTGGAATCAATTCGAACTATACATGTAAGAAGAAGTTTCGTTCCCTACCGTGCGGAGAACGGGCTCGCAGCTAGTCTTATATAATAAAATCCGAGAGTGAACATTGTATGTAGCTATGTAGGTAGGTAGGCAAGTTTGTGACCACCGATCTTTTTGCGCGCGTCTCTCGATCGCATTGCGCAGAGACAGTTTGCCGCAGACCTACCGAATTTTGCATACGGCTTCACTAGGACAGATTCTAACACTCCTCGGAGCGATTTTTTCGAAATTCGAATTAGAAAATGTTTTATTTTATGTTTTGTCCGATTTTTAGCGATTTTTCTCGCTTAATACGTAATAACGCCGGTAATTAAACTCGCAAGAAAACGAAATTTACATCATCGGATAGAGGAGAAAATTTTCTTTTAAAAATTGTTTGTTCGGACTGTGTAACATAATTTTCGGATTTTTGGGAATTTTTCAAATAAAATTAAATTTGATGCTGACTTTCGTAAAATATTTTTTAAATTGCTGCATCTTGAATTCTATCCGTCATAACTTTTTTATATTTTGTCAAATGACGGAGCATACATTTCGCCCTCTTTTAAAAGAAAATCCAGAGGAAAATATAAATTAGTAGATTTTTTAAGAATTTTTAAGTAAAGAAGGATTTTCATTTCAATCGCAGCAGCTTAAAATTTTCGGTATGATATCTTGCGGTTTGGTTGTCTTGGAGACAGTAACAATGATTAAAATTGCCAGTTGAAAAAAAAAAATAAAATTACTTTAAAATAACTGAGTTATCGCATGTGAAAAGTAAGCGATTTTGATGTCATAAGTTTAAAACTCTTTCGAAACTCAATCAGAATAACGGACTCACAAGCAAAACATACGGCGCGCATGTGAAATAATTCTATATTTTACTTTACGTTGCCAGATAAATAATTGAATGCTGTTTTTTCACCAGTGACTTATCCAGCATTATCTTCGATTGAGATTTTAAACGGGTCACGTTTTCGAATAGCAGGAAATATATTTCGGTATTAAACAGGGCCTGATTATGACCAACAGGGGGCCCCGGGCATTGATGAATTTTGCCCCCCCCCCCCATGTATGAAATTTGTTTTATTTTTCATAATTTTTTTTTGTAAAAAAAGAACAACATTTGAAATTGGGGGCCATTTCAGCCCCTGGGCAAAGTCCCGATTTGCCCGTGCGATAATAGGGCCCTGGTGCTAAATACACCAATCTGACAAGAACTATGCGTAAAAATTTATGGAGAGCTGATTTAGTGGCAACCATAAAATGAAATGATTATAGTTCATGCCAATGCGTAAATTGCAAAGAATCACCAAAGAGTAAAAGCCTACATTCGTGGCAAATATCTAAACCGTTTCTTTAAATTAAGCATTAACGGTTGCAAAAGGACAGTATATTGTATTGGTATCAGTAACAGATAGTATAATTAATAGTAAGTAGATATGATAAGGCAATATTGATCAAACCACAATATACCGCATTAATAAATATTTTGTGAAGCTAAGTCTTCTATTCATTTTTTAACAGCCGTATTACATCACAGCTAACAAAACATGAAGTAATTCTACGTCGCGTTAATATATCACGCGGTAGTTTCAACAGAAAAGACTGTAAAAGAACTTTCTTTTTTCTTGGCGATTCTGTTTTGTCACAAGTAGTTATGATCACATTTTAGGAAAATGTTCTTCTCTTGCCTTGCAAAGAGCGGATACACAACTATTTAATTATAAAATAAAACGGTTCTCCACTTCATGTAGTATCTAAGGTATTAATGACATAACTTAAATCTAAAAAAGGGTATGATGCAGAAATGAGACATTTTGAAAATTAGGAATTTTCACTGAAAACCGTCACGCTTTTCTTTTCTGATCGTGAATGACACAGACATAGTTTTTTGCGTCATGATGGGATGGTGGATGGATGCGTGACGCAATGCGATCGAGAGACGAGCGCAAAAAGATCGGTGGTCACAAACTTGCCTACCTACCTACATAGCTACATACAATGTTTACTCTCGGATTTTATTATATAAGACTAGCTGCGTGCCCGTTCTCCGAACTCTCGATCGCATTGCCCAGTGCAGTGATGGTGGATACCCAAATCATCAAAATTGGCCCCAAAAATGTGTTTTTTCTTTTTTACATACTAATATTCTACAGTTAAAGCTGAACCATGGAGAAAAAAACCGCGTATGTCTACGGCAATTTTTTAAAAAGATATTAGGGTTTGAAAAAATTAAAAGGGACAGTTAAATGTCCACAAAAATGCAAACAAACGCGTAAATAAACACGTCACAATTTTTATTGAACGTTTTACAAAATAAGCTAATATTCGAATGAAATTATTTTAAAAATATGTTTTGTTAAGGTAAAATCATAAATAAAATTATTCAGAAGAGACGGTATCAAAGGTAAATGGAAAATTACACTTTAAACTGTATTTTCTCCAAATCAAGTTTTTTGTGATTTCCTTGCCTTCAAAATGCTCCATGCGACTTAATTTTGGTCGGAATTGTACAAAATTTACTACAAACATTCTTCTCATATATTACAATAAATCTGTGTATCCTTTTTAAATATGGTCAAAATTTCGATTATGAAATTTCACTTTTATTTACGAAAACTGAAAAATTTCGGAGAAGTTTGGTATATATCCATGAAAATATTTCTAAAAAATTAACTACTCGGTCGAATCAAAAACCGATACACAGACTTTTTTAAAATATATTTTTATGCTATTATAAAACAAAATTACTAAAAAAAAGTTAAAATTAAAACGCATGGAGCATTTTTTCGAAACTAAAAATTAATTAATTTTTAATTAATTACTAATATTTTAAAAATTTATTTTAATTTTTTCAGTTGTTTATAATGCTTTTAGTTTAATATATTAAAATACAAAATTTCATAATCCTATCTTATTAAATAAAAAAAAAACTTTTTAATGTCCACCATCCCCTTAACAATGGTCACAGGTCAGTAGTTATACTAACTTTACGAATAAGTAATGAGTAACTTTACGCGAAGAGTCAAATCATTTTGCTTATTTTTAGATTCCAAATCTCTGGAATCAATTCGAACTATACATGTAAGAAGAAGTTTCGTTCCCTACCGTGCGGAGAACGGGCTCGCAGCTAGTCTTATATAATAAAATCCGAGAGTGAACATTGTATGTAGCTATGTAGGTAGGTAGGCAAGTTTGTGACCACCGATCTTTTTGCGCGCGTCTCTCGATCGCATTGCGCAGAGACAGTTTGCCGCAGACCTACCGAATTTTGCATACGGCTTCACTAGGACAGATTCTAACACTCCTCGGAGCGATTTTTTCGAAATTCGAATTAGAAAATGTTTTATTTTATGTTTTGTCCGATTTTTAGCGATTTTTCTCGCTTAATACGTAATAACGCCGGTAATTAAACTCGCAAGAAAACGAAATTTACATCATCGGATAGAGGAGAAATTTTCTTTTAAAAATTGTTTGTTCGGACTGTGTAACATAATTTTCGGATTTTTGGGAATTTTTCAAATAAAATTAAATTTGACGCTGACTTTCGTAAAATATTTTTTAAATTGCTGCATCTTGAATTCTATCCGTCCTAACTTTTTTATATTTTGTCAAATGACGGAGCATACATTTCGCCCTCTTTTAAAAGAAAAGCCAGAGGAAAATATAAATTAGTAGATTTTTTAAGAATTTTTAAGTAAAGAAGGATTTTCATTTCAATCGCAGCAGCTTAAAATTTTCGGTATATCTTGCGGTTTGGTTGTCTTGGAGACAGTAACAATGATTAAAATTGCCAGTTGAAAAAAAAAAATAAAATTACTTTAAAATAACTGAGTTATCGCATGTGAAAAGTAAGCGATTTTGATGTCATAAGTTTAAAACTCTTTCGAAACTCAATCAGAATAACGGACTCGCAAGCAAAACATACGGCGCGCATGTGAAATAATTCTATATTTTACTTTACGTTGCCAGATAAATAATTGAATGCTGTTTTTTCACCAGTGACTTATCCAGCATTATCTTCGATTGAGATTTTAAACGGGTCACGTTTTCGAATAGCAGGAAATATATTGCGGTGTTAAACTGGGCCTGATTATGGCAAACAGGGACTCCATTGATGAATTTGAGGGCCTCCATCTATGAAATTTGTTTTATTTTTCATAAAATCTTATAAATAAAAATGAAATTCTGTTTGTTTGTTTGTTTGTTTGTTTGTTTGTTTGTGGATTTGAGTTGTATACAAATCCACAAAAATGGACCTATCAGCCTGAAATTTTGCACAGATATGTAAAATAATATAGAATAAATCATAGTCCACTTTAAAACTTTGAAAGTCCACCCGTTCCCGCAATTTAAGAGATTTTTTATGCTCTCCACGCAAAAAGCTTTCCGTAATTGTAACCCCTGTAGTGAAAAAAGTGTGAAATAAGGATCGTGGTTGCCATGTGTGGCGATTTTGCCGAATAAAAAGTTTTAAATTCTCAAAGTAAAAATAAAAGAATAATAATGATTTTTTTTTGTTAGTTTATATTCGTAAGGTTATATATTTTTTAATTATAATATCGTGTGCATGGGAAATCGGAGCAGGAATGAAATATTTTATACGCAAAACAATAAGAATTGAAGATTTCCGAGGCTAATATGTTAAGATTTTTAAGTTTGGCGAAAAAATAAAATGGCTCAAATGCCGAGAAAGTGAGTTCTAGCCTTGGCGCTATTTATCGTAATTTAATCGTCTGCTATTTGTGTTATGAATACACCTGCGTATAAGTTTTTGAAATTTTCATTCAGTTGGAATTGTGCATTTTTCTGAGCAGCTTTTCTGCACCTAATGTATTACATCCAGAAAAAAGGATGTTCGAAATATCAATTTTAATTTTTAATTTTGTTTAATCACACTCATGAATAATGATTCACTTTCCAACTTAATGAAAGAAGGAACGAAAATAGGGAAGACCCATGGATTATAACTCTTTTTATATATAGCACTTTAGTGCGTATTTAAAAATCTGAATGTGTGTCAGATTTTCTATGATTCTAGCGCTTGGCGCAATTTAATGAGAGGGTATTTTTAAAAACAAGCGTAGGTTATCTTATAAATAAAAATGAAATTCTGTTTGTCAATTTGTTGATTTGGGTAGTATACAGTTCCACAAAAATGGACCTGTCAGCCTGAAATTTTACACAGATATCTAAAATAATATAGAATAAATGATAGTCCACTTTAAAACTTTGAAACTCCACTTAAAAACGTTTTCCTCCTGAATGGTTCTCTTAATTTCCGTTCCCGGAATTTAAAAGATTTTTTATGTTCTCCACGCAGAAAGCTTTACGTAATATTAACCCCTGTAGTGAAAAAAGTGTGTGAAATAAACATGTTGGTTGCCATGTGTGGCGATTTTGCCGAATACAATGTTTTAAATTCTTAAAGTAAAAATAAAAGAATAATAATGATTTTTTTAGTTTATTTTTTTAGGTTATTTTTTAAATTATAATATCGTGTGCGCATAAGAAATGAGAGCAGGAATGAAATGTTTTATACGCAAAACAATGAGGATCGAAGATATCCGAGACTAATATGTAATTTTTTTTAGGTTGGAGAAAAAAAAAATGGCTGATAGGCCGATTTTTAGAGAGTGAGTTCTAGCGGTTTGCACAGTTTTAGGCTTTTTGGCGCAATTTACTGAGAGCTTAAGGGAATAGCATTTTTGAAAACAAGTGTATAGGTTTTCTCAGAATACAGCATTAAATTTTAACTATCCCTGCAGAAATAATGCAGTTATTAGGGCATTTCAAGCGATGTAGCTTCAGAATTCTCGCCAATTGAGTACATTGATTTAACTTGGGGGAAATCCGTCCAATTTCAGAAAATTGAAATCTTCGCATTTAGTACATCGAGGTAACGATGAATAAAACATGTTATAGTTGATAATTTAAAAAATGAGGCGGTATTAAGGGATTCCACTTTTCAAATAAATGCCTGGCGGTCGAACCATTTCCCATTTTGATTGCTGCTAAGTCAATGCTTCGAATGATTCCCTGAAAAAACTCTTGCAAAATGGCGTATGCTGGCACTTTGGCGAGGCTTAGATTTGAAACTGGATTTTACTTGAGACTGGTATATACGTATAATAAGACTGGTTATAGATAAAAATGAATGTTGGTATGTGTGTAGGAGGTTGAAAAACTCCAGCACCGTTTCACCGAACACAATGAAATTTGGTTCACCTAAGTCTTTTATCATGGAGAAGGTTTTTATGCTTTCCGTTTTCCTCTAACTTTTCACTAGGTGGCGCAGCAGAACGTCGAATTCTATTCCGTTTAGCCGTTTGCTATGCGAATATCGTCCAACCAATTTCGATGAAATTTGGTACACGCGAATATTAGAACACGGAGAATATTTTTCACTATCCATTTGCTGTAACTTACAGCTAAATAGCGCTGCAACGCATCAACTTCTATACCGTTCGACCGATCGGCATAAAATTTTTTATACTTACACATTTGAGAACGAAGAATATATTCTAACTGCGTTACTTTTGATGTTACTCACCACTAGATGGCACTGCAATGCATTATTATTTTAACTCGCCACTAGATGACGCTGCAGCAGGCCAAATTTTTGACCATTCAAACGGTGGCTATGAAAATCAGTATGCATAGCTATTTGAACAATGAGAATATTTTGGCGTTATCCATTTTGCTATAACTCGCCACATGACGGCGCTGTAGCAAATCATTACTTTAATTAACCACTAGATGGCCCTGCAGTGTATCACTTCTTGACTGTGCGAATGATCGCTATGAAAATAGGTATACATAGATATTTGAACACGGGGAAGAGTTTGGCACGATCCATTTTCCTATAACTTGACACTAGATGTCGCGTCAACACATGAACTTCAAGACTATTCAGCCGATCGTCATGAAAATTCGTATACATCGATATCTGAATGCGAAGAATATTTTTGCCGTATCCGTTTTGCTAAAACTCGCCACTAGATTGTGCTACGCCGCATCGCCTTCTGCACCGTAAAAACGATTGCCTTGAAATTCAGTATGCATGATTATTGAACACAATATAACGCGATATCCATTTTGCTATATCTCTTTATTACAATATATAGTAATCACAACAAATATTAATATCAAAAAGTTCATTCATTCCCGTGCGAAGAACGGGTACTTCAGCTAGTATGTTTATAAAAAAGAATATTTCAGAACAACATTTGAAATTGGGGGCCATTTTTAGCCGGAGGCACTGGCCAAAGTCCCGATTTTTCCGTGAGATAATAGGGCCCTGGTGCTACATACGCCAATCTGACAATAATTAAGCATACAAATGTATGGAGAGCTGTTTTAGTGGCAACCATAAAGTGAAATGATTATCGTTTATACTAGTGCGTAAATTGCAAAAGTCACCAAAGAATAAAAGACTACATTCATGGCAAATATCTAAGCCGTTTATTTAAATTAAGTATTAACGACTGAAAAACGAAAATATATTGTACTAGCTGAAGTATCCGTTCTTCGCACGGGAATGAATGGACTTTTTGATATTACGATTTGTGGTGATTACTATTTATTGTAATAAAGAGATATAGCAAAATGGATATCGCTTTATATTGTGTTCAATAACCATGCATACCGAATTTCAAGGCAATCGTTTGTACGGTGCAGAAGGTCATGCGGCGTAGCGCAATCTAGTGGCGAGTTTTAGCAAAACGGATACGGCGGAAATATTCTTCGCATTCAGATATCGATGAATACGAAATTTCAGGACGAACGGCTGGACAGCCCTGTGAAGTTCATGTGTTGACGGGACATCTAGTGGCAAATTATATAGGAAAATGGATAGCGCCAAACTCTTCCCCGTGTTCAAATATCTATGTATACCTATTTTCATAGCGATCAGTTGCACAGTCAAGAAGTGATGCACTGCAGCGCGATCTAGTGGTTAATTAATGATTTGCTACAGTGCCGTCAAGTGGCGAGTTATAGCAAAATGGATAACGCCAAAATATTCTCATTGTTCAAATAGCTATGTATACTGATTTTCATAGCGACCGTTTGAATGGTCAAGAATTTGGCCTGCTGCAGCGTCATCTAGTGGCGAGTTAAAATAATAATGCATTGCAGTGCCATCTAGTGGTGAGTAACATCAAAAGGAACACAGTTAGAATATATTCTTCGTGCTGAAATGTGTAAGTATAAGAAATTTTATGCCGGTCGGTCGAACGGTATAGAAGTTGATGCGTTGCAGCGCCATTTAGCGGCAAGTTACAGCAAAATGGATAGTGAAAAATATTCTCCGTGTTCTAATATCCGCGAGTACCAAATTTCATCGAAATCGGTTGGACGATATTCGCATAGTAAACGGCTAAACGGAATAGAATTCGACGTTCTGCTGCGCCACCTAGTGGCATGTTAGAGGAAAACGGATAGCATAAAAAGCTTCTCAATGATAAAAGACTTAGGTGAACCAAATTTCATGGTGCAACGGTGCTAGAGTTTTTCAACCTCATACACACATACCAACATTCATTTTTATCTATAACCAGTGTCATTATATATCCCAGTCTCAAATAAAATCCAGTTTCAAATCTAAGCCTCGCCAAAGTGCCAACATACGCCATTGTGCAAGCGTTTGTTCAGGAAATCATTCGAAGCATTGACTTAGCAGCAATCAATATGGAAAATGGTTCGACCGCGAAAAAGTAAAGCAAGCCTTTATTTCAAAAGTGAAATCCCTTAATACAGCCGAAATTTTTAAAATTATCAACTATAACGTGTTTTATTCATCGTTACTCCGATGTAGTAAATGAGATTTCAATTTTCTGAAATTTGGCGGAATTCCCCCAACTTAAATCAATGTACTCATTTGGCGAGAATTCTGGAGATAGATCGCTTGAAATCCCTTAACAACTGCATTATTTCTTCACGGATCATTAAAATTTAACGCTGTATTCTAATAAAACCTTTACACTTGTTTTCAAAAATCTATTTCCTTAAGCTCTCAATAAATTGCGTCAAGCCGAAATCTGTGCAAACCGCTAGAACTCACTTTCTCAAAATCGGCATTTGAGCCATTTTATTTTTTCGCCAAACTAAAAAAAATTACCTATTAGCCTCGGAAATCTTCAATTCTTATTGTTTTGCGTATAAAACATTTCATTCCTGCTCCGATTTCCCATGCACACGATATTATAATTTAAAAAAAAATAACCTTACGAATATAAACTAACAAAAAAAAAATCGTTATTATTCTTTTATTTTTACTTTGAGAATTTAAAACATCTTATTCGGCAAAATCGCCAGACATGGCAACCACGATCCTTATTTCACACTTTTTTCACTACAGGGGTTACAATTACGGAAATCTTTTTGCGTGGAGAACATAAAAAATCTCTTAAATTCTGGGAACGGGTGGACTTTCAAAGTTTTAAAGTGGACTATGATTTATTCTATATTATTTTACATATCTGTGCAAAATTTCAGGCTGATAGGTCCATTTTTGTGGATTTGTATACAACTCAAATCCACAAACAAACAAACAAACAAATAAACAAACAAACAAACAAACAAACAAACAGAATTTCATTTTTATTTATAAGATTGGTATCAGTAAAAGATAGTATAAGTAATAGTTAGTAGATATGCTAGGGCAATATTGATCAAAGCACAATATACCGCATTAATAAATATTTCGTGAATCTAAGTGTTCTATTCCTTTTTCAACAACCCAGTTCTTACATCACAGCTAAGTAATTCTACGTCACGTTAATATATCCCGCGGTAGTTTCAACAGAAAAGATTATAACTGAACTTTTTTTTCTTGGAGATTCTGTTTTGTCACGTGTAGTTATAATCACATTTTGGGAAAATGTTCTTTTCTTGCCTTGCGAAGAGCGGGTACACAACTATTTAACTATAAAATAAAACGGTTCGCCACGTCATGAAGTATCTAAGGTGGTAACCTTAAATCTAAAAAAGACTATGATGTACAAATGGGACATTTTGAAAGTTAGGAATTTTCGCTTCAAACCACCACGCTTTTCTTTTTCTGATCGCGAATGACACCGGCATAGTTTTTGTTTCATAATATTAACAATGGTCTCAGGTTAGTACTTATACTAACTTTACGAATAACTAATCAGTAACTTTATGCAAGAGTCAAATCATTTTGCTTATTTTTAGATTCCAAATCACTGGAATCAATTCGAACTATACATGGAAGAAAAAGTTTCGTTCCCTACCGTGCGGAGAACGGGTACGCAGCTAGTCTATACTATTAAAATCTGTGCGCGTCTGTCTGTGTGTGTGTGTGTGTGTGTGTGTGTGTGTGTGTGTAGCATCATCTCCTCCTAAACGGCTGGGAGTTGAGTTTCGAATGAGGTATCCACGAATTCGGAAAATTTCGAGAAAGAACCTCCGCTAATTTAAATTTCGAAATTCGAATTATTTTAAGAGATATTGATAAAAAACCCCGTCAAAAACGCTAATTTTTGCTCTTCGCAATTCGGCGATTGTAACCCTTGTAGTGAAAATGTGAGAAAAAACCATCGAGGTTGCCATGTTTGGCTATTTTATTAAATTATTTAGACTCCTGTTGTAAAAATAAAAGAATGATGATTTTTTTTCTGTTTAGATTATTTACAAAGTTATTTTTTAATTGAAGTATTGCGTGCATTTGAAATCAGAGCAGGAATTCAATGCTTTTTATGTGTAAAAGAATAAGGTATTGGGAGATTTCCGAGACTAATATGTATATTTTTTAGTTTGGCGAAAAAATGGCTGATTTGGTGATTTTGAGAAAGTAGTAGATTCTACCGATTTGCACAGTTTTGGGCTTAGCGCAATTTACTGCGAGCAAACCGAAATAGGTTTAGGTTTGTGTGTGTAGGTTTTATTAAAATACGGCGTTAAACTTTAATTTTCCATGCAGAAATAGTGAAATTATTAAGGCTATTTTAAGCAATCGATCTTCGGAATTTTCCCCAAATTAAGTAAATTGATTTACCTTGAGGGAATGCCGCCAAATTTCAAAAGAAATGAAATTCTCGCATTCGGTAAATTGGAATAAATAAAACACGTTATAGTAATTTAAAATACTGCTATGCTACTTTTCAAATAGATTCCTGCATTAATTTTCGGCGATGGAACCATACACAAATAACTATTTCCTATTTTGATTGCTGTTAAATCAGTGCTTAGAATCATTCTCTGAAAAAAAAATCTCGCAAAATGGCATACGCAGATTCCTTCTTTAGTACCTTTTTTAGAAAAGTTGGCGATAAATATTCAAATGTAGTGTAACTCCGTGTTTAATAGCGTGTGTTTTTTGCGTTTCTATTTCTAATTCTATGGCACGATTGAGATGAGCCAATGTTACGATCGGATGGATAGATAATTTTTTTTTAATCCCGCCAAACATAGTAAAATAGGAATTCTGTATAAATACGAAAGTCTTTGGAGATGAACGAGAATGCCTATAAATATTGCATTTACTGTGAAGTTAAATTTAGGATACATTTTGGCTATTTGCCATCGACTATAATCGCTAATTACGCCAATATGGCAGTTCTAGCAAGCATAAATAAATTTCATTTCATGTTCTATTTTAATATTGCTGCAGTTTCCGTAGTTACGGAATCCGTTGTTGCCACTCAAGCTGTTAAATTTAACAATTAAGTGAAAACACTCATTTCTACAGCTCGACTCGAAAAATGAAAACGCATTGGTTATGACACAATTAGAATATTATCACAATCACAACGTCAATAACGCGAACCTGTAACTTTGGTTATTTTTAACTAAATTCATTTTCAAGGTCTTTAAGAAATCCTGTGTACTATGTCAAAGCCTCATATCTTAATTCCGATTAGTTTGCAAGAAAATTGATTAATCAGTATAAACTGAAGCAATGAAACTTTGTAAGCGTTTTTCTTGAAACGAGGAAAATGCAGATTGACGTCTTTGGTGTAGAAGTGGCGATAGGGAGAACTACTTAATTCAGTAACCTTAATGGGGAATGATAATTGAATATGCGCATGCACAAGGACCCAAAAATCAAGAGAATATGAAAAGTCAGGAATATGAAATGAAAATAAAAAATAAATCAAATAATATAAGTAATAATAATACGAGAATGACATTGCAATGATGTGTACAACAAAGGTCCCAATTACTTATAATATTCCCCTAGCAATGACTTAGTCCGACCAGTGGCCGAGCGCTTAGCGCTCTGAACTGGGCGGAAGGTTTCTGGTTCAAAACAGGTCGCGTCCGCCGACCTAACATTTCGGAGTCTTCCTGTATTCCGTTCGGAAAATAAAACTGTACTCGCAACATGCATATGTTAGGAAACATATGTGTCTGGTTTCCTCCAAAACGTAGCGTAAATACCGGTTAGGACCCCTTAGAAAGACCCCTACGGAGGACAACCCCACCCCTTGACCTAGATCCCATGTGTGGAGACTAGAAGCAGGATAGTCTCCAGATTTGTAGAGAGTTCAATTGAACGCCCAGCATCGTGTGCAACTTATAGAAGCAGTTCTACGATACCGGATCCATCGAGAAAAAGCCTGGGCAAGGTCATCTAAGAGAAGCTGCTTCTTTTTTGATCCCAGTCCAGTGAGATTGACGTAGTTTTTGTGCCATCATGTTGCAGTCATCTCAGATTTGCACTCATGACGTCAACGTTTCATCACGATTTAAGTAATTTTTTACTTTTATAAATTCCGCATCAATGGGCTTAATTCGAATTATATGTATAAGGAAAATGTTCTTTTCCTACCGTTCGGAGAACGGGTACGCAGCTAGTCTTATCTTATATATAATAAAATCCGAGAGTAAACATTGTATGTAACTATGTAGGTAGGTTTGTGACCACCGTTCTTCTTGCGCGCGTCTCTCGCTCGCATTGCGCCGAGACGGTGGGTCGCAGACCTACCGAATTTTGCATACGGCTTCACTAGGACAGATCCTAACATGCCTCGGAGTGATTTTTTCGAAATTCCAATTAGAAAATGTTTTATTTTATGTTTTGTCCGATTTTTAGCGATTTTTCTCGCATAATACGTAATAACGCCGGTAATTACACTAGCAAGAAAATGATATTTGCATCATCGGATAGAGGAGAAAATTTTCTTTCGAAAACAGTTTGTTTTGACTATGTAACATATTTTGCCGATTTTTGTGAATTTTTAAAAAGAATTTCTCTTTTGACGACGTTTGCGTAAAAATAATTTTAAAACTGTTGTATCTTTCATTCTATCTGTCATAACTTTTTTATATTTCGGCAAAAGACGAAGCATATATTTCGCCCACTTTTAAAAGAAGAACGGAAGAAAAATATAAATTAGGAGATTTTTTACGAATTTTTATGTAAAGAAGGATTTTGAATTCAATAAAGCTGTTTCAAGATTTCGGTATGATATCTTCCGCTATGGTTGTCTTAGAAACAGTAACAATGAATAAAATTGCCATTCGAAAAACATAAATAAAATGACTTTAAAATAACTGAGTTTCCACATGTGAAATCTACGTCATTTTGATCTAACGAGATTAAAACTCCTTTCGAAACTCAATCAAAATAACGGGCTCACAAACAAAACATAGGCCATGCACGAAATTATTCCCTATTTTATATTACGTTACCAGAAAAAGAATTGAATGCTGTTTTTTCAACGATGAATTATCCAGCATTATTTTCGATATAATTTTTAAACGGGACACGTTTTCGAATCGCAGGAAATATTTTACGTGCTAAATACGCCAATCTGACAAGAATTATGCATAAAAATGTATGGAGAGCTGTTTTAATGGGAGCCAGAAAGTGAAATGATTATCGTTTATACTAATGCGTAAATTGCAAAGAATCACCAAAGAATAAAAAACTACATAAGTGGCAAATGTCTAAACCGTTTCTTTAAACATTAAAGATGGAAAAACGAAAATATATTGGTATCAGTAAAGGATACTATAAGTAATAGTTATTAGATATGCTAGGGCAACATTGATCAAAGCACAATATACCGCGTTAATAAATATTTCGTAAAACTATTCGTTTCTTTTCGTTTTTCAACAGCCATCTTACATCACAGCTAACTAAACATTAAATAATTCTACGTCGCGTTAATATATCCCGCGGTAATTTCAACAGAAAATTCTGTACCTAAACTTTTTTTTTCTTGGATATTCTGTTTTGTCCCAAGTAGTTATGATCACATTTTAGGAAAATGTTCTCTTCTTGCCTTGCGAAGAGCGGGTACACACAACTATTTAATTATAAAATAAAACGGTTCTTCACATCATGTAGTATCTAAGGTATTAATGGTATAATTTAAATCTAAAAAAGAGTATGATGTAGAAATGAGACATTTTGAAAGTTAGAAATTTTTAGGAACCGTCACGCTTTTCTTTTTCTGATCGCCAATGGCACCGACATAGTTTTTTGTTTCATAATATTAACAATGTTCTCAGATCAGTATTTATACTAACTTTACGAATAACTAATGAGTAACTTTACGCCAAGAGTCAAATCATTTTGTTTATTTTTAGATTCCGCATTACTGGAATCAATTCGAATTATACATGTAAGAAAAAGTTTCATTCCCTACCGTGCGGAGAACGGGTACGCAGCTAGTAACTTATAATAAACTGTCGGCAGAACTGGTAATTTATACGCTGAGCATTTTACAGATTGGTGATTAAAGCTGAAATTTGCTGACAGTCCTTTGGCAACTGATGATTTTGTCGACAAAAGTACTTTTTAGGGGGGGTGGGGTGTCCACTCGCCCTCCTCCTAAGCGCACAGAAACCCACTGTTGAGGTGGAACCATATTTGATGAAAGAAAAAATGTAACTATTTGATAATATGCTTCGTTCTACATATCTGCCGCCCCTTAAAACTTATCTGAATCCGTCACTGCATTTGCTGTTAGTAAAATAATTAAAAACTTTAATTTCAAATTTGACAGTTTTTCATATATCTTTAGAAATGTTATGAAATAGCACATCAATTTGTCAAATATTCGTCAAATATAATTATCCAACATTAGGTTTCTGCATTGGCCTAAAATATGAAACTAACTTATAAATGTAACGGTTAACAATTATGATAGCTAAATGCTAAAAATAACCAATTTCCAACAGTTGGATAATAGAGTGACAACATACAGATTTTACGCTGTCCCAATGTATACATTTACACGTTAACCCAATGTATGCATTAATACGTTAACATAACGTATGCATTAACCCTTTGAGGCGCAACCCATTTCCAATGCTGAAAAAAGGGCAGGCGTTACCATCGCTCGACTTAACTACCAGCAAGATGGCGGACGATCGAAACGTTCATCGCGTGCCACAGATCTAGATACCCTTTTTTGACGACGAATCGTTCATCGCGTGCCACAGATCTAGAGACCCTTTTTTGACGACAGCTGGCTGTGCTCGCGCACAGCCAGCTGCGTCAAAAAAGGGTCTCTAGATCTGTGGCACGCGATGAACGTTTCGATCGTCCGCCATCTTGCTGGTAGTTAAGTCGAGCGATGGCAACGCCTGCCCTTTTTTCAGCATTGGGCAATCTATCCAGCTGTTCTCTCATTCTTCCATTTTTCAGCAGATGTCAGTGCTGTTAAAAATAATCGTGATCATTTTTTACGCGAAATGACGTACTAAATAAAAAGTAAAGGGTTCTCGTGGAGCTATGTCACCCGCAACTATTTTTATAAAAATCCAATCTATCTATCTTCGTGACTGGCAACAGTCAAAACGTCAGAGTTGGGTGATCCCAGAGCGGGATCACTGCGCGTTAAAGGGTTAATACGTTAGCCCAACGTATGCATTAATACGTTAGCCCAACGTATGTATTTATACGTTAGCCCAACGTATGCATTCATACGTTAGCCCAACGGTTGGAAATATGTTGGCAAAACGTTAGAGCATACGTTGGCCCAACGTAAGAAATAACCAGTTGCCAACCGTTGGATAACCGTAAGCCAAAGTGCCATTTCAACGTTGCCCCAACGTAT
Organism: Cheiracanthium punctorium; assembly: GCA_038373885.1. Classification (NCBI taxonomy): domain Eukaryota; kingdom Metazoa; phylum Arthropoda; class Arachnida; order Araneae; family Cheiracanthiidae; genus Cheiracanthium; species Cheiracanthium punctorium. Next base: position 330,987 of record JAWZYV010015337.1, read on the forward strand.
GCATTCATACGTTGCCCCAACGTATGTGTGCTACCTGGGTAGTGTTTAAAACAGTTACGGGTGTCCAAATTCAAAACAATCGTTATCCAAACAGACTCAATCTATTTAAATCAATCATCAATTTGATCATCAGTGGCATTCCCCCAGACACTTAAATTTGCAATTATCGGGCTTGGAAATTAACGACGTTAGTTTTTGACGACTCGTGAAAAGCAACAGCGCTGTAAATCTGTAAAAATATAAGTAAAAAAGAAAGATATCATTATACGTGAAACTAATGATTAATGAGCTCCAGATCAAGATTTCACCAGACTCGGGGAAATGCTATATAAATATCTATATAAATAAAATTAGACTTTTGTCTGTACATTTCTTGGAATTCAAAAATTTTACAATTTCTATCCGTTTCAAGCACCCGGGATTCCGATGCGACCCTCAAAAAAAAGTTTGTCTGTCTGTCATTCTGTCATTCTGTCATTCTGTCCGTGACGCTTTTTTTGTTTAAGCATCACGTAAAAACGACGGAAGCGAATGATATGAAATTTTGTGTCATGATAGGTGGTTACTCATCTTAAAACATAGGCGTCGAATTTTTAAAAAATCTTGATTAGATTTTCCGATTTTGCGAAAATCCTTTCAAACTGCGTAAATTTGTGTTCAAGCATCACGTAAAAACGACTAAAGCGAATGATATGAAATTGGGTGTCATGATAGGTGGTCCCTCAACTTAAACACATAGGCGTCCAATTTTTAAAAAATCCTCATTGGATTTTGAGATTTTGAGAAAATCGTTTCACACTGCGTAAATTTGTGTTCAAGCATCACGTAAAAACGACTGTAGCGAATGATATGAAATTGGGTGTCATGATAGGTGGTCACTCAACTTAAAACATAGGCGTCGAATTTAAAAAAAATCTTGATTGGATTTTCCGATTTTGCGAAAATCGTTTCAAACTGCGTAAATTTGTGCTCAAGCATCACGCAAAAACGACTGAAGGGAATGATATGAAATTGAGTGTCATGATAGGTGGTCACTCAACTTAAACTATAAGCATCTAATTAAAAAAAATCGATCAGATTTCGAGATTTTGTGAAAATCGTTTAAAACTGAGTGAATCTTTGTTCCCGCATTACGTAATAACGACTAAAGCGAATGATATGAAATTTGGTCACACGATAGATGGTTGCTCAACATAAACTATAGGAGTCCAATTTTTTAAACATTTTTATTAGATTTTGAGATTTTGTGAAAATTCTCTCAAAATGCGTTTATATTTCTTCAAACATCACGTAATAACGACTAATACGAATGATACGAAATTTAGTGATATGATAGGTAGTTGCTAATCTTAATTTATAGGCGTTGAATTTTTAAAATATTTTGATTACATTTTGAGATTTTGCGAAAATCGTTTTAAAATGCTGAAAATTTGTTCCAGCATCACGAAATAAAGATTGCAGGGAATGAAACGAATTTGGTTGACAGGATAGGTTGTCACTCAACTTAAATTCTAGGCTTCCATTTTTTCAAAAATGTTGATTGAATTTTTAGATTTTGCGAAAATTATTTCAATATGCGTCAATATTCGTTCGCGCATCACATAATTACGACTAATGCGAATGAAATGATATTACTTAGTTACTCTCTAACCTGTAATATTTTAACAATACATAAAAATTATAACTTCGCTTTCTTTACTTTGGAAACATACTACATCCATTCTGTGTACTCATACAATGCTGACGAAAGATCTTGCTTTTTTGGAAATTTGCATTCACTAACCCGTCGAGGACGGGTACTTCAGCTAGTATAAATATAATTTTAAAAGAAGGGAGTATCTAAATCTCTACTTGTCATTATTAAAACCAGGGGCGTAGCCAGGGGGGGGGATATCGGGATATATCCCCCCCCCCGAAATTTTTGGATTAGTGATGAAATTCCGTCTGTTTATACAAATATAAGTTTATATCCCCCCCGAAAAATTTTCCAGGCGCATATCCCCCCCCAAAAAAAAAAATTTGTCCTTGCTACGCGCCTGATTAAAATACCAATTTCTTTCATTATATGAAGTCAATATTACCAAATTAATGATTATTTTTTGATAATTTTAAGTAGTCAAGTAAATTTTTAGCTTATTCATTATAAAAAATACTTAAAATTGTCAACAATGTTTAACATAGTGGCTACTAAAACTCCGTTCAAAATAATGAATTTACACATTTAATAATAATAACAACAAAAAGTTCTGAAGCTTTTTTAGCATCAAGTCTGTTTTGCAGTTTGGAATGAACTAAATTAAAAGTACTTACGTATTATCCCGGCGGTCACTCCCGCCAAACTATTTTTTCATCAAATGAGTTGCCAAACTGTTGCCAATCGTATTCAAAACCATTTATAGTTTCATGTGCACGGCAGTTTTCTTGGTAAAAAATCGCTCGTCTTGGAGTACCGTCGGGATAATACGTAAGTACCAAATTAAATAACGAAAAAAAAATCGGTCTATTCCAGCAGATGAAGTAATTGCCATTAATAAATGATGAATGATGCCAGAACAGTCACAAAAATAATGGCGTAGTCAGTGTGAGAAGATATGTCGTTGCGAAGTAGAGAAATATGTGAACATCAAGTTATGTCTCAAAGCATACTTGAAAGTTAGCCCTACTAGCAATTTTGCTCGGGCCATCATCCGCTGGCTACGTAGCCGGTGGCAACCCCAGCAAAATTGCTTGTAGGGAGCAAAACGGCGACGACGATGCAAGAAAAGGTGATGAAAAGTGTACGATGTAGAAATAGTAAGTAAAACCAAAATACTTTAGATACGAAAAGGAAGCTGTTGAAGATGAACCTCTTGAGTCAGTTCTTGAATATCCTTCATATTCTCCAGATCTGTCGCCTGCAGACTTCTTTTTGTGCAATAACATGCGACTACAATGCTTCTAGCGATTCCAAAACAAGCATTTGTGGACAGTTTTTAAGCAACTATAGAGCTGATGTCAAAAGTATATAGTGGTTAATAGTGATTACCTTGAAAATCAGTAGAGGTACTTTGTGTGTAACTCTTGTTTCATTTATTTTGCGGCAATATCCAACGTATTTTTCCGGCACAGCTTTGTATCTATTGTAATGTTTTTGATGTATGTATGTTAGTTATTAATTTTGTATTTTTTAAGAATCAAAAAAGAAGTTCAATAGTCACAACTGGATTCACCAGAGGTAAAAAGATATAAAAGAAATCTTTTACAGTTGTTTGCAGGGGTGAATTATGAGCGTTTTTTATAACAGCAGGTGGTCCATTACTAAAATAACCAATTCTACATGCACCTTACAGTTAAAAAAAAAAGTGAATCTAGTGCGTAGCAAATCTGTTTACTTATGTCCTATAGACACCTACATCGTTTGACCTACCGAGTGAGTTCGTGCAGCAAGCAGCATTTTCCGTGCTCATTTTGGATATCCGTGCAACATTTGAGGACGATTGCTCTTATGGTGTGAAAAATGCATTTTATAACTTTGAAAGCCCTTACTACATCATTATGCCAAATCACTTAATTTCTGAAACATTCAAATAATTTATTTTGAAAATTATATTTAGATATACTTTCAAAATAAATTATTTGAAAATATAAGTAGAAAAAATTATTTTTCTGGATGAGTTACCTAATTAATTAGATAGAAAAATTAATTTTTCTGTATGAGTTACTTAAAGAAAAAGAAAAAAATTATCCTGTAAGTCTACATTTGTTCTAATGTTGAAATAGATTGTTAAATGCATCGGAACTGAAATCAGATAGATTAAATCGCATGTACTTATGGAGTCAAGTACCATAGCTAACATAATGAAAACTATCTTTAGATGAATATTTGATGAGAAAATGTTTTGCCAACTGAGGGATGTAAGAAAAATATTTAAATGAGTCAGGTGGTCGGTTTCACTAAGTTTCCTTTTATTAATGCACTTAATTTGTGAAAAATCAATAAAACAAGTGTATTCAATAACAATTATCAATAATTATTTCTAATAGAGATTCGTATAATTTAAATTTGTATTATCAGTTTTTATAATTGAGAGAAAACGTATTAAGGTTCTTTGAAAAGTGTTAGTGCCTATTTTCTGCTTTCAGAAAGTATTTATGATGTTATTATATATATTTGAAAGGCCAAACTTTTTTATCTGCGAATAATACTATTTGATGCACTGATGAGATGATCGTGTGTTCTGAATTCAAATTAAAAAATAAGTATTAAATTATTTTATGATTATTCAATTTTGTTAAACACAATAACGAATACACCCATTTTATACCAATAGAATAAGATGAAATATTGAGAAAGTATTTTATTTTGCTTCCACAATTCAATCATATTCATCAAAATATTGAAATCTGGTGACATAGCGTCACTTATTAAGATCAACATACAAATTAATTAATTTATGAATTGGTCCCTCTGATGATGTCTTTCTGAACTACATTTGCAATTACTTTTTTATCTTGAATTAGATACTTCCAGAATCCACACGCTTACCATTGACCCATTAAAGAGATTTAGCAGTAGGCGAATGGGAAAAGAATAGCAAATATCCTTGATGATATCGCCTGTAATCATGCAAAAAAGTTGCAACCTCATACAAATGAGCAAATAATTTTATTTCATCATTTATAAATAAACATAACAAATAATTCCTCCCTTCAGTAACTGAATTATGTTAAAAACAAGATTGCAGCAAGGGCAAAAGCATTCTGAAGCGTGATTACTGATTTTCCGGAAGATTCTTTTGCCCTCTGACGGGGTAAAACATGACAAGATAAACATTTTTACTGAATAAAATATTTACATTTGTAAACGAGGTATTCTAACGCTTTTCTTACATACAGAAATAATTTTTCATGAAAATTTAAAAGAATGTATAGCTCCAAGATTCTGATGTATAAAAATACCTACCAAAAATGAAATATAGCTAAAAACGGCTGTTTGTTAAAAAAAACAATAAACAAAAAAACTGCCTGGTAACTTTATAAAAATGTGATAGCGTAAATGAACAAAAATTAAACTTCGCATTTAAAGCCAGAGAGAAGAGTGGCAGCTTTGTAAAGTTTTTGCTCACAAATTATTTGATTTACCATGGAAACTTTGTATTTAATATTTTTATTTAGTATAAGATGCTATGCACACCATAACACACCTATTTTTGAGCTTCAAGATTGTTTTGTTTTCTTTCTTTTCTTTTTTCTATTGTTTTTCGTTTAAAGTTATTAATAGCTGAGGCTCTCTTGTTAGAATGTTTTCTAGTTGATTAAAAATTTGAAGCTGGCACAACTGCCTGTGAGTATGGCAATTCAAGTATGGCACAACTTTCGAGATCGTGTACCCATCTTTCACCAGGGTTGGATGGCTTTTCAAAGACCAAATCCTATAGCCACGTAAATAGTGTTCAGGTATTCTTTTAGGATGTCTGTTATCCCCAAGTGGAAAAGTTACCGACAGTAAACATCTTAGTCTGGCCTTCTATACGTCTCTTGACTGAGACTTTGATTCTTCTCTTGTGTTTGGCGAAGCCGGTTGTAAATATTTGCCAATCCAGTTAATAGCAAACAACTAGTAGCAGTCAAAAATCTTCATGGTTAAGTTGTTAATGAAAAGAGCAAAACAGAGCTCCGGCTCTGCTTGTCGGAAAGTCTCTTGAAAAGAGTACAGTCTAGTACGGCTTGGATGGTTTATAAAACCTATCTTATCTCTTTCACTAACTAGGTTACCAACCTCATGTCTAAGCCTCTATTCTTTAGCTCTTCTGTAATTTCTTAAGGTTAGCGGTCACAGAACATCTCAAAACTGGCGGACCAAAGACTGTTGACAGTTTTATTGTCTTTTTATGAACACATTGAGGAAGGCGGCGTCAGAATTCAGTATTTCTCTAACGTATTCACAAATGGCAGCACATTTTGGTCAACATAGTAAACACCTGGTGGTGAACTAAGACTAGCACTAAGATAGCCTATTTTACATGCTGTTTATAGGAAGTTATAAACAAAAGTTCATTTTACAAGGGTGTTCATCTAATATTTGACCGTCTCAACTTAAGGAATCAAGATTCTACGGTAAATCTTTTTCGTTCTCACAAACATATTCTGAATTCTCAGCATATTGATTAGATATTTATAGTAGATCCATGTTTAAAGATATTTTTTAAGTTAGTAATAAACGTCGGTTTTCTAAAAATGGCGTGAAGGAAAAAGATGACGAATAATTTTCAGCTCGTCATCTTACCCAACACACTTTTTTTTTAATATATTTTCTCCTGTTTCCGTTCTTGAGGGTACATAAGACAACTAAATCAATTAAAGGCAGGTAGTTGGAATTTTCATAGAAGAGTGTGAGAAAGCCGAGGATGTAATTGCCGTCGCTTCGGTTATCAGGAACTCCCATAAAAGAAGCTTTGGAAGAAAAAAAAGGAACACGAAAAGAGAGAGCTAAAAATACAAAATAAGATTGAATAAAAAGACAAACGAAACGAAAGAAGCGAAGAAGAAATCATGTCATTTGAAAATTTCTTCATCTTCTGACGACGACTATTCTCATTCTACACAGGAGAAATAAATTAAGGAAATTTGCATATTTTATCGTATTTCATGGAAAGAACTGAACTGAATGCAAAACTACTGCTTCTAGACAAAAATTCAAATCTTGTACATCAAATACGTAAGCGTACACGTGTGTATAGGCGGAGCCAGTAGGTTTTATAAGCACGCGTAAGTTAAGATGCATTTCGTTGGCTAGCACACTTCGGCGAATTTCTTGGTGCGCAACAATCGGTTCATTTCAAATTTTAACAGCAAAAATGAGTAACCACCAACGTTTAGATCATAGGTTCGCAACCTTTTTTGAACTGGTGCCCCCTTTTCTAGTGAATATTTCAATACCGCCCCCCTCCCACTCCAGAGAAACAAGAGCGTACATAATGCATGGTGAAAACAAGAATTAAATTAAAAAAAAATTACTAATAGGTAGAATATTGTTGGAATTGAAACGCTGCTGAATTTCTTCTTCATTTAAAAAGAGGAATAAAAGTTTTAGCTAACCTGTTATAAGGACAGGCAGGAGTTTTGATGATACGAAGTAATAAATAATAAACTATTGCTTTCTAAATAAATAAATTGACATTTTCAGAGAACAACCAAAACGCATACTTAATTAAATTAAAAAGTATTCTTATTAAAATTTATTTTTATTAAAATATTATCAGCGTAACTTTTAAGTCTTTTTTAGACAATATTTGGTTAATCTTCCCACGCCCCTCCGTACAATATCAACGCCCCCTAATTTTCTCTGGGTCTTTTACCGCCCCTGAAAGCCTCAAACGCCCACAAAAGGGCGTTATCGCCCACGTATGGTTTAGATGATGGAATGAGGTGGCGAATTGTGGAGAGGCTAGAAGCAGGCCAAAATCAAGTCCAGATTTGTAGAGGGTTCAATTTATCGCCCTTCGTCGTGTGTAACTTATGGAAAGAGCTCCAGGATACCGGATCCATCCCAAGAAAGCCTGTACAAGGCCGTCCAAGAGCCACGATGGCCAGAGAAGATCGTCATTTATCCATTATACGAGGCGTAATAGGAGTGCTACAGTTTCTCAGCTCTTTCGTGACTTGCATGCAGGCCCAGGAACCCGTGTACCAAGGGTGACTGTTTCCAAAAGACTTCATGAGACAGGGTTGTTTGTAAGAAAACCTGCTGTTTGCGTCCCGCTCACTTCTACAAACAGGAGAATCCGTTTAGCATGGTGCAGAGAGCATATAGAGATTGGAGTATGGATCAATGGGCGACCGTTCTCTTCACTGTTGAGTCCCCGTTCAGCCTAAACACCGATTTTCGCCGTACGTTCATATGGAGAGAACCAGGGACCTTTTTTTCTGTTTCTTATTAATTTATTTGCTGATAAAGTGTTCGTGAATGTTAATTCACATTTCGGGATGGGTTCGTCATCTTACCCTATCCCATTAGTCATCTTACCCAGTGACTGGGGAAAGATATGGAAAATTACCTTTTTTAGGAGAACCGTTGTTTCGTCTCTTAAAAGTTGAAACAGGCAATTCGAAAAATTCCTGGTGTAAGGCAAGACACGAAAGAAGTTATCACAAAAAACACAGTTCTTAGATTCATTCACAGTACCATTCTATCACGCCGTGGGTCCGGGTTCGAATCCCGGCTTGGGCATGGATGTTAACTTGTCCGTCCCTTCATAGGGAGTAGTGCTGTCCGCCTACTGGGTGCTCCCATAATAAAATGGACAGTAACTAGGGCCGTTGATGGCAAAGGCTTGTGGCCAGTGCCTGCCCATTAGAAAAAAAAAAAGATTCATTCACAGTGGTCAGTAAAAATCATAGTTGCTTAAGTTCACCATCTTACCCCGTCTTTCCCTATAGGGTTTTCAAAGCCAGTGGTTCGGAAGCACCGTTTATTTAAGACTGTACAAATTAAATTCACTTGACAGATGAAGAATTGTGACCTCGACCATTGAGGAACATATAAATCGAGAACATGAAAATTTTCTGCTTTATAATCCTTTAGACTGAGGCGATCTGAACCTTAAGGTAGAAGATTCCTGATTTCTCTATAATTTCTTGATGGATCCCAAGAGGTCTGAGTGGTTTGACTCTCAGTTTAAGTGGCCTCAATAATCTTGAGTCAGTGGTAGATCCTCTTAGAGAGCTTCTAAAGGTCAGTTCTCTGTCCCGGTATGTGCAGTGACTTATGAACGGGGTAGACGCCGATCAAATTGCTCAGTTGGAAGAGGAAGGGATTTCATCTTTACAGCCATCATAATCTGCAAAAGAAAAATGACAAAGTGAGATCCTGTGCTATTCTTAAACATATCCTTATATAAGAGTTCTCAGAAATGTAGTGTTGAAAGGCTAAAACTTATGAAGAATCTTGCAAATGACACATATATACATAAAAGGAAACAGAGTTGAAAAGTGACAAGAGACAAATGAAGTAATGTGCAAAGAATCCATCCCTCTTCCATTGTAAAAGGTTTCTAGGTTCGTACTGTTTCATATTATACATGCGTGTGTTATTTACAAAGTTCCTTATTAAAGTATTTTTATCACAAATTTAAAACCCATTTTTTTAAATACTTTTGTATTTCAAAATCTAGTCTTAGAAATATTTGAAATAGTACTTTTTAAAGCTTTATCAAAAATTTTAAAGTGACTGCTTTTTTTTTAAATAAAATCTCAGCCATGCTTCCCCAAACGAAAAAGAAAAAAATTCTTCTGAGGCTCAAAAAGGGTCTATGACGTAACTGCGAAACTCTTGCATCATAATGTTACACCAATCAAAATCTATCATAGCGTTTGATCTTGAAGAAGTATAACTGGCTGTAATACATCATAGTTTACGGTATTCTTTAACAACAGTTAAAAAAAAGGAATCAGTGATGTTAATCTGTACAGAGAAGGTGAATAATGACGTCAGCATCCGTAAAACAGTAGCGCAGATAATAATGTTTAAGCAGGTAAGAACTCCAACACACGATGGGTGGATCAACAAAAACTCCGAGCACATAAAGCAAGATAGCCTTTTTTTTTTTAGAGCATCATCAATCATTTCTTAAGATTCAGTTATTTTCTCGCCAGTACGTCAATGCCAAAATCGGTATGAGTTCGTGCACCTTTGACGCGCAGCAGGCCTTACCCATGAAGATTTTGATTACTTAATCGAGGCATTCTATAAGATCCTTTTCTAGAAAATTACGTAGAAATCATGAACTCGAAATTCCAACAAGGCTAAAAAAAGGACATGTTTTATATGTTATGTTTATTTTTTCTTTAAAGCTTCTCTAACTCTTCGAGAATGAATGAACTGTTCGATCCGCCGCCCCACGTCCTTTTTTTCATACACAGACTCTATAACGTCTTTGTACTTTATTTGCGTTAATTATGATTGTTTGTGCTATCCTATAGCATTTTATCACTAAGTTTTTCCGACCCTAAATTTGATATTTAAAAGAAAGATCTCCATCAAAAAAGTATCTATCCTAGTTGCGTATAAAGTACATGTTTGAGACTGAACTAAATGACAGAATCATCGGTCCTACCCCCCCAAAGTGAATAAATAAATGAAAATAAAAGACACGATGTTCATATACTTTTTCACCAGTGGCAAATTTATTAAAGGAAATTAGGCACAACTTCGTACTAATTCAAATGAATAATTAAGTTTTCCTTGAGGCGATGCGGATTAAGGCTACATTGTTCTTACAATAAACAGTTAACTGTACCAAGCAAGAGTGATTAATGTTAATAAAAACTAATAACTTCTATAAAATTAATGATTTAATTAATTTTATTGATAGTTTTAAAGAATAAGAGCATTTATTTAATCACGCACATATAAGTTAAACCCATTCAGAAGTGTGCATTCCCTACATTTTTTCTCGGGATTGCACTGCTTGAGGGCTTTTTTAAGCCTCTTGGTAAACTGGAAAAGGAAAGCTGCATGAAGCTGCATGAAGATTATTTTTTGCAAAGTATCATGCAATGATTCAAAATAAACACGGTTGACGCGAATTGAAAACAATTAAATTGGTGCATATGCATGCATCTTAAATATAATCAGCTATTCTTTGAGAATTGAATTCCAGTTACTGATTTCAGCTGATATTTTTGTTGTTTCCTTTTGTTTCAATAAACTTGATTTATGTAAAGCTTCAATTTCCTTCTTAGATAAGCAAATTTGTCTTCTTTTATTGCAGAATTTCTAGACGTATTTACGCTTGTATCTTAAATAATACATGCTCCTTTTCTGCTAAATTCAATAGCTACAGGTGACTTTCAGTTTGTTTTAATAAATATGATTGTTGCAAAATTGCAACATTTTCTTAGATATGCAATTTTGAGTTCTATTATCACAACGTATTTAACATATCACGTTGTGATTATGTTCTATTATCACAACGTATTTAGTTAATAACATTAATGTATTAACGAACAGGTTTGTTCGTTAATACATTAATGTTCTTGTAAAAGAGATTGACTAATCTGGTATTTGAATTTGGCGCGTTGAAGGAAATTGAAGTATTTAAATCAATCAATAGTTAGCACACTGTAAAAATTATTATAAACGAAAAAGATAGACTGATTTTATGCGTTTCAATCTCTTACGATAGTTAAGGGAATTTTTTAACGGCAAATTGTCAATTAAACCTTAAAATACGACCACTAACCAATTCTGCCGTTGTGAAGGACTGCCGAAAATTTTGTCTCATATTTCCTCCCATAGGAATTCCGTCGAATCTTTATCGGGTGGTTTTTTCCGACAGTACAATTCCGCGATGGGGGGGGGTGACAAGGTCTTTTGGTGACAAGGAGTTAACGAAGTTTACTTGCTCTTTGACTCTAAATTTGGTATTTTGAAATCTCTAAGAAAAATGATCTAGAACCGGTGAATAGGCGAGTCAGAAGCAGTGGCGGCTCCTCCATTAGAGCACATGAGCACGTGAACCATCCGAGGGAAAACTAAAGAACAAACACATTAACAAATTAAATTAAAAAAATATATATTAAGTACAATTCTAGATTTTTGTGAATTTAAAACACGAGTTTTACTCTCTCCCACCCCCACTATTATTATACGCGTTTATTATAGCTAACGCACTGTATAGTAGGTTACTACAGCATAGTCTTTCGTCGCTCGCACGTGCGATCGGCCCGAGTGGCCCTTTCAACCGGTCTCTGAGGAAAAAAGCCGAGAGAGAGTTGCGGGGGAAGCGAGGAGCTTTCGTTCGCACAATTTTATTGTGCTCTCAGCAGATATTTTTGCCATTATCTCCTCTGGATTCTCTCATGGCTTGTTGTGTTCGGTTAGTTAACCCATTTTTTTATATTCTTATTATTTTCTTAATTTTTATGATTTTTCACTACAGTATTTTTTACGAACTAGTGTCAATAATTAAGATGGGAGTCCAATAAGTGTTTCGGAGCTACAGTAATGACATTTTTCATGTCATCCTTTGAAAAAAAAATTAAAAGAAAAAATCAAGACAATATTTTTGCTAAAACTTATCTTAGCGACGAAATGTAAGATCAAAGATGATTTGTTTACTTTCAGTTGCGTGCATTGTTTTCCTTTAACTGCTGGAAATGCAAAAATATTTTAACTTGTAAAGTGCGTCGTATCTGACTATTTAATTTTCGAAATTAATTTTGTGAACCTCCATTTAAATAACTCACGATCCGCCACTGGTCAGAAGTGTGTGGCAGCTTATTCCTTGGTTGCGATTCCAGGGATAGCTGTAACAGAACGCGTTAGAGAGAGAGAGAAAAAGACTTAAAATTATTAATATCGTCTATATGGATTAGAATAACATAAAAAAGAAACTAAATAATAATAATAATTTAAATAAAAAAATGATGTGAACAGCTAATAAAAAAATATTTTAGCAAAAGAAAACAAATAATTTATATTAAATATGTAGGGAATGATACATAAAATGTAATTCAGTACTTTTGTTGAATGTATGTGTCATAATAAAATATGTGGATGTATGTGTCACATTTATGTCATGTATGTATGAATGTATGTGTCACGATAAAATCCACCTTTATTTTCTTTTATAGAAACAACCATCTGATTAAAGCATATGTATTACGGGAGGAAGCAACAATTTCTTCTGGCACGCGTAGCTGAGGATAATTCAATCGGAGGTTTTTCTAAATTGCCAAATTGTACATACAGCGGATACAGCCTCATTTTAAAAATAAATTTTTAGATGCCACATTGCAGAAAAATAAGTACAACAAAAAGAGAAAAAATGTAAGGAGATTTTTCCTGCAGACGATATTTTGAACTTTAAATAGAATGCCTATTCTAGGAAACGTATTCGAGCCTACAAATTACGAAATATTTTTAAACGAGTATTTGTGCAGAATTATTGCGTACATCTGCGCATACTTTATGTCACAGCCTGCAACCATAAATTTATATTTAATTTATTTTTAAATCCGTGAAGTCAAAATGAACATAATCTTACGAAACCTTACTTCCTTACTCCATTAAAAAAGCTTTCTGGAGATGGATTACGAAAAATCAAGCAAAATGTGCATTTGATGTTTATTTATTTACTTTCTTTATGTTTTTTTTTCATTGTTCGTTCAGATTTTTCTATTCAACGCTAGAAATTTTTACACTAAGCAAAAATCACACAAACAATTTATTTTTAAGTGTTTAAAGCACAATTTTTATGATGAGGAGAAAAACCTTAATTTTATTTTCTTACTAGCTGTATACCCGTTTTTCGTACGGGAAAGAAGATTATATTTTATAATATGTAGTGATTCAGCACGATACTACAAGCATAAATACTCACGTGGTCGACACGAATTTAAAAAATAGTACTAGTGACCGTTTATCTCTCCCATGACGCTTTCTTGCAACTATAAGCTGCTACACTTCTGATTTGAACTGGCCTCGTTCTTAAAAAAGCAACAGAATTTCTATCTGGCATAATGATATTGCATTCTTTGGTGACAGAACTATATCATATTAAAATGACAGACATGCTAAAATGGTTTGAAAATTTTCATTTTTTTAACTACTGAAAGTAGGTCTGGCGCAATGTTAGCAACAACAGAATCGTCTGGCAACTATAAATTTATAATGCTGAAAATACATAGAAAATTATAAAAAAGAATCAAGTTTCTTAAAATGACTTCAAAATTTCAATTTTTTCCTTTACAGATCAGATGCGCAGAACTAATCACAACTGCTCCCATGTGGCAGACATACCGCATCCTTACCTAATTTCAAAAAGGAACAAAATATCCAAAAACCAGCCGTACTAAAATAAACTTTATCGTGACGTTGCTAGCTCTCGGACTAATCGGAGTTGAATTCATTTTCATAGACAGCAGGAGTATATATATATATATTCTTCCCATGCAAACTGTTTTGTTTCGAAATTACATGTGTTTGTGTATTTTAACTTGAAAGTTGTTGTTCTCTCCGCCGCAAAAGGAATATGATATTAATATACAGGGTGTCCAGAAATGGTGATAACACGCTTTAATCTTTTATGTATTAGAGATAAGCGGACAGTGCAAATTGAAAAATATCCATAATAAGGTAGGTAAAACGAATACGTTATGGAAAAATCTCCATCTTTAATTTTTTTTATTGTTGCACTTTTTACGTTTGTATACGATCTCTATACAGAATAATTAGTAAAATTAGTAAAATGCGCCCCATATTCTAATGAGGCAATATACAAAATTTCAGCCATTCATCATAAAACGTCTGAGGTATATCTTCAAACAAAGATGATCAGGGGCTAGACATGAATTTAAACGTAAATATTATTGCTCTGGAACAAAATTATTTTCTTTCATAATTTCTCTGGGATCCCTGAAAAGCGATCATCCGACCTGATTTTTTTTCCTCTTCTAGAGTCGTTCAAAAGTTGTTAGAGTCATAATATATTATCTTTATATCTCTGACACTTGTTAATAGATAAATCTCAAATTTTGTACATTACCTCATTAGTTAGGGTGTCTCGGAAAATTCAAATGTCTGAAAATGTTTGCTCCCCGGGGTTTTTCTGGTTCCTTTTGTTGTGAAATTACAATGTGTTAAATTTGAAGTCTGTAGGTCAACGTTAGAGCTTGCCTGTAAGGGCATAAAGATGTATTTTTTTGAGAAATGCGTCATTTTCGGGCTTATATACTTTTTTTTCAACACTAGGGGCCAAGGCCCTAGACTCGCTACGCTTGCATTTCGTATGAGGCATTTGACCCCTAAAAAGACTTATTCGTAAAAAAGACATAATTTCAACAAACAAAACCCAAACGTTGGATAAGATAGAATGTTACCGAGCTACACATTGCTTGGTTCTTGGAACATAAAAATTTAAACCTCGCACTATTTGTAATTATGTGAAACCCATGGTACGCCTTGCGTATTAGCCAATTATGGAGAATTTTCATAATTTGGCGACTTGCGTATATGTATAGTTAATAATTAGCTCTAAGAAAACAGTAATTCATATGTTTTCTTTGGTAAAAACTACGGAACAGTAGGATAGCTTGCCACCCATGGCGACTTTTCATTATTTGGCGATTTACACATGCTCACAACCTATAATTACTGTTCATTTAAGGTTCCCGGAAAACCGTTATCCATATTTTCATTTACATAACTCTTTGCAGATTGGCGTACTTAGCACCACGAATTATACAATCTCTCCGCACTGGCAAATATCCAAAGTGTACTATAACTGCTATAATGGCATAGTTAACGCCGCCAAATATTTCTATTGGTAGCAAATAATCCAGCTGGACCGAACCGGCTTTAAAATAATCTGCATTTTAATTATTTTTCATTTTAAAGATATTAGTTATTCTGTTTTGGAAAAACGAATAATCGCTCATTCTAAACTCCTGTTGTCTAAGCGAACTTACTATTTGAAAATTGTCAACTTTGTGTAACACATTTTGAGTTACTTATTTAATATACTTTTTAATTTGGCGTAAAATGGGTGTAATTCTGCTTCATGTTTGACAATTTCACGTGATTCTACATAATTGGAATTGCTTTGTTGCAAAGGAATGAATGATTTTATGCCAAATCTGGCAACCATTATGTTTTATTTTTTCAGTTTTTTATTAATATCTTCTAAAATTAATCGATTTTTGAAATTTAAGTCACCTTATCAGGTTCCTCGGAGTTTTCCGCATTCGGGAACATATTTCTCGAAATTCAAATCCCCACGGTTTAGGAGAAGATAGGTCAACAAGCTCTGACAGCGGCGACAGCGTCCTTTACTTTTTTTTTAAAATAGAGAGATTCCTTTGCATTTGAATTTAGTTATTATGAGTTCTTAAGTCTTAAAGAAGTACGAATCTGCATATAAATAAGATTCATACAAATTGTAATCACAGCAGAAATTACTTATTCAAGATTGAAAATGGAAAAATCAACTCCCTTCGCATTATTGAGCTTTTTTCTGGTTCTGATTATAAATGTATATTGATATAATAATATAATTCCCACTGAAAGTATTAAAACATTGTTATGTACTTTGGTATAGTGACAAAACACTAACTGAAATAAACCCCCACAAAATATACATTTTACGAATACGGCTAAATTTTGAACCGAGTAAAAATTCAAGTAATCTATTGTAAAGTAAAGTGAAATTCCTATATAAGTGCACTTAGCACTTAAAATCTTACAAATGTTTTAAACAGGAT
Source organism: Cheiracanthium punctorium (assembly GCA_038373885.1). Taxonomy (NCBI): domain Eukaryota; kingdom Metazoa; phylum Arthropoda; class Arachnida; order Araneae; family Cheiracanthiidae; genus Cheiracanthium; species Cheiracanthium punctorium. Next base: position 347,229 of record JAWZYV010015337.1, read on the forward strand.
TTAGTGAAGGTTGGTGCTGATTTCCTAGATTGTTTAACCGACTGTAGCAAACACTGCCTCTTTATTTCATCCTTCGTAATTTTCTGCGAAAAATCGTGCACGAGCTTGACTCCACGTTCTGCTATATCATTCGCGACTTTTAAGTTTTTTACAAATAATTTTATTTCATTATAGTCAGCATCCTCTTCCCATGTCAATGGAAATTTTTTCAGACAGGATTCATTCTGCTTAAATATTTCAAAATGTAGCCATGAACTGGGCCCTACTAGCTGAAATAATTTTGTTTGTAAATTTAAATTTAAGAATACAGGAACGCCCTTTGGCAGCATTATCGATTCATTCTTGAATTTTAACAATGAAGAGGCAATTTTTTTCGTCTCGGTTTCAGAAATCTTTTTTGAAAAGAGAGAAAATGGTACTGTCTCCTCTGTCAAATACCACAAGTGTCGATTCAAGGCTGCCAGAGTTGCCTGAGTAACCACAGGATTGTAGCTTTGTAGCTGTTCAAACTATGCCAAAGCATAATCTTATTTACAGGAGCATCTACAGCTTTTGGAGCATACAACCAGCATTTAATATAAATAAGAGAAATAAAAAGGCATATTTTACGCAGTTTTTCAACTTTTTTTTGGATCAAAACCCAATTTCTTATTAAATGTCTCGTTTTTGCCGCATAAATTATTTTTGGCATCCAACTTTGTTGGGTTCTGCCAGTGAATTTCTCGAAGTGGAATTTCACCTAGTATTGTAAGTAAGACTTCCCGCCAATTTCTAATGGTCTCCACGAAGAAAGAGCTCCTTCTTTTTGCTCAAAACAAGATTTAAGAACGTGATGACTTCCTCTTTTAACGATTTCAGCTTCCTGTCACTAATTTCAATCTTTTTGAAATTATCTAAATTGTTTGAAACAGTTTCCCATCAGGGTTGTTATTATTTTGCCCAACTCGAAAAAACCCACCTGGGTTTTTTCGAAAAAGCCCACTTGAAAAAACCCGAGAAAAAACCCAATTGGGTTTTTTCAAAATTTCAACTTATGTAGTAAGTTGAAATTTTACGTAATAAGTTGTACGTAAAATTTCAACTTTCAATTACATAGATAATACATTGCTTAACATCAGTACACCACTTCTGAAGTTTATAAACAGCTCCCTACCTCCCCCCACACAACCACTATCTAAAGAAAAAAAAAATCAGACTTCATATAGGCATTAAAACTTTCTAGAGTAAATTTTTATGCCTATCTGTATTGAATTGAATAAGGATTTTTTAACCATAAAAAAATCATTAACATAAAAAGTTGTAATTAAGCACTAGTATATCACTGTTAAAATTATTACTAATAGTCAATTTATCAAAGAACGAACCATGATTGGGGTTGCTATTGTTATTGATTTATACATTTTTTCATGTATCATTAATAATTGTAATCAGTTATTTCTATTTAATTAGCCACTTTTTATTTATAATTGATTTTTGTAATCAATTAGTTTGCTTTAAGTTGCATTTAGTAATAAGCAATTTTTTTTTCAAATATTCTGTAACCCCATCCCTTCTCCAGAAAAAACCCTGATAAAACCCAAAAAACCCAGATAAAACCCCCAAAACCCTGAAAAAACCCAGTGGGTTGGTTTTTTTCTGAAAAAACCCGAGTTTTTAACAACCCTGTTTCCCATTGATATTAAAGCTCTTTAAAATCTAAATTATCTGGACTCACAGATTGTCCGAAAATAGACTTTCACACTGCAGACTCAATTAACTCTATCACATGGTGTCGACAAGCGAGGTAAAATAATTTCTTTTCCAAAAGTGTTTCTAGCCTTACACATGTTCCATTTATCCATCGACTATTTGATGCAGTTGTGTCAAAGGAAACGCCAATTATACTTTTCGATACATCCCATTCTTGAGTCAATTGAAAAAATCTTTCTGTTTGTACTTTAGGAGTTTCGTCAGGTATATTTGGCACCCCTAACAACCGTGTCCTTGAACTGAAAGTAGGGGCTAAAAGCTATAATTATTTGACGGGTTAAAGCAGGTCTCGAAAGTGGGGTAAGTGTACAAAAGAAAATTATTGGAGTACGCAGAAAATTGTAGAGGGTATGCACACAACACAAAGCACACACACACTTACACACACGCACACGCAATATATATATATATATAGTTAGAGAGTACATTTCATGATTATTTTCATAAAATAATCATAAAAAGTACGTGACGAAAAACATTTGGAGTCTGATTTAAATGCATAGTAGGATCGCTTGTTTTTCTTCAATTTCCGCATAAATTAACTCTTTCTTGTGTGATTCCACTTGATATACACTATATTTTTATACATAGATATTTTTTAAAAAATATAACGAGTAAAAAAACTACTTCCTTAAGTTGACGGAACACACTTATAAAACTTTTTAAATTATTACGAAATTTACTTTTTTAAATATTTAAGACTTTACAGGCAAACTCTAACGTTGACCAAGAGACTTCAAATTTCACACATTTTGATTTCTCACCAAAAGGAACCAGAAAAACCCCGGGGAGCAATTATTTTCAGACATTCGTATTTTCCGAGACACCCTACTCATTAGTGTATGCGGCATATTTTACTAATTCAGATTTTTTTTGTACGCGGGTCGTGCAACATTTAAAAAGTGCTACTTTTTGAAAATTAACGAGAGGATATTTTTATTGTAATTATCTTTCCGACCTTATTTTGAATTTTTTTTTCTTCCAATTTGCATTGCCCACTTATCTCTAGTATATAAAGAATTAAAGCATGTTACCACCTTTTTGGGACACTCTGTATAGGTTGTCTTACCTTACAGGAATAGTAGAGTCTGTATCTGCCTGTTGATGAAGTTTTAGCTAGGAATGCACCTGCGATAGTAAAAACAAGCTGAAAAAATATCCTTTTAATCTGATTTTCTTTTATTAAATATGTTTTTAAAAAAAGTTTAAAAGTGTCCAACTCTGCTCTCCCTGTTTGTTTGTTCGTTTTTAGCTGGGTAAATAAAAAAGCTATTGAAGATTATATTCAAAGAAGATCTTTTAAAAAACAGCTCACTATATTATTATAGGTGTAACGGGAAGTAAGATATTTTCTTTTTCATTGATTTCTAGCAAGAAAATATAATTAAATAGTTTTTAATAAGAAAGAAGGTGCACTTTAGCAATGATTTCACATTTGCTACATTTTACAACAGCATGCACCATGGAAGCGAAAAAGTTAGCAAATTTTTGATGACAAAGAATACGTACTTAAGCAACGTATTCATACTCGTCAAACTTTACAGCAGCATGCCCCATAAAGAAGAAGAATATGGATGAATATGAAAGAGAAACTTCTTCACATTTTTACGAAAACCAAAAAAAAAATCTCTCCTCTTTGAAACGTGTTGAAGAAGCCCAATTAGGGAAATCTCCGATTTTAACCATTTAGCACTCAGTTACTTGGATCATAAATTATTTGATGAACTGCCCGGCCATTTACTGGATAAATTCACACAGCGTTACATTTCCTTTGGCCAAGTGTTTAATTAGAACAAGTGTTTAATTACAACTGAATGAATACCGATTACATGATGGATATGACATTAATAGAATAAACAAAATTACATTTAAATATCTAGCATACGTTCAAAACATGCAAATACACTTAAATAGTGTTTAAAGTGTAAGCATAATTGTTACCATGTGAATATAATGTTGCGATATTTGTCTGCAGAGAGATGGTAAGTAAAATAGATGGTCTACTGCCTTGTTTAAGAGATAAATATGAGGGAAATTTAAGTAAAATTCCGTAACAGTTACTTATTCTCTGTTATGCAATGGGCTAATGAACAACGCCATATTGGGGAACTGGGAAGTGATATCATATTTTCGTATGTAAATATTTCGCCTAGTCAAAACTACTGAAGCTAATAATACGAAATTTGGCGTGTATGTGAGTTTGTTAATGCAGGTGCTAGATCAGCGTTTTCCAAAATTACCTGACTTATGGGGAATAGGGGGAGAAAGCGTTCTTTTCGTATATCTTCTATCTCAAACAAAAAAAAAAGAGGTATCCATAAAATTCTTGTTTCAAAATGAAACACTCACGAATACTTAAAATCAATTTCAGAACATTTTGAAATTCGCCCTCCAAGGAAAGTAGACGGCTTCCCCCAACCCTTTTTTTCGCATATCTTTCTTGAAACAGAAAAAAATATTTATAAAATTCTTCCTTTGAAATGTAACAAATATGAGTTCTAATCTTAGGACCAGCTTGTTTATAATTAATAATTTGTTGAATTTTTGTTGTTTCTTTATTTGTTTGAATGTAATATAAAAATACGACATTCGTCCTATTACTGAAAGATGCAATAATTTTCCCTTTGCTTTTTCTTCTAAGTGATTCATTAATCCAGAAATTATAACTAAAACAGTGACGTATGCTAAGTTTAAGTAAAAGAATATTTAAAAACTGTTGTTAACACAAACATAAATAAATTATATGAATTCAACCCCCGCCGCAACTGTGGTTTGAAAGTCGGCTATTTTATGGCTGCTTGAGATTTTTACGACAGCAGGGAGATTACATTCATTTTATACGGCTGATTAAACGCAAATTTTAAGTGTAAAACGCTACTTAACACATATTTAAAAAAAAGTACTTACCCAAAGATTATTGAGTAAGTGACACAGACAAATATTGATTAAATTATTAGAAACAAAACTTAAATAAGCAGTTGTTTAAAAGATTCAACGCCTTTTGACGAAGAAGAATTCAAGAACAGTTTACAACTAAGAGAACACTGGTGGATCCAGAAAAGGGGCTAAGAGTTTTAGCTGAACAGCGAAATTTTTTCGAAAGTGATACATTCTGCCAAAATTTTCAAGTTTTAAGAATGTTTTGTAAAAATTTCGTAACTAATACAGGTTTATCGTTTATTTCAGTGTACGGTACAGCTTGAAAATAAACACTAAAATTCTGAAGTGCTTAACATGAGTTTTTTTTACTTGAGTGCCCAAAATTGTTTTTAAATATACCGTTAAAGGTAACGTTTTGCTGCATTGTGCATTTTATTTTGGTCAAATACGCTTTTTTTAAAAATATCGACCCTCCCTTGAAAGTTCCTCGCATCCTTCACCGTTTTGCTGTATTGTACATTTTATTTTGGTCAAATATGCTCTTTTAAGTAGCTACCCTCCCTTGAAACTTCCTGCATTCTTCACCGTTTTGCATATAAAACGTAATTAAAGTTAAAATTTTTGCCATTAAATTCTCTATAAGCGTCTTTATTTATGTATTCTCTATTACCGTAGGAGTTTCAGTTGCGTTGGAAAAATTTTCATTATGGCCTTAGGTTACACCTCTGAGGAAAAAATAAAAAAGGCAGGGTGTGGTTCAAAGGCAGAAGAGAACATATAGTGAGACAACGTAAATCTGTAATATCGTGAAGGCCGCAGCTAAAAGTTTCTCAAAAATCTTAAGTCAGGGTATGTTGTTTTCCTATCGAACTTCTAGAACATTTTACATTATATGACAATTTTGTTACATGTTTTTTACCGTGTACACCGAGGATAAACAACAAATCGCGATCTTATAATTATAGGTAAAGCAAAGCTTTATAGTGAGCATTCTCATTCCATGAATATTATGTAATCTAAGAACTATTTTAATATCCTTTATATGGCGTTACTTTGGGCGCAACAAAAAAAATTATTTTATTTTATTTTCAGAATGAAATGCTTTTTTATCGTACCTATTACCTTTATCGTAAAAACTGATGATTCCAGATATTAACTTTCTAAAAAAATGTAATAAAAATAAAAATAATTAAAAATTATAAAGATAAATAAGCAAAATAATATTAATAAAAATTATTAATAAAATTCTAATTTTTTTAAAAATCTAGTTAAGATTGGAAATTCATATTTATTTTTCAGTGTGAGGACTGAAAAATTTTAAATATTTTATTCAAGAAACTGTAGAGAAAAGCAAATCAAATAGTAAGTAGCAATTTCAAGAAAAACTTTGTTCATTATTAATGGAACACTTCAAATGTCTCGAGTATTTGAAATTTGAAAGTACATAAGGCCTAAATTTTAAGCTTCATAGAGTTTTCGAAAAGTACTGTAATCAAATTTTTCTTGAAAAATTCACATCATTTGGCAGTCACATTTTGCGACTGTCAAATGATGTCACTATTGCGAGGCGACCATGACGCAACTGAGTTGTCAGGCTGATTTTATGAATATTTAGCTATTTTGCTTTAGTTTTAGCTCATTTATTTAAAGTTCTTATTCACACAGTTCTTGTGTGTTTTGCATTTGCGCAATGAATCATATTAGTTTAGCATCCGTAATGGCAACTTTACCGGAGACGAATAATTTTGCATTTGTAGAAACTCCACATCACTGAAATTAATTTGAATTAAATGCGTAATAAAAATATTCCTTTGCTATCGTGCGAAGAATGGCTCTGCAGGTGGTTTTAATAAAAAACTTTGTATTTTATAAGAACGTAAGCTTCATGTTCGTATAAAATTCGAATATGAAGCTTACGTATGGAACACACTATATTGTGTGGAACATACTACCACTGACTGCAATAGTACTGTATAGCTTTCAATTTATTTTTAGGAAACTCAATGAGCTTTTAAATAACGTGAAATTCTTACAAGTAAAAAATAGTGGTAACTAATTAATAATAATGTCTTCTGTGTGTCTCATTTTTGGAGTTTGGTTAGCCTCTTTGCCATTTCGAACCGTAAAACAGATCTTCACGGTCTCTCGAAATGTTGCCCAGGGAGTACCACGTGGAGGTGGGCTACCTAGTAGAGTATTTCGAAAAACTAGGAAGCATCCTAAATACGATGCCTGGAAAGCAAAACAATACACAATTTTAGTTAATACCTTTACTTTGTGTTGAAAGCTATATCGATAAAGCCCGATGACAGATTTCTTTTAAGAAGTTACAAAAAATAAGCAAAACAGCGTTTAGATATTTGCTTTTAAACTTTCGACACTTCGAAATACTCTACCGAAACTCCCCTTTCGGCATCCCGCACTTCAACTCTCGATGTTGTTGAGAGGACTGGCGGTAGCCAGGTACCAACTAGGTCGTTAGTCCAAGAACCAACTAAGACCTAGCGGAAACCTTTTCTGGTGGCATGGCGGCGGAGGGAGCAGGCAACGATTGGAAGAACTAGTCAAAGTCACAGGTGGGCCTCTACTGGATGGCTTTCGCAGAGGCCCTCGGGTAATTATAGTCAATTTTGGACCACCTCCACATGCGAGTAGAAGTTCTTTAATTTCCAGGTGGTCTTGTTGAAAATGAATGTGGGGTGGCCTCTTCGGTTAAAACGTCACTATAGCCGATTGTCTTCAATTACTGATGTTACAATCAATCTCGGCCTCGGGAAAAACTGTCTTAACTAACTAGTGCTAATGTTCTTTAGATGTTAATAAAGTAAGCCTTTGAGAAATTACAGTCTCTGTCCTTTCATGGCATAATGTTTCATATTCGCTTTCATGAGTGCAGCTGAATTCTATTCTACTTGTGACCCTTATTTGCTTTCTCTAGTCTAAAAACTGCACGGGTTAAAGTTTTAAAAGTTCTGTCGTTTGAAGCATGTTGTTTGAAGCTATTGGACTTGATTGACTGTTGGAAAGATTAATGATACTTGACAAGAAAGACAGAGCTGGAAGGTTCCGGATTGTCTTTGTTCTATTGTGAAGCATGCTTATATCTTGATTTGGAACTGTTGGACTTGGCTGACTATTTGGAAGACTCGGTAAGAAGGAGCTGACCGGAGCTCACATGTTGAAACTGTAAATTGTTCTATTGTTTAAAGCAGGTCGATCTCGATATGAAACCGATGAACTACGATGGTTAGCTGTTAGGAAAAGTGCTGATACTCGGAATAGAAGAAGGAAGGAGTTTACACGGAAGACTATTGTTACTTGGTAGAGAAGACACTCAGAGCTGAACTGTTGAGGCTCTACATTGTTTATTGTGTAAACCAGTTTGATTTTGATTTGAAGCTATTGGACTTGATTGACTGTTGGAAAGACTGATGATACTTGGTAGTGAAGACGGACGAAGCTGGAAGGTGTGGCTCTAAATTTTTCTATTGTCTTAAGCATGGCTATCTTGATTTGAAGCTGTTGGACTTGGCTGACTACTTGGAAGACTAGGTAAAGAAAACGGACGGAGCTGACAAGTTGAGACAGGAAATTCTTCTGTTGTCTAAAGCAAGTTGATCTCCTATTTGAAACTGATGAACTTGACTGGCTATTAGAGATGATATTTGGTAGAGAAGAGGGACGGAGCTGACTGGTTGAGGTTTTTAACTGTTGTATTGTCTTAAGCAGGTTGAACTTGATGTGGTCTGCTGTATTTGAATAGCAATTAGAATGACTGATCGAGTTTAGATTCTGAAACTTTCTATTGTCTATTGTCCTTGGGTTCTTTTTGATGTAAATTGTTCTATTCAGTTTCATAAGTCAGGAACAGAGGAAGCAAAAACGTATACATTGGAAATTTTTCATATCTGTAAGAGAAAACGAGCATTCATAAATATTTTTAGTAATCAATGATTTGCTTTTTAATATTACTTTAGACTCACGTGAATTTGGAAGACCGCAATTTTGAATTTAGATTACTCAAACATAGAGTAAGTGTAGCATTTCGATGGTTAATGGAAGCTAAGGATAATGAATGAAGTAATGCACGACAATCGGAAAATTTGTAATTGTTTTACAAAATACAAAGCAAACTTACATATGATAAATCTATACAAGTTAAAAATATTTACGTAAAAGAAATTCAAACTGAAAATTGCTAAATTTTTATGTTATAATGTTTATAGATTACGACAATGTTTGGCTCATCTTATGAATAAGAATTATGTAATATTTTGAGACTTGTCAAATTTTTATCTTGTTCTTAAAACTATATATGTTAGGAATGCGATTATTTTAAATAACCGAACATTAAGGATGAGCGAACTCTTTATCGAAGTTACTTATATGATAACATGTCGCCCAATATTACTTTACAGATGTCAAAAAATGTGCGAAAGTTTTCAATGCATTCTCAGTGGTTATAAGGAAAATCCAGGAATACTACTGTAGTAAGTTTTTATGAGGTCTTTTGTACGATCAATTAAGGCCTTCTTAATTTCAAAATTCTCTGTTGTGTAGCATCTTCGAGGTTCATTCGTACGCATCTATGTGTTAGGGAGCTTTTATTTCTATTTATAATAAACTAATTTTTTAAAACCAGCTGATTTTAATAAAAGGATCAGATGTACGATTGTTACAAAAGCAATATCTGTAAGACTTGAAGCTATATGGGCTACGGAAACGTCTCACTTTTGTGCCGTATACCACAAAATGAATTTTTAGCATCATCACCATGTAATACACCTTTAAGTTTCAATGCACATGTGGCACAATGCAGTGTACACAGACATAAAATACTTGCTGATCAGTTCAAGTTTCCACCCCAACCCCCCAAAAATCAATCGAATGTTTAAGCAAAGCAGCTGATCAGAATTATATACTGTAATGCGTCGATATCAGGTTTGTGCATATGATAACAGGCATTGCGTTTTCCTGGTCAATGTAACATAAATAGGAGTAATGCTGCAAAAATTCCATTGAATAGTAAAGGTGAATAACTAACGTTAAAATACAGTAAATCATTGCAACAGAAAAATATTGATTTGTTTTGATATTAAAAAATATTATAAGCAACTTTTTTAAAACAGTTTTTAAATGTATGGGGTCAAAATGTCAAAAACTTAAACCATGTATAACTTTCTTACAATTATTAATACTTACAAGTCTTTATTAAGTCGGTAAACAGCTTTCATTATAATATTAGCAAGGTTAATCCATATCATAAGAACGTTTTTTGATTTTTGATCCAAGAAAAACAATTCAAAAATTTCAGAAATATCCAACAAAAAGGCATCCAAAGATTCAAATTCATTAAGCAAAATTTTGTTAAAATTATTTACAAATTCCTTTTTTGCTTGAAGAAATTCGTAGTAAGCTTTCATGTAAGTTGATGGATCACTTCTAATAGCTTCCTTCAAGGTTTCTGCAAGTTTACTTTCTAACTGCAAGAAACATGGACGAAACCTAGAGAAAAAGAACAAGTATTTTATTTACACTGTAAATAATTAATAAAGCTTTTTTTTTCTTGTAGTTTTCCTAAAGTATAAGACTGCTCCAAAACTTTATGTTATGTGAACATTTTCGAATACTTTATTTAATTACTTTATTTCACACGATTAGGATTCCAAAAGTGCTTTATTTTTGTTTCTACGATAGCTAGAAGCCAAGTTATAGAAGCAATAGTGAACTGGAAATGAAGTATCTTGTTCAGTATTAATATCTTTAAACTCATTTTCTGAAAGTGTGTTTTCCTTGAATTTTCTTTATGATAAATGTCACATCTCATAACGTTTTCAAGATATTGACTTAAAATATTGTCACGATATTTAATAATTATTAGTTGTGTTCTGAAGCAAAATATTTTTATCTTTATTTATTTAGATTGTGAGCATTTTTTTTCTTCGAAAAACAGTAGGTTGTTTTCAAGAAAAATAATGCACTTTAATACAAACACTGATATATCTTCTTAATTTTTTTTTCAAATACTTTAACACAAATAAATATAGATAGTATATAGTTACGTACTGTAAAATATCGTAAAAAGAAATTAAATGAATAGTTACAGGAAGAACGTGGCGTAAATGCAATTTTTAATCGAAATATTACTTAAATTTGACAATGTTTTAGAACTTTGTATAATTTTCATTAAAACTGAATTAAATGTTTTATTTTTATGCAACCATTTTACTGAAAAACATTGTTTTTACTTTTAAAAAAGCAGTTTGAAAGAAGGTTTACACCTTAAACTCGTAAATTATTTATTTATTTGAGTGTGTGGTTGGTCCGTTTTTTTTTCAGTGAAAGGTGAGAAGGCATATTAAATCGATTTCTGTGGCCTATCCACTTATCTAAAATATTGCACTTGTACAGAGGGAGAACGTCTACTGTTTCAGTTTCTTGCTTTGCTTGTCTTTAAACAATGCGAAAAATGTCCGAATTACCAAAATTCGACTATACTGCAGTTTTTAGTATATCATCTGAATAAAATGGTATGGGTAGGTTTTGAAGCAACTCATGTAATTTGCAGCTGGTTTTAGAGACAACAACAACAACAAAAAAACTCACCTCTTTTTATTACGGTAGACGTAAAAAGTGAAAATTTAATGCTGTTCTTAACTAAAGATACAACTTACTGAGAACTGAACTGAAGCTACATGAATATGTATGTGTTTTAAAACCTACAGCACTATGCTTATCAATCGCAGTGTTTAAAGGCATCTAAAAATATCTAGTGCACCAAAGTACCTAGTGCATCTAATATCTAGTGCATCTAAAAATATCTAGTGCAACTATGTGTCACCATTCTAGAGTTATATGAAACATGAAATCATCTTAACTTTTGACTCTAAACATTGACTTTCTATATGTAAAACTTACATGTGAGTTAGCTGAAGCATTTCTGTGGAAAAACGTTGAACCATGATTTGGTTCTTTAACTGATCAAAGAAGATCAAGTTTTTCAACTGATCAAGTTTTTCCATTGAAAGGTTACAGCTAATTCAGCTCTATTGTATGGTAAAACATTGAGCAATTTCTGTTAACAGTGTACTGTCTTTTTGGTGCGAACGGAACAAAAGTATTTTTTGAATTTTCATTATCTAGATTCAATTGAATGTGCGTGTATGTGTGTATGCGTTGTGCGGTGTCAAGAATAAGATTTCAGCTTTTTCCAATACTCACTCATTCACAGTTTCTATTCTAAGCAGTATATTTTCGTCAGGAAAAGCATCAAAGTCAAATTTTTCGTCTTTGTCAGTTTTTCGGAGAGAGCAGCGACTGTAAAGAAACAGATCACACGAAATTGTAACCTACTCTTGGAATACTACACTTGAACGCAGCAATTTGATATTATGAACTTGAAAAGTAGAAAAAAACTTAAGTTAGGGCATAAACTCTTAAAACTGGCCTGCCTATGCCCATCTGTAGGCAAGCTGTACTCCATGCTTCCAAGGGATGAAAGGAGCAGGCTATATTAAAGATTGTCTTTCGCAGTTATTTAACGGTAGACTAAAAAAAAAATGTTAACATTTCATTGTCATTTTGTCATTTTAGTATTTTGTAAGTGCCCTTTTTGCTTGGATAAAGGCAAAACACGTGGCAATGTACTTCTTGGCAAGCTATGAAATTTCTGAATCATATAGCCAGACTTTAATGAGTCTCTCAATGAGCTGTTGTTGTTGTTAATGATAAATAAAATTAAAAGAAATTTATTTTAATCTGCTATATAAGAAAAGTCTAGAACATTGTGCGTATTTTAATTAGGTTGCATCTTAAAGGAATTAATTGGACCTACTTGTGTATTCCACAAGAAAACGCCATTTGAAAATCACCAAAATTCGTCAGTTGTTTAATATTTTCAGCGTGTAACTGCGTATAGAGTTTGCTGATTTGAATTTGTTAGTTGAAAGTTATTTTCTTAATAATTTGTAAAATTGTCATTAGGTAAAGAGTTTTTGTTAATATTTAATCTCACACTACTTAAAAATGGTAAAGCAAACGTGATCAAATCGAGAACAAATTTCATCTCTTTCTAATGACTAACCACAGAAATGTTCCTTTTCACTTTTTTTTTTCTTTTGTAGCGTTTCATATCCTTTTATAAGGAGGTAGAAATGGCGTTCTTTGATTCCAAGTTTATAGAGAATAAAGACACATTTGAAAAGCTCCCCCTTTTTCTTGAACTATTATTTGAGTTCCTTATTTTGAGTGTGATTTGGAGATTTTAGGTGTTGCAGCTTTAACAATTGCTATTACTTAAAGATTTTTCAATTTATGGCAGTTAGCATACGGAAGGCATTTCTTAAACTAACAGCAAAGGAGTAGTCTGGGTAAGTGCAATTTTTAAGGAACCCTGATCTGAGGGATTAGACAGCAAATTTTATTTGCAATACTAATTAAAGTTAACAGAATTGAAACAAGCACTTAGAAATAACTTACACAGCTGCGCGAAACTTTTTCCACAGGCCCATTGCAGAGCAAGGGCTTCGGCAGGAAATCAAGAATTAATAAATCAGCAAAATTTCAATCAATTCAAAGGAATTGGTCAGAAAGATTAAGTTTTAAAGCAACTTTTTAGTAAACTCAAAATGAACTGTTGAAAAACAATGAGACGTTTGCATTGTTTCCTACAATGCTTGTATAACAATAGATTTGTAACGTATTTGTTGTGTATTGCTTCAGTCCATTGGTTTTAAATCATTGTTGCCCGAATGCCATTGTTATGAGGAATTTGGAACAAATGTCCCTCTTCATTAGATTACGTTAATTTGGTAATCCAATGTAGAAATTGGAATTTAATCCTTAAAATCCAAAATAATGGCTGAATTTCTTTATCTATTATTATGTATTTTTCCACTAGATGTCTGCCACGCTTTTTGGCAATCAAAGAATACACGTAATAGTAAATCGTACAGCATTCAAGTTACTGTTAAAAAGTGTTTTTGATGATTTCTTCACTAGAAAATGCCAGAATGGTTTAATGAACTCCACTAAGTGCTTAACTAGAGACTGACCATGATTCAATAAACCTGCAAAGCATTAGGCGGTGGTGCATTTTCTTATATTATGTAATAAACGGAAATTTACTGTAATTCAATTGAAATTAAAAAAAAAGAATTATGTAATAACATCTGAAATTGGTTTTACTGAAGCTAGTCTAATCTACATGATAAAAATCTATATAAAAAATATTTCCTAGAAAGAAAAAATGCACAATTCTATTCTACAATGTATGTAGATTTGAAATATGAAAAAAAAAAAAAAAAAAAAAACAATTTTTGAAGAGATTTTGGTCCACAAATTGAGCAGTCAGGGGGTTTTAATTCTGTCAGGTTAGACAAAAACAAAGCGTAATTTTTTATGGGAGTATCTAGTATAAGAGTTAGCAACGTTTTCGAGAGGATATTTTAGTACTGCCGGTTTTTGGATATTTCGCTCCTTATTGAAATTAGATAAGAATGCAGTGTGTCTGGCACCAGGGAGCGGTTGCGTTTAGGTCTGCGCATCTGATCTGTAAAGGAAAAAATTGAAATTTTGAAGTCATTTTAAGAGACTTGATTCTTTTCATATAATTTTCTGTGTCTCTTTAGCATTATAAATTTATAGTTGCCAGACGGTTCTGCTGTTGCTAACATTGCGCCAGACTTACTTTCCGTAGTTAAAAAATGAAAATTTTCAAACTATTTTAGTACGTCTGACATTTTAATATAATATAGTTCTGTCACGAAAGAATGGAATACTAATTTGCCAGACGGAATTTCCGTTACTTTTTGAGAACCAGACCGGTTTAAATCCCGGAATGAATAGGCGAGTCAGAAGTGTGTGGCAGCTTATTGGTTGATTGCATTCCAGAGATAGATGTAACGGAGCGCGTTAGAGAGAGAGAGAAAATGATTTTAAATGATTAATATTGTCTACATGGATTAGAATTTCATAAAAAAATAACTAAGTAATAATAATTTAAGTAAAAAAAATAATGTAAACAGCTGATAAAAATATATTAGCAAAAAAAAAAAAAAAAACCAAATCATTTATTTTAAATATATAGGGAATGAATTATTCATAAAATGTAATTCAGTATATTCGTTGAATGTATGTGTCATAATAAAATATGTGGATGTATGTGTCACGTTTACGTCATGTATGTATGAATGTATGTGTCACGATAAAATCCACCTTTATTTTCTTTTATAGAAACAACCATCTGATTAACCCACATGCATTACGGGAGGAAGCGGCCATTTCTTCTGACACTGGTAGTTGAGGGTAATTCAATCGGAGATTTTTCTAAATTGCCAAATTGTACATAAAGCGGATACAGCGTCATTCTAAAAATAAATTTTTAGATGCCACATTCCAGAAAAATAAGTACAACAAAAAGGAGAAAAATGTAAAGAGATTTCCTGCAGACAATATTTTGAACTGCAAAGGGAATGCCTATTCTAGGAAACTTATTCGAGCCTACAATTTGCGGAAAATTTTTAAACGAGGATTTTCAGAATTATTGCGTACATATGTGCACATTTTACCTCACAGCCTGCAACCATAATTTTATATTTAATTTATTTTTAAATCCGTGAAGTCAAAATGAACACAATCTTACGATACCTTACTTCCTTACTCTACTAAAAAAGCTTTCTGGAGATGGATTACGAAAAATCAAAAACAATGTGTATTTGATGTTTATTTATTTCCTTTCTTTATGTTTTTTTTTTTCAGTGTTCGTTCACGTTTTTCTATTCAACGGTGGACATTTTTACACTGAGCAAAAATCCCATAAACAATTTATTTTTAAGTGTTAAAAACACTTTTTTATGATGAGGAGAAAAACCTGAATTTTATTTTCTTACTAGCTGTATACCCGTTTTTCGTACAGGGAAAGAAGATTATATTTTATAATATGTAATGAAGCAGCATCATACTACAAGCATAAATACTCACGTGGTCGACGCGACCTTAAAAAATAGCTGTAGTGAACGTTTATCTCTCTCATGACGCTCTCTGTTGCAACTATAAGCTGCTACACTTCTGACTTAAACTGGTCTGGTTCTTAAAAAAAACAACGGAATTTCCGTCAGGCAAATTAATACTGTATTCTTTGATGACAGAACTACTATATCATATTAAAATGACAGACATGCTAAAATGTTTTGAAACTACTAGAAGTAGGTCTGGCGAAATGTTGCTAACAAGAAAACCGTCTGGCAACTATAAATTTATAATGCTGAAAAGACATAGAAAATTATAAAAAAAGAATCAAGTCCCTGAAAATGACTTTAAAATTTCATTTTTTTCCTTTAAAGATCAGTTGCGCAGAACTAAACGCAACTGCTCCCAGGTGGCAGACATACCGCATCCTTACATAATTTCAATAAAGAACAAAATATCCAAAAACCAGCCGTACTAAAATAAACTTTATAGTGACGTTGCTAGTTCTCAGACTATTTTTTTAGAAACATACACGACATAAATTTAAGGGATTATATTTTTAATGACTTATTGTTTAATAAATATCATTATTTTTTAAAAAAATAAATCAATAAAATATGTTTACACCCTAAATTTATTTTAGTAGGTTTTACGTATACTTTTTATTCACTGACAAATTTTTTACAAGGAAAAAAAAATATTCATGAGAAAAATACCATTTCTTTATCGTTGAAATTTACCATTTATCGTTGTAAAACCGACACAACAAAATAAAATTTCCTCTAATAACATCCTTCATAATTCTCAAAAATGTAATTATTTGTTAACCGATCAATTATACAGGGAGAATTTCATTAATTTCTAGAGTTAAGGTCAAACGAAATCAAGGGTAGTGGTGCACGTCACACGGTCACTAAAGACGTCACAACCAAAACTTGCTCGTTTTTTATATCCCCAGGAGGGCTTTTTTTTTTTTTACTGTTTTCGGGACGCAGTTTTGTTTGTTACTTATTTATCTCTTTCTCTCACTTTAGTTCAACGGCAGGATATATCATGGAAAAAAAATATTTAAAAAATATTTAAAATGCAACAACAGGTTTAAGATGGTTTTATACTTATCTAATGTGCCTGTGAGGGCTATATTTCAAGATAATAATCTTTGTTTTATAGGTTCTGATAGCCTAGTGTACTCAAACGTACGTATTTTATTAATGACATATACTTGGACCAGTAAAATAAAAACACACTGCACAGTAACGAGAGTATTTGAAATAGATGCATATTCTGAGATTTTTATCAATTTTCGGCATTTCTAGACGTAAGTCATCCTTCATGGAAAATGAGTAGGGCAAAGTAAAGTGGGCATGAGAGCACACACTTCTAATAAAAATTCTTCGCTGTTTTCTGTTACTATTAGTGTTAAACAAGCAGCTCTTTGTGTTTCATTATGCAATGAATTCATCCCCTTCACATATGAAAAGATTTTATGTAACTATATTAGTTTTAATTGCAAAAATAATACATTTTATTAAGTGATTGCATTTTCGATAAAGGTGGGATAAAATGGGTAGTAGGTTGCAGTGGCGCACACAAAGGCGGTCCAGGGGGTCAGAACCCCCCCCCCCCCATCGGCTTCGATTTTTTTTCGATTGATTACTACCCTATATCTATAGTAAATAAAATGATTCCAAAAAAAAGGTAGCAATAGTTTCATTTCTAATAAATAAAAAAAGAAATTTTTTTCTCGTTTTCCTCAACTTTTCAAAAACGAACTGACAGTGAACATAAAACACCATCTTGTTCTCAAAACTGTACAACTATTATTTTGCTTCCTATTGTATTGTGTAGTGTATTCTTAGGGAACTGGATGGACGAGTTTTGATGAATTCCATCTAATGAAAACGAGTTCTTTCATCACTGATTTTTGTCAATCTGGAACATCCCCAAAAGTTGGACCCCTCCAAACCGTAAAAGTTGGAACCCCCTCCCCCAAACTGTAAAAGTTGGAACCCCCCCAAACTGTAAAAGTTGGACCCCCCCAGCCGAAAATCCTGTGTGCGCGCCTGGTAGGTTGAGTAAAATTGGTACTACATTAAGAAAAGCCAAAAAATTATTATAGTTAACCAAATTTTAATAATCTCATATCATGACATAAATTATTCAAAGTTAGACACCATGGCCAAAGCTGGACTTTGATTCTGTGTAAACTTTGGATTTCTATATCTTATTGTTGCAGGGTAAGGTGGGGTAAAGTAAGTAGGCAATTCTTTTCTTACCAAAAATGAAATTTGTTCTATTTGAAAGATTTTTAGCTTATATTTTCAGACATTAGTAAGCCTCATTTACACTCAATAGAAAGTTTATTAGAAGGATTTAAGAACATAATATTAACTAAACCTGAATATACACCCATTAGTTTAAAGCATAGTAAGTACTTTAGATTTTATTTTCTTACATTACAGTCTTTTAATTAGTTTCAACAAATTGAAACAAAAGCATTCATCAAAACGAGTTCTTACCTTAAAAACACGGGTATTCACTACAGATATAGCCTTGAATGTAGTTGTGTTCACATAAGAAAGGAGCCATGTAGGTTACATTGAGAAACAGAAAGAAGGATAAGAAATTTCATTATTAAAACTGTCAATATTTTGCATTTTTTAAAAGAACTTTGTGTGAATTATACTTACAAAATTGCTTTTATAAAAACTGAAAAATTTCAGATTATCCGCAATTTGTTGCAATCTATGGACTTAAAACAGTATCCCAACAGAGTATTTTAGAAAAACACTGTCTCAGTTTTCTTTCTTCTTCTAGTTCTTTACTTTTCTATGGCAGATACCATATTTTAAGTGAGGAAAATTCTGTTTGCATTTTTTTAAAGATAAAATCAGTGTGAAATCAAATATTGAACAGATAATTAAAAATTTGTTGAACTAGTAATTTTCTTACAACCTTAATATATTTTTCTTCCAGCATAGGCAGCTATAAAACATGAGTGTCAGCAGGATATTTTCCAGCGGGTGAGGACAAAGATTATTTCAACATATGGTTACTATATAGAAAAGAACAAAAATACAGAGAAAAAGATTAGGGGACGCACCTTGTCCAAGTGGATAAGACACTGAACATGGTAGACAGCTAAGTGTAACGATTCGGAATTCGGGCTCATCCCTCGGCTGTCGAGCTAAAAGTCTAGAGATTTGGTCGGTTTTCTCCAGATGAAACGTAAATACGCGTTAGAACCGCTTAGAAAGTCTCTCCCATCCTAGGCAGATAGTCCATGCGTAACTTTGCTATAACAATGCAAACAAACAAACAAACAGGAAAATTAAGGGGAGGACACTCCCGTCCCTCTCCTTGCCTTAAGCTGCCGACGCTCATGCTATTCATTTGTAGAAATCTAAATGTAAAAAAGGCAATTCTAAAGCCTTTTAATGTGTCTAGTTATTTTTTAAACCACAAGCTAAAACTATTACTCTTGAGGAAATTAAGAAACACTTACTGGAGAAATAAAATTACTAAACATGTGATATGAACATTAAAGAACAAAATTGAGAAAAGGGTCTGCTTTCGTGTAGTGTTGTGCAAATACATAGTAGAAATGCAGTAAATTTGATTGTGTAACTCTTTAAATTCTCTATATTTTCACTTACATCTCAACCTTGAGCAGGAGCAACACTTCATTATTCTCAGGGGGAAAGTTTAATGTTATTTGCCAAGGGTAGCATTATCATTTTCGTGTAATTGGAGGAAAAGAAGAATAAATAAACCAACATCACTAATACCTACTGTGAACACGTGAACATTTGTCTTCGATCACAGTCAAGAGAAAAAAACGCGAAAGGACCCCCAAGGACAGGACGGATTGCCGCGCTATCTGGGAAAGCGACGCTGGCCAGACATCCTTAATTAACATTCACCTTAGTCATTAGGAGAAAGGTGAGTCGTGACGTTTGTAGCTAACCCTAGGACACAGATGTATCACTTGCTGAATCCGAAGAAAGAAAATAAAAAACTGGAAAGAATTATCCTTACCTTTCTTTCCCATTAACTTCAAATTAACTTTTGGTTAAACGTGTAATTTGAAAGCTTGCGTACAATCGATGCGAAATTTGGTGAAATTCAGGATTCTGCGCAAAAGTCTGAGAAAATTGAACTTTCTGATGCCAGCATAAATTCTGTAAGTTGTTTAAAATTGTTACTTGTGAAATGAATTACATTTGTGGCGGTAGTGGAAAAAAAAATAAAAATAAAAATAAAACATTTTTTTTTTCTGCTGATATAACCTTCATTCTCGAAATAAGTTCTGCCTATACCAGGGTTTCCCAAACTTAATCTCTTGCACTTTCCAGTCAATAGTTAAGGCGTTAACTCTTAACCGAAAGGTTGATGGTTCAAATCCGACGTATTACTAAAGTCCGTGTTTTTGAACGTTTCCGAGGGAGGCCAATATACAGAGTCCTCTCCTCGTGTTAAGGATGCAAATTATGTCGGGAAATCAGTGTTGCCAGACTCTCTCAGGAAATTTTAGTGAAAGTGATTCCCCCAGACAGGGGCGTAGCCAGAAATTTTTCATGGGGGGGGGTGATTACGACTACTACAACTAATATATATGTATACGTGTGTGTGATAATGTAGTGAAGAATATACATTTTGTATGGCAAAAAATTCCTCATGGGGGGGGGTTATGACACCCCTTGGCTACGCCCCAGCCCCCAGATGTAAAAAAAAACTCATTTGGTATAATGAACTAAATATTTGTAAAGAAAAATACGTACTTTGACTCCCGATGACTTATTTTTTTATAATTTTTCTTCGGAATGACTGAAATATCCTCAAAGGGTAGGTAATTAAACTATGCAGCTAAAAACACATAGTAAATTAAATAAAAAATTACACACCATAATACCTATAAAGAAGGGAGGGGGGCAGAGGGCAAGAAAGAGCACTCCCCTCCCTACTCTAGAATCTCAGTGCTCAGGGACCGATCTACACACTTGGGGGCCCAGGGCACAGATACTTTTGGGGGCCCCTGCACAAAAATTTTCCGCAGAATATTACTTAATTAAATTAAGTTAAAACCAATTATTATTCTTAAGTTAACCATACCTAAACATTTAGAATTCAGTAAAATGTCACAACAGATACTACTTATATGAATTTTTCGATTTTGAAATGTTTTTGTGGGTATTTACAGCCGTCACACACCTTTGAAAAGATAAAAGGAGAAGCATCCTGAGGTGTCCGAACTAATATCGAATTTATCGGATGTCGATTCGAATGCAAAATTTTTAGCGTTACAAGTTATATGAAATTAAAAATTTTGATTATTTGTGATGAAATGAAGTAATCGGAAATTTTTCTCTTGAGAGATAATTTTAGTAGCTGTTATGATTACATAAAAGGAAGTTTTGGGGGCCCATAAAAATCGGGGGCCCAGGGCACGTGCCCCGAATGCCCCGCCGTAAATCAGTCCCTGTGTGCTTACTATACAAATAAAATTGCATCACTTGGCAAAAATGACAACTGAAATTATAAGTTTCAGATTCTCCCCCTCCCCACTCCTAACCAGGAAAATTTTTATAGGTGCTTCTCCATATGTTACTATGGTGATGATATTAAATCCTTTTCAGAAAAAATACATAATTATAATTTTACCTAGGCGTAGGTAGTAATTTTTAATAAAAATAGTTTACTAAATTATTTTAAATAAAATATAACAAAACCAGGGTGTTCCGAAAACTCAGACCTAGGCTTTTATTGCTTAAATATTGATCATATTTAGATATATACAACAAATTACAAAGTTATGTAAAAAATGGTACAGAACTATGATATTGATTAAAATTTTCTGATTAAATCTAAATGAATATAAAATTTAAGTTTTTATACCCTGAATACGCCAAAAATACATATTTACATGCATATGTGTATAAAATGGATACTAATAAAAATGAATGAAATGTGTGATTATAAACTGTCCCCTCTATTTAGACCAGGTATGACAGCCTTTGAAAAGTTGCGGGTCAAACTTAAGGATGTTAGCAAAGGCTTGGGCTGTATAATTGAGATTTATACGTGATTTTCAATGTTTATATAGGTTTTATATGGGTCTTTGATGTGATTAAAATCAAGTGCGGGCCACATCCGGCCCGCACACCATACAGGTTTCCTATATATGGTTAAAATATATTCAAACTTCCATTATTCATATTTTCTATATCGAAAACATTCAACATTTCAGTTGTTGATGTAAAGTTAATGTATTCAGTTTTCGGGCTCCTCCTTAAAAATCCCCCTAAACTATTTCCCCCCTAAAAATACCCCTCAGTCTTCGAAAGTCTTCAATATGACAATACTCTGAAGAACGTTACGTAGCCTAAACAACACATTCAGTGACGAGAGCTGTCCTCTCCTGGAAAACAAATTGAACTTTTTCTATGGTTGGAGCATCTTGAGGGTCTTGGCGGAACGCCTTGTGTAAATTTGAGTTTATTTAATTGCAGGGCGAGGCAACAAGATATTTTTTTACGGAGCACTTGCTTCTTGGAGCATAGTTTGTGCAGATTGGGCAAGTCGGGACTTTGCCCAGGGCCCCCTGCACGAAAGGGTCCGCCAATTTCAAATGTTGTTCTGAAATAGTCTTTTTTTGCATCAAAATTTTATGAAAAATAAAACAAATTTCATAGACTGGGGCCCCACAAATTAATCAATGCTGGGGGCCCATGTTGGTCATGATCGGGCCCTTGAGTTTGAGAAAGAGTGGCCTATGCTGATCAGCGAAGTGCTGGATCTTTAAAATCTACATGTGCACATGCGAATAAAATAAAATATGTTTCCGTAGATCCGCGTTTATTTTTCGCATCTTGTCCAGTGGGTCATAGATGGTCGAACAAATTTTTAGTACAAAAACTTGCGTATTCGATTATGGATCTTACAATAAATACATAATTTTAAAGCATTTACTACCCTGAAATCCATTTCTAAGCACGGACGTAGACTATAGCTTTCACATGGGAAGATTTCAGCAATTGGAGGGGGAGGGTCTATTATTACTGTAAAATTTATTTGACTGCAAATTTTACTACACATAAATAGTTAAAGATTCCAGTTACATTGCAAATTTTTAATCTTCATCGTAATTTTTTATTGCTCATAAAAATAGAGTTTACAGAGGGGATACTCGGTGAAAATTAGTATTTTTGCCTAGACTAAGGTGGTTGTCCTGACCCCCTAATCCCCCCCCCCTTATATACGTCTGTTTGTAAGGTAAAATACTTTAATATTTTTTTTAGTTCTACTACTGGACTAAACATCGTATTTAAACCGGGTGTAAAATTTATGACTTGAGCTGTATCACAAAAAAAAAAAAAAAAAAGTTTGAAAAGAGACTGTACAGATAAACTGTACAGATGTAGTTTACTGTACTTTACTGTACAGATAAAAGTTCAACTTGTTACTTAGATATCAGAAGTGAAAATAATGAAGAAATAAATCATTACAGTAAGGTAAAAGCTTAAAAATTAATTTGATAAAATTTAATAACTTTAATAAATAATGTAAAATTTCGCTCGCTTTTCGTATGAGGCATTCGGCCCTTAATAAGGCTTATTCGTAAAAAAGGCATAATTTCAAGAAACAAAACCCAAAGGTTGGATTAGATAGAATGTTACCGAGCTACACATTGCTTGGTTCTTGTATGTTGCTTGGA
The DNA here is from genome assembly GCA_038373885.1 of Cheiracanthium punctorium. Lineage (NCBI taxonomy): Eukaryota > Metazoa > Arthropoda > Arachnida > Araneae > Cheiracanthiidae > Cheiracanthium > Cheiracanthium punctorium. Next base: position 370,540 of record JAWZYV010015337.1, read on the forward strand.
ATATAAAAATTTAAACCTTGCACTATTTGTAATTATGTGAAATCCATGGAACACCAAGCGTATTAGCCAATTCTGGTGAATTTTCATAATTAGCTCTAAGAAAACAGTACTTCATGTGTTTTCTTTGATAAAAACTACGGAACAGCTAGGATAGCTTGCCAGCAATGGCGACTTTTCATTATTTGATGATTTACACTTGTTCATAACCTATAATTACTGCTCATTTAAGGTTCCAGGAAAACCGTTATCCATATTTTCATATACATAATTCTTAGCAGATTGGTGTATTTAGCACCACAAATTATATCATCTCGGCGCGCTGGTAAATATCCAAAGTGTACTAGAACTGCTATAATGCCATAGTTAATGTTACCAAATATTTCTACTGGCAACAAATACTCCAGCTGGACCGAACCGGCTTTAAAATAATCTCCATTTTAATTATTTTTCATTTTCAAGATATTGGGTTCTAAGATTTTTGAACTCGCGGTTTAGATTCACCCTGCTTGGAAAGATACCATTTTGCCAGAAAATGGCGCTTTTAAAATCAGTTACAATTAGTTATTCTGTTTTGGAAAAACGAACAATCGCTAATTCTAAACTCCTGTTGTCTAAGCGAACTTACTATTTGAAAATTGTCAACTTTGTGTAGCATACTTTGAGTTATTTATTTCATATACTTTTTAATTTGGTAAAATAGGTGCAATTCTACTTCATGTGTGTCAATTTCACGCGATTCTACATACTTGGAATTGCTTTGTTGCAAAGGAATGAATGATTTTATGCCAAATCTGGCAACCATTATGTTTTATTTTTTTTAGTTTTTTATTAATATCTTCAAAAATAATTCGATTTTCGAAATTTAAGTCAGCTTATCAGGTTCCTCGGAATTTTCCGAATCCTTGGACATGTTTCTCGAAATTCAAATCCCCACGGTTTAGGAGACGATAGCCGAAGAAGCTCTTGACAGCGGCCGTTACTTTTTTTTAGAATAGAGAGAAACGTCAAAGGACTTTTGAACAGTTTTATAAACAAACCGATGCTGCTAAAAAGCGAAAAAGTTAAGATTGCTTCTACACAAACGGTAGTAACACTAAACCTATGAACTCTTGTGTGACACTTTCAGAAAATTCTTAAGTGCTGAAATCGCATTCAAATAGGACCCGACGTAACATCCTACAAAAATATATATACATTGCACATTTTAGACTTTTTCCTGGATAAGTCTCATATGATTAACTGTTTGCGAAAGTGTATAACACAGCTTTTGAAGAAACATTCTAAATTATTTCGCACTTGAAGAGCACGAGGATTTTGAACACAGCATTCATATAGATTCTTTGACTTGCCATTCCGTAGTTACTGTGTTAGTAGTACTTCCAAACTACTAATGCTCAGACTGCCGCCGATCCGTTGAATTTGAACATACATACCAGGTATGACCAAAATTTGTTAGATCTATGAAGCACAGGGGATGGATTTTAAGTAGCTTAGAGCCTCAAGAACAGAATTTGTCTTAATAAAAGGAAGATGGGAGGAGGATTGTTTTTAACTTACTTATTTTTATAAAAATTGATATAAAAATTACATTAGTCTCTGTGTGAAAAAACATGATATAAAATTATTTTATAATACAATGCCAAAACTCAGTATTATATTAAAAATCTGAAAAAGGATTTTTAAAAAAAATATTACTTTACCAAGATTTCGGAACTGATTCCGAAACAAAATTTTCTAAAATTACACAAGGAGCAGAGTTGACTGATTTCAGTTTTTTGTTTCGTATTGTTTTTGTATTAAACAACTAACCTTATGAAAAATAATCATTGGACATCGGTCTCTTTTAACAGATCAGGATTTAATTGAGCTTTCTGCAAACTCTAAGAATTCATTAACTTTCGGAAACTAACAGCTAAGATGAGTAACATTCACAAATCACAAGTAAATCAGTTCTTAAAGATTTATTGCACAAATTTGTTTCATAGAATCAAGTATCATTTTTATAAAATGTGTTTGAATAATATTTTTAAGTTTCTTAGCTTGGAAGAAATTAAACAAATTAATTTTTGGGGGTAATAGTACTCACCTATGAGAGCTGCGCGCTATGACCACTCATGATATGTATCCTATTTATTTAAAAATAAGCTGCAGCAAATTACGCTCTATCTAAATGTGTATAAAAGTCGGTATAATAAAAATATAAGGTTTTGTCCAAAGGAGGGTAGTGTTTTGTGTAGGAGTTCGTCCAAATTTAAAGTGGACTTGTTGTATAAAAAGAATACCTTTATTGAAAATCAAAAGAAATCACCATGGGTGTTGTAAGGCAGATAACATCGTTTCGGCAGCAGATATATGCCTTTGCTGAAGAAATATCGTGGTTGATTCTTTCTGCAAAGATTCTTTCACTTCATTTTCCAAATGGAAATGCTTCTCCTGTGATGCTGTCTTAAGAGCCTGAAAGATGTAGTAAGATGTAGAAGCCACAAGGCGACAAATATGGTACAATGGGTGTTCCAACACTTCGCAATGAAATTTGTTTAAGGTCTGTTGGGTTTGGCGGGAGACGAGTGGGCGGGCATTGTCATGGAGAAGGATGACTTCTGTGAGATGTCCCGGCATTTGCTTTTGATTGCTCTTTCCGTAGTTTCGCCAGACTACTACAGTATTGTGTTGAATTGATTGTGCTCTCTTTGGGCAGAAAATCAATCAAGAGTGCTCCATTGAGTGAAATGTTCCGATCTGAACGCATCAATGCACGATTTTACTTCCGATCAATTTCCTCTACCTCAAACAGGGTTCACTGTTGAGCGCGATATGCGGTGAACATCTCCTACCGCCCTTTATATTCCTGTTCAGAAGTGCTGCAATAGCTGCAGTCATTCTGGCACAGTCGCACATGTCCACTTTTCATTTGGGCATTCCTTATAATAACTATCTATGTATCATTTTTTATTCTTTGCTGACGTCAGTCCACACGAAATATTTTTCCAATTTCTGCCACTCCGTGAAATATTTTTCTAATCTACGACGATCCGCATGTATAAAAAGTCAGGTAACACGGCTGTATAGTATATACGAGGGTTGCCTTTTAACTTTCTACAAAAAGTAGGAAAAAAATAATTTTTTGGGAACAAACTGCTTTTTTGCTTTTCAAAATATTCTTCTTTAAAATTTATACACTTTCCCACCTGTTCAAACTAATTCTTGAAACAGTTTTTCCACTCTGAAGTTGATATCTCGAAACATGGTTTTGGAAGGTACCAACAGCTTCTTGAGCTGATGAAAATCGATGCCCACGTATTTTTTGTTTCACATAAGGGAACAAGAAAAAGTCGTTAGGCGACAAATCAGGAGAACATAGTCAATGAGCCATTAATTCGATATTTTTATCCTTCAAATGATCAATCGTTTCATGTGCTGTGTGGGAGCTGACGTTGTCGTGATGAAGAATGATGCGTCCATTTTTGTTGTTTTTCCTGATTTCGTTGATGACTTTTGGCAAACAAATTTCTGTTTACCATTTAGCGTTAATAATTTTACGATCTTCTAAAGGAATGGTTGCGATATGCCCTGTAAGGCCGAAGAAACAAGCAAGCATTTTAATGGAAGTGCTTAGTGAACGAACAGCTTTCGTAGGATTCGGTTCATCTGGAAACACCTAAACAGTGGATTATTGTTTAGTTTCCAGCTCATACGAATATATCTAAGTTTCGTCACCTGTAACGATGTTGTATACGGATTTTGCAATTCCCAATTTTAATTTTTTTAGCATTTCCTTACGCCACTTTACACGAGCCTCTTTTTGAGCTTCTGTCAAATTGTGCGGAATCCAACTGGAACAAAACTTTTAATAGCTAAATGTTCGTGCAAAATCGAATGTCTCGCAGTCTGTGATATGCCAAGGAATGCTTCTATCTCTCGATATGTGACATGCCGATCTTCTTCAATCATCTTGCGCATAGCATTGATGTTGCCTGCAATCACTACCGATTTTGGTCGTCCATCACAAGATTCATCACAGTTGGACGCACGATCACGAAGAAATTCTGCAAACCTATTATAAACAGTATTTTCTGATGGTGCTCCATTACTAAAAGTTTCACGAAGTGATACTAAGCATTTTTGTCGAGTGAGGTCTTTTTTAAAATCATAAAAAGTCCTCCAACGGAAACCTTCACGAGTTATTTTCATTTTTTTCACTCACTGGCTTCTTTAGAACACTCGCGTAAACAAAATACGCAGGCAATTTCTTTAATGCCACTGATTCCAAGATAAAAATAAGTGTAAATTTTACGATTATCCTTAAGACAAGTTTCAGTAGTGCCTCCTATTGGTCGTTTGTAAAAACATAAAAGGCAAACTACGTATTATGAAGGTAAATTGTACAATATTATGAAATTTCTTACGTAATTGATTTGCCTCAGAATACGTTCGTTAAATCACCTGGTTTTTCAAAATCACTGCCATAATTTATTGAGTGGATGTTTAGGAAAAGAATGCTCTGAAAATAAATAAATATATACACAAGTTAAAAAGCAATTAATTAATTAATTAAAATACCCCATGCAAATATATACATACTCCCTTAAAAAGAACATTTTGTAGAGCATAGCTCTTCATATTTTACCTCAATTATTCATAGAAAGTAAAAATACGGAAATATACTCGTTCATGTTTTGAATAATTTTAGGAAACCTTTAAGATTATTTAAAAGCTTGTTTACATGTCAAGGAGAATTTCCGGCTCAAAACAGCTTTAATAATCACATATTCTCCAAAAAAAATTAAAACAGGTTAATGTCATCTAGCCAATTAGTACGGATGATCATTATAGATATTCAGACACAAGTATACAATGAGCTTTTTTGTCTAATGAGCCATTTTTCACGCTAGAATCAACAGCAAACAAAAGAACTCTCTCTTTCAAAAAGAAAAAAAATCAATTACTTTGACACGTGAAATTACTGTCGTACGACCTTAAACCTAAATGGTGTCATGCACCTTTCATCTGCTTCAGTCTCATGCATAAATGAATATTCATTTTCCTTTTTTTTTTGCTATTGGACAACCAAAAGCTGCATCCACAGTCTGAGTTGCCTAACTTCTGGACAAAAACTTTAAAACATGTGATCTCAAAAAGGCTGTTGAACACTCACGTTTTATTCAGTGTCAGTATCTGAAAGTGTTGGGTTACGAACGAACTTTACATTGACCTACATGGGAACGGGAAAAAAAATAACAGGTTAAGGTACCCAGTACCTGCATTCTGTAAGAAAGTTCAATGCTGGATTGTAAAGTTAATGATATCTTCGGTTTATGATGATGGCAAACTGGACGAAGAAACCGTCTTCCTCTGAACCTAATTTGAAGCGTAAAAAAAAAAATCGTAACAAATGAAATCAAAAATACAAGGATAAAATAGTTAAATGATTGATTAAAGTACATGATTTCTCACTGCAATTAGCCCAGTCAAACATGTTCTAAAGAAAATATAAAACACATACGAATAACTAGAAACCCACCAGAATATTTGTGCTGCTAGTGCCGATGCAAAAATTACGTTACACACTTCTTAAGGTACTGAATTATTCATGTCGGCGGATTTGTCTTTTTAAGGCGTATCCGACTTTAATTTGTACCATGATGAACATATTAATGCTGAAAATCTCGTTTTAGTGCATAACAATAATAAAAGAATCAGCAATAAACGTTTTAATAAATGCTTTTATATGTTGATTTTTTGTTGTTTATTACCCTTAAAAAAACCAACCTAATGTTCAGATATTTATTTATTTATTCGTAGTTATTTTTAAAATTCATAACTATTTTTACTTATAACTAACAAGCACTCATAAAAGTTTGCTGCAAAACTCACATTTTCTATTTTTTATTTAATGGACACCCTGTCGGTTGTTATGGCCAGGCTCGTGCATTTATTCAGATGATTGCGTTGCTACCCTGGATCTGAAATCAAGATGGATTGATACAAAAAAAATTAACTATTGAAATGTTTCTAGAGCATACATTATTTTTAAATGACAAAAAATCTATTTGCAGCATCTTTATTTTTAACTATAAGACACACACACAAATCAATTACTTCCATTTCTAGATCAGTACAGCATTTATAATTTTACACATTTGGAATTTATTGCGATGTTTTGCTATTTAGCGATACTATTGGTATCTAAAATTGGATTTGAAATGAATGAAGCAATGGGCAGAATTTCATCAAATTTGGAATACCTATTTTTGGAACAATTTTAAAGCTCTAAAAGATTTTCCTTTTGTGTGGTTTCGGAACTCTTACATTTATTGATGTAGTTATCTAAATGTGCAAAATAATAAGCCGCAACAAAAGCTGACACGAACAGCATGTATAGCTCGAGCTATTGATTTGTGCATCACTGCTCTATATTATTAATGTAGTAGGATAAGAGCTATATGTATTGGAAAATGCTTTTCGCTAAGACTCAATGAGGCATTTATACTCAAGCTAAGTACCAACGGTTGTCATTTGAAAGAGAATATCTACTGCCATATTTTTTGTGATAAAGCTGGCTATTCCTTATGCAACCATTGTGAATGGTCAAATAAAATTATGTTGTGTTAAGTACAATTTTTCAAAATACTTTTCATTGTTTATGTGCTCGAAATGGTTTATCCTTCTATCGCTCAGCCTCCACTGTATAGAAGATATTAGTAAAGCCACATTAATGCTTCGGCAGAATTGTTCTGGATGCACGTGTTCAGATATGCAAGGAAAATAGTTACGTTAACCCCAGTTACTTGCCCCGTGGACAGCCGCTCACGTGAGCCGGACTCTAAAAATAACGACGAAAATGGTAAATAACACTCACATATTTATCTTGCGATCTTTCACTAGAAGATAAATTAACGTCTGACTTCTGACCTTCAGTAAAATGGAATCTAAGATGACATTTATGACAAACCGCAAAATGATGATGGCTTACACGTGAATTTTTCAAAAAAAGAAATAAGCAAAAATAAAATAAATCTGCGTTTAGTAAGATGGACATCTACCCTGGAAAATGACTAACCAGCTATAAACGAATGACAATATTTGGAAACTATTGTTTTCATTGATTATGTTTCAGTTGCAACACAAGCAAATTAACTGTACTTTTTGTATTATACTGTATAAAATGTTTCTAGACGTTCGAAATTGCTTCCTTACTGAAAGAAAATTATAGAGTTTAAACAGCCTAGACAGGAGATTATAGAGTTACTGGGTAATTTAAATTTCCGCAAGCTAAAATGCAAGGTGTTCAAAATTAGTTTCCTTATTTCAGAGCTGTGAATGGTACCAAACTTCCAAGAAACCTTAACGAGACCACGGAGAAAAATTTGCTTAGGAGTAAAAACTAAAGATTACCAAAAGGTGAAGTTTAACAGTGCTATAATTGCTAATAAGCAAATTTTTCCCTCACACAGAGCAGTAAAGTATATCGGTTTAAATTTCAGGGGGAGAGCGAGATCAGGTATTTTAAGCCTTATTGTTGCTGGGGTTAATATAAATGTTTTAAAATAACTGTTTTTTAATAAATGCTTTGAATTTCCGGAAGGGGCCTAGAGCCCCTCGGTCCCCCCTTATACATATGCCCCTGGCACAGAGGTATAAAACATCTGCTTTATAATCCACTTCATTGTTTTCCTTGCTTGGGAATGGTTATTTGTCTGTTTCATTCGCGTTAAAACGCCACCTGATTGCAATTTTTTGAACTTTTTTTTTTTTTCAAGCAAATCTCTCTCCCATGGTCTCGTTAAGTTTTCATGCAAATTCGGTGGCGTTCTGTGCAGTATTTTTCTCTGTAAACAGCTCTGAATAAACCATGAACATCCTGTATATAAAACCAGGCAAAATAATTTATGTTTTTAAAATTATTATTTTATAAGCGAAAACACACGTAATATCCTAATTAAGAAGCATTTCTGAATTTGTCTAAACTTCCGCGTCATAGTATTTGCGTCATAGATTACTTACGAGTTTTTAAAAACTGGATAGCGACATGTGTGTGAGACGATTCAACAAAAGACACAAAGTTCCTTCTATTTTACATATTTTAGTGATATTTTTTTAATTAACTGGCTTAGTAAGCTATCAACACGTACGAATGAAATTTTTTTAAAATCAATACAACAGAGTAAAAATGAGCACTGCTATTCGTTTTATCAAGCGAAAAATCTGAAAGCAAAATAATGCAGTTATATAATTCGATTTTCCTCCAAGAATTTATTTTAATTTCACGCTAATGACTGTCTGGTTCAAAAATTGCACTGGTTTGAGTTACATGCTTAAGTGTCTAGGGATTAAAATCAAATTCAATTTCTCAAGGTTTTGTGAAAATTGTTAAGAATATTAAACAGATTGTTTAGTAATGGTTAAATTTTAAATGCAGGTCTTTTATTTTAAATTAGTCCAGTAGCGTAACTGGTATAATAGAAATTTAGAGTCGCATTTAACTTTACATGTCTAGTCACATTACATTTATTCTGATGTTATTTTACAACTAACATTTTTCTTTTTAGTTAAACAACAAAAGCTTTTCGAGATTGCATTAACTTAATAGCCAGAGAAATCATATTTATCGTACACTGTGTAAACGTTTCTGAACAGAGTTTTCATTTTTACTTCCCGTGCGAAGTAAAGATTATATATTCGCGAAAAATTGCGGCATTTAGATTTTAGCGGAAAAATCAAATATGATCATTTTTGATTTATTTGGAGAAGTTTCTATGTGCGATGTCTGTACTTGCATATGCGTGCACGATCTTTTTTTTTTTGACCAATCGTGAATCTACACACACACACACACACACACACATTTTAACTAGGTGATATATCTGTACGTACGAATGGACGTATGGATGTATTTCCTATAACTCACATAAACACTTGACAATACAATATAGAAATTTTGTTATTTAGGACTGTTGTAAATCTAATTCTGAACCTCTCTTCTTGTTTGCTATCGCCCTGATAATTTATTTACAATTCACACAAACTTTCAATTTATCGCAAATCCCGTCAACTGTTTTTTTTTTCTTTTTTTTTCTGTAAACGTTTAAAGACTACTTTTGAAACACTGTCGTTCCCCAAAATAAAGCCGGAAATTTTAATCCGTATACAAAATAAGTAGCAAGACTGGATGCAATAAATTCTGCTTTCGCAATTCGTCAAAACAAAGTTTGTGCAACTCACCGGTTGTATTAAAATTTTAAAAGAACTTTTAAAAAAATAATTACGCTTAAAACGGTACTATTATATTACGATACGGTTGTCTTCATGTAAGTAGTTTTCGAAAGACAAAAGAGAATGTAAGAAATATAAAAATTACTCAAATATGGTACTTAATTTATGAAAAACGTGTAATCAATAATATTTTTCAAATCAAGAACGGCAGAAAGAATCAGTAATGAGTCACAGATAACATAAGCTATCGCTAGTCACTGCAAGACTCAAAAAACATCCCTGGGTCCGGCCATCTCTGTGGGGGACAGCAAGGGAAACATGCTATCGTTGGTCCTGTGCTAGCCTAAAAAAAAAAAAAACATCCCTGGGTCTGGCTATCGCTGTGGGGAACAACCTATAAAATATGCTATCGCTGGTCCTGTGCGAGACTCAAAAAACATCCCTGGGTCCGGCCATCGCTGTGGGGAAGAACCTAGAAAAAATGCTATCACCGGTCCTGTGCGAGACATAAAAAAACATCCCTGGGTCCGTCTATCGCTGTGGGGGCATTCCTATAAAAAATGCTATCGCTGGTTCTGTGCCAGACTAAAAAAAACATCCTTGGGTCCGGCCATCGCTGTAAGGGCTCTCGAAAATATGCTACTGCTGGTCCTATGCGAGGCCTAAAAAACACAGTAGCCCAAGCCATTGCTGTAGAGTGTCGTAAATATGTGTTTGAAAATATGTGTCGTAAAAAAAAAAATTGTTATTTATTCGAAAAAATTAAAGAAATTCGGCTTACAATAGAATACTTTATTCAGTGGGCACACACGTGAACTGCTGAACACACAGCATGGAGTTCTCCGTGTTATCATTAATAGTAATTTTTTAATTTTTTTGTAATTCAACTGTTTCTTATATTTCAACCAGTAACGAAATACAAAGTATTAATTGCATGACGTCGTAAGAAACTCTTCATCTACACACTTGAAAATACGGCATTGAATATGGCTAAAACTTAACAAACCTCATGAATTCGCATTTAGATTAGAACAGAATATTCGAAAGATGTTTTCATTCAAGCTGTTACGTATGATAATTAAATTAACATAAAACAATTATATATTTAGCTTTTGCCATTCACCAGTGTATCAATACTGGCGATTTTGGTGCCGCATTTGTGGGAAAACTCGTTAAGAACTATGTAGTTACGTCAGATAGAGTAGTCTACCAGACATCGGACCACCTTTCTACAGCATACGTTAGCGTATTATATATACAAAGGGCATTCCATAAAAACTGAGAGTTATTTTTTTACGTAGTGAAAACATCGCGAAAATAAAAATAGAAGTGCAGGCGATTTTTTCAAACTGTTAACTGTACGTTTATACAAAATTCTAAACGAAGCAGAAGATTTTATTTTCCCAGTTCCGTGCTTGTTTAAAGAACTGTTTTATTTGCCCTACAGAAATGGAGATGAGTGATTTAGAGTTAAAAAACGAAATGCGTTGTGCCATAAAATTTTGCTATCGTTTGGGCAAAACAGCTCCAGAAACAGTTAAGTTAATGAAAGAAGCTTACAAAGACTAATGTTTTGGTGAGTCTTTTGTATGTTTCAGTTTTGAAAATTTTGCGACAACACATATCGAGAAAGCATCATGAACTGGTAGGGAATTGAACATTACATGACGATAATGCTCGCCCGCATGTCGCTATTTCTGTTCAGCAATATCTTAGTAAATGCAATATTAAAATCATGCCACATCCCCCTTACAGTCCAGATTTCGCACCATGCGATTTCTGGCTGTTTCCGACGTTGAAGGAGAAGCTCCGTGGCAGAAAAATTAACACAAATTCTGAAGTTATTTCAGCAGTGGAGGGTTCTTTGAAGCAGCTTCCAGAAAAGGTCTTCTGTACTTGTTTTGAAAAGTGGGTTGAACGATGGGACCGTTGCATATCATCTGACGGAAGGTATTTTGAAAAAGAATGATGTATTTTTTGCTGTAAATATATTTCTTGATTTTTTATGATTTTACTCTCAGTTTTTATGGAATGTCCTTTGTATATAGATGTATTGTGAACATAAGGGTATATATTATTTGTGTATTTGAAACATAGTTATTGCTAGCCGCCTCCGGCGACCAGTTGTTTCGCAATCTTAACAAATCTTCTTGGGAGAGAATCCTGTTTCTTACCGACTTCCATGGCACTGAAATCTCTCAGATTCTGAAAGAATTTGAAAAGAAGATGGTTACAAACAGGGACGGCCCTAGGGTAATTGGCACCCCCTGCTAACGTAAAAAAGACGCCCCCTTTTACGCTCTACTTAGTTTTTGAGTTCGAAATGACGCCCATTCGAAGCCGGCGCCCCGATGCTATGCTTACTGCCTCGGGCCGCCCCTGGTACAAAAACAAAATGGTTTAATGATAAAAAACCTACATAAAGGTACAAATCATTTTCGTCCTATATTAATACTAAGACCTTCTACATATATTGGCCGTTATCAAAAAACGAAAAGGAAAAAAAAAAAAAAAGAGTAAGAAAATCTGAAACACTTTCAGATTTAAATACGCACTAAAGTGCTATATATTAAAAGCGTATCATAATCCATGCGCCTTTCCTATTTTCTTTCCTTATTCCATTAAGTTGGAAAGTGTATCATTATTCATGAGTGTGATTAAACAAAATTAAAACTGATATTTCTAACATCCATTTTCTGGTTGTAATACGATAGAAATAAAATGGAAAAAAGATGTCCAGGAAAATGCACAATTCGATCTGAATTAAAGTTTCAAAAACTTATTTTTTGTTTGCTTGTTTGTGTAACATGTATTTCGGATTTGTGTGCTTGGTCCGAAGCCGCTTATAAATCCACTTCAGAAGGAAAAGCTTATTCAAGTCTATTCTTTATCCAGGTCATAGCAGACAAGAAAATGAATTTATTTATTAAAAACTGTGTATTCTATAAGTTTGCGCCATCTGTTGACTCCTCGGTAAAATAAAAACTCTCTATATATTTTTGGATAAAAGATAGTTTTTGTTTCGTTTATTATAGAAGTTTCTTTTTTTGTGAATGTCGTCATATGTCGTGGACAATTAATTGAATATTACAGAGACTGTAATTCAAAAGATAATTATAAAAGATTTGAAAATCTTGTCGGCAAAGTAAACATTTTTTGGGGTGTGGAGGATGATTTAAAACATGACTTCCTATATGCTTTTAGTGTATGCCAATCATGTTTTTTTTTAGATTTCTTTAGCTTTTTAAATGTTTAAATCCATCTATAAGTTTTGACCAAAAAATTCGAAAAATCCGCCTGATGCCACCAAGAAATTTGACGCCTAAAATAAAATTACCAAAAGTGAATATAGAATCTCTTCTTGGACGCATATAATATATTTGGGAAGAAATCGGTAAACTTTAATATTATTGTTTACCGATACTTAATCTATACCGATAGTATAGATTAAGTATTGTATCTCATTTTTTAATGAAATGAACAATATGTATAGCTTAATACACGTACAACAAAGTCTGCTCGCATTTATTAGAGATAGATAGATTTGGAATAAAACTGGCATAATTTACGTGGCATTTCATGTTTTTCAAATGCAAGCGATTCTTCATTGAAGTAATAGCGTTTCTGTCAGCTCAAAACATGAATCATTTTATACTGGCGAAACTCGCCAAGTACGGCAACGTACAAATGGATTTTAATTAATAATTAAAAAAGTAATTACAAATCTAAAATTCTAAGTGGCCTATAACCATCTCCAGGGTCCCATCAATCTCTTTACCAAAATTTATCATAATCGATTCAGCGGTTGAAGCGTGAAAGCGTAACAAACAAACAAACAAACTCACTTTCGAATTTATAATATTAGTTAGGATTTGATTTCTACCATAAGGTAATCATTTTTCGTTAACATATATAATTTTTGTGCAGAAGTAAAATTCACATCCAGTGAAAATCTTATGAAAATAATCTTGGTGCCACCCTTTGATGCAATTATAACATTTATTAGAGACATACGAACTACACATATTTTTGAATGTTGTTGGAATTCGTTATTATGATGTCATTTTTTATTTCAGTTCCAATTATCTGCCTCTTGATGGTGATCCATTCTTTTGCAACTGCTTACTTGGTGAACTTCCAGATGTGGGTGAGCTAACCAACCACTCGCACACTTAATACGCACACAGTGTTGACACATCGAAAACAACAATAATTATACCAGCAGCAAAAGCAAGTAAAAAAACTGTATGTGAACACATGCGTGAAAATTCCTTTAACACATTAAAGGCCGAATTATTTTCAATAAAACGGTCATAAAAGTGCCTATTTTTAGAAAATAGTGTCAAAATAAGTGCATGTACAATAAATGTATTCATTTAAAGGTTTTGGATATCTTTTTCGCAAGAAAGAAAAAAAAATGCTAAATTTCTAGGAAAAGTCAATTTCTAATAAGCAGGGAGTAATTAAAAGTATATGTTTTAAACACTAAAGGAGAATTTTACTAAACTTACTTCATAAAATAAATAAATATTCGTAAAGTTTTTTTTTTTTTTCACATAAGTAAAAAAGTCAGCTACCATTGCGAAATGCATATCAAAAATACAGGTACTTGAGTTTTGCTAACATCTATTTAAAAGTAAACCATCTCCAATTAAGTTGAAAATAGCCTGGTATTGTCATTTGTTATGTAAAATGAGATATAGAAAATCTGTTATAAGAATTGAAGTGCTCTAGTCTTTCTGGCTCATTACTTTTGGACACCATTTCCCACAAATATAACGGGCACGAGAAATAGAGGGAGAAGGAAGGGGTTAAACTAGATAAAACAAGATTCAAAAAGTGTCTAATAATCTGCCCACCTACTGTATTTTGTAGAAGGTCGTAGGGTTAGTCACTTATTGACTTTTGTCGTTTAAGGAAGAATCAGGCCAATCTAAGCATGTCGTTAGAAAGATCTGAGGAAAAGAAACAATTTTGCTACACATTGGAAACTGATAGAGTCAAAAACAGAGAAAAGTTAAAGGCAGTTATAAGAGGGAAAGCCTCTCGTCTAAGTTGATCCACTACTGAAAATCGACGAAATACTACCTGAAAGGAGTCAGATCTAGGCCTGAAAAGGAACAAATCTACCGATAATTGCTTATCTAAATTAAACAGGAAACTAAAATACAAAAGAAATACGTTATGTAGGTAACTTATGTAGCAATTCTGCTCCACAGAATTTTTTTAAATTGTTTTCTTAAATTTTACACTTGTCATGTATCTTGTTAGAGTAAATATTTTTCAATATACTATCATTATTATTGTACAAAAAGTACAGTAACGATGGTACAATAGAATCCACCTTGCAGCCCCAATCATCCAACCAAATCTGTTTCTTTCGTCATCGAGAAAACACGCTAAAAAGGTGAGGACGGTCCTGGAAGACAAAAAAATGCACTGTACCACTTAAACCAGATCCACGTGTTTCTCTTGGAAGAGATTAAATGAATGGAACTTATTTGTTAATAATGTAGTCAAATTGGATCATCGTTGAACCCTTCTCTTCATTTTTACTGAAGCAAAAATGTTTGTGTCAGTGAAAACTTGTCAAAGAGATTATCAGTATTAATTTTTTCCCCATCTGCCACATCACTTACCAAACCAGCTGGGCACTGGAACTAATGTTACAAACAGGGACAAACCTGGTTGAACTGGGACATAAGATGGTAAGCCTATATTGAATAAACTTAGTTAATTTAGCCAAACACACTATTTTTCTTTGTCACGTGGTTATTAGAAACTATCAACACGCTTAGGCCTCTAATGAATAAGAAAGTTACAATTAGGATAAGTGATTCTATTTGCGTCATCTCCGCGATAAATATAAACTAAAAAATAAAAGTTTTGGTGGCGCACTTGAATTCATGCTCATACCAGTGAAAAATATTACAGGCTGACTGACGACTTTAAGCTTTTCATCATTGATAGCCATTTTTTTTCTTTTTCCTTTTTAATCTGTGATAGAGTCATGACACCGAGATTGAACAAAAATGTTAGTTTGGCATTGAGATTTCATAACTGCCATGTGATAGCCATGATAGTGTCTGACGTGTAAACATTAATATTCATCGAATTTATGTACGTGCCTTTTTATTTATTTATGTTAAAACGAGCAGATTCAAATGCGTTAGGGTCACACGTAGTGCTACAATTAACGAAAATCATAAAATTGCAAAGTTGAAAACACATACTGATTTATGAGTACGTGGGTTTAGTTTCATTTTTTCTTTCTCACTGAAGAAAAAAAAAAGAATTTTTGCAGTGACAGTTATAGCAGATGCATTATGTACCTATATCGGACAAAGCATCAGAGATTTTATAAAAAAAAATACACATTTTCCAATTTACGGCACATCTGATACATTACAGACTATTTATTGCAAGCATTTCAGCAAATATTTTAAACTTCAGAAATTGAAATTGTACTTAGCCACTGATAATAATCTTACTAACTGTTCAGATACACATGATAGAGCTGAGACGGGCTCCTTGGTCTAGGGCACTAAAATTTACGATTGTGGGCGGGGTTGGGCTCTCGAGGAATTTCGCTTTCGTTGAACATAATTCTTGTAAACAGATTTTAAAAAGTGATTCATGGAAGAAATAAACTTTTTTTTTATAAACTTAAATATAAAGAATTAGAAAGTGCATTAAGAATTTGCTTTTATGTTTGTCTTTAATTTTAGTAAACGGCAAAATTTAGGACATTCTTTCAATGAATTAATTGACTTTTATTTATCTATAGCTGAAATTTCGGGCTTGGGCTAGGGCTCTAAAGAGGCTCTAGGGCTCTAGGGACCTAAAGAATAGCTCTCGGACTCGGGCGGGCTCGAATTAAAACTCATCGGGCTCGGACTTTAAAAAATGAGCCCGAACTCATATCTAACAGATGAGTTATGAATACTGTTAAATCATTATAGGAATTTTTAACCTGCTATCAAACTGGTACTGATATTTGCATTAAAAAAATTAACTAAATTAATACTGCTAATATTAACATTTCAATTTTTAGATGAAATATTTTTTGAGAAATCTGAAAGCATTAACCAGAAGTTTAATGTACTCAGTTTACTCTACGAGTCCTTACGCTTTAAATAACCAAGATATTGGGAAATTAAATTTAGTCGTTGATTTCAGTAAAATAATATCATTTGCCCAGACAGGAGCGAAAATTGATTGGTCTAAATTTTAATACCTTGGTAAAAATTCAAGTGTTTGATTATAATAAAGTAGAAGAAAAACACTGAAGAATTTTTAAATTTTCAATAAATGAACGTCTTAGACAGTCAGTGGCGGATTAATTCAAGTTTCTCGGGGGGGGGGGCGGTTTGTTCGTCGGTGGGGGCGGTTAGTTAGAAGATTGACCTATAAACCATTTTATGGAAGTAAAATAGTATCTTTTACATTAATTTGTTTTTCCTAGGGGGGCGGTCGAACCCTACGCCCCCCCCCTTTAATCCGACCTTGTGGACAGTGGATATTTATAGCAAACCAAAGTACCATATCCCTAAAAAATTATTTGGGATGTCGCATGGATATGGAATGATAAATTTGAAGGAAGGCAATAATATTTTGGATTTCGTAGAAAGTAGTATTTCAGCAAACACTTTGACAAATACACAAAACTCAACTAGAAAGCAAACATACAGGAAATGTCTGAAATGGGAAATAAAATTTATAACTGAATAAAAACGATGAAACTGTGCTGAGAATTTAAACAATTTTTGTACGGCTTTAATTGTCTTTTATAGAAAATTCTGATAATGTCAAAAATTGTTTAATCACTGGAAATATTTCAAAGAATGACATTGACAATCTTTTTTTTATAAAAAAAATAATGCTAGTTGTTATTCAAATTTTCTTCTTTAGTTTTAGAAAGAAAAGAGAAAGAAAGAGCGATCGCACCGAAGAATTGACCGTTTGCAGTGTAGTGTAATTAAAAGGCCATCTCATGTGTAGATGCTGTAAGACATTAACAGTAGTTTGCATAGTTATGTAAAAGTCTCTGTGTTTGTGTCTTGGTCTAGAATATAGAATTCCTTGACATTCGATGAATTGGCTTGAAATTTTGCGTGGATGTGTTAAACGATAAGTTCTGAAACTGTATTCTTTTTCAGATTTTTACCGATATTTCGTAACTTTCAGTCTAGAATGAAACGCTTTTTAAACCAATCACTGGCAGCAACATTTATTCATGAATAATCGGTGTGGTGTGTGAGAGCTTAGTCTCCGTAGATTACACCTATCCATAAATATCAATCCATGATTAAAAATCTTCTGAAGCCGTAATTCATTTTACATTTCAAGTGAGATTCCAACATACTTCCGATTTAAAATCTGCCCTGATATTTCGGATCGAAAAAAGTTTCAAGAATAGTTATTCTCTCATTAACTCATTATCTAACTCCAAAATATCGTCTGCAGAAAACCAAATGCTTAAATTTTCAAATTTTATTTTCTCATTGTTGCATTGGCTGAAATCTATTATACAAAATATTTTCAAAAAAAAATGTCCCGTTAAACGAACTTTTATCTAGTATATAATAAATGAAGAAAGTTTTGTGTGTACGTGTAAATTATACTAAGATGCAATTATTTGTATACAGAGCAATATGAAAACAAATTGATGCATAATCACTTTCAAAGTTAAGTTGTTGTATAAGACATAAGTTAAGTTGTTGGTGTGAAGAAACTTGATGATTTGCCAATTCTTGAAAGTCTTATAATAGCTCGTTTTAGTAAGATAACTTTGGATTGCATTTTATACATGGACTTGGAATTACAAGAGATAAAATTGGAATTGGAGGATGCATATAAGGAGTAATAAACGTTGCATGTTGATTATTTCTCCAAAAGATATCGTCTTACACATGCTCTAAGGCAAAATCGTACATTTACTGGAAACTTTCCCTGGCACTTTTATGAAAAATTTCTAGTTTGAATGCTGGACAATTTTGTATATCAAGGGCCAGATCCTCTCTGCAACAAAATTTCTTCAGGAATTTGCAGAAATAAAATTCCGTAAATATACTGAAATAGTATTGGCATCTCATTTGCCAGCACATTTTCTGTATATCAAGTGTCAGCTCAGCTGAAACAGAATTTTATCAGAAATTTACAAGAATAAAATTCGGTAAATATAAGGAAATTATACTGGCGTCCTGTTTTGGCGGCAATTTTTCCGTATTTTCACTGAATTTTTCTTACAATGCACCTTTTACAATATGAGCCCTTTTTGTCATCATTTACTTAAGAAGCATTCTTTGAAAGCATATTAATGTATGAATTGCAAAAAAAAAAAAAAAAAAAAAAAAAAAAAACTTTCGTTTCTATTAAAGTTTGTGCTCTGACCAGTGGCGGCTCGTGGGATACAGCAAGTACAGCCGGGCTGCACTTAAAATTATCAACAAATACTTTACTAAAATTATCAACAAATACTATCAACAATTATCAACAAATACTTAACAACAAATACTTTAAAATAATTTATTCTACTAACCTTCTTAAATTCAGATTAGAATTATGGAATTTCTATGATAAATTAAAAAAAATCTACAACAAAAACAAAAAACAACGTGTTGTAGTAACTGCCGGGTCGCTCATTCAGAAAAAAAAGCCCTTTAATCTTCCCGCAATTCAACTGTGAGTCTTGGTACAGCCGAGGCCTCCGACAGAGGAGAAAGAATCTTTCTCCTCTCTCGGAGGCCTGGGTACAGCCCTCATAGCCGATCAAGAAATTGGCAGCACCGTTGCCATGGCAACGAGTTTCTAAGCAGTCTCTCCGGCATAGGGAGTTGGTAGCTAAGTACAGCTGATGAAAGATTTTCAAACGACGGCTGCAGTGAATTCGACTGACTGATTGGCTCGAGAAGTGAGGGAGGGGAGAATATATGTTCGGAAAACTCTGGACTTTATATTGCTGAATTTATCAAGAAGGTAAGCCTGGATAGACGCTTATGAATGGACAATTACCCATCAAAGCAGTATTGTTTTTAAGTAAGCAAGAACTGGCGTTTAGAGGACAGGGCGAGCGAGAAAATTCTTTAAACAGGGGGAATTTTAAAGAGCTTTTAAAATTATTGATATCTGAATTAAAACGTCTTTTTATGAGGACATCACTGACCGATTCGCAAGTTTAAAAGAAAGGAGGATTGATTTGACTTATAAAAAATAAGTAAGTTTTCTTTTTTTTTTGTTTCCTTCTGAAGTTATCGTTACAAAAGAAAATTCTAAGGAAACTTCGAATCAGACACGGATTAATGCAATTTTGAGGATAAGAGCGGCTGGTTGAAATTTATGTAAATTTTATGGAAGTAAAATAGGATCTCTTGCATTTTTTATGAAATTTCTTTTTCCTTGGTGAGGGCTTAATCCGTTTTCGAATTCAGTAACAAAGATTTTCCATTCCTGTAGGGAGGAAGGGGGGGGGCTCATATGCTTCCGGCTGCACTAACAGTTTTGATCACGGGCCGCCACTGTGCTCTTAATGTGTGGGCAAATGAAATAAATATATAATTTATCTTTCACCTTCATACTTATGTGGAAATTAAAACCGATCGGTTTTGATTTGACTCTTAACACGATATTCAATCATGTTAAATTCATTTACATTTAATCATTTTGTTTGATTTTTTTCATCTTTTGTCAAGTAAGATTTCTACAAAATGAGGGAACTCACTTTGCTTTAAAAACTTTCAATTGTATTATTCTTACTTTTGTTTTCAGTTTGCACTTCCCCATAAATCTTAAGGCAGTTAAAGATCATCCGAAATACCTCTTATTAAGCTTATCCGCAGATGAGCAATAAAATGAACGAATTGAGGAAAACCTTCAGAAGTTTTAAAAAGTTCTGCTGTTTCGGAGATGAGATTAGCGCTCCATTCATTTTCTAGGGGGTGAAATCGGCTCTTTACGCAGTTTTATGATTTTCCCTTAAAGTACTGAATATTTTTGCATAACTTTTTCCTGCACACGACTTTAAAAAGATATTTTTAGCAGATTCTATGACAATGATTTGTAATTTACTGATATGAAACTTTTGTTTCAATTTAAAAATGCACGTGTACTCAAGCCTAAAGTCTGCTGTTTTGATTTTTAGATTGTAAAATGTGTAAATATAAATGGCAGAAGTTACAAAAACTCTGGTAGTCACGAAATTTTTTCAATGAAAAAGAATTCTCTGTATAAATGTAGAAAAAAAAATGTAAAAAAAAAATGTGAATAAATAAATACATACACATTTTCTTTTATGCATAGATAAACAATACACAATTTTTAACTCCATATAATTGTCGCATGCTCCGCAATTCGGCAAAATAGCTTGCTCAGCGTTATTTTGGGGAATCTCAAGGTCAAAATAAAACAATTTGAAAATTGTAGCTTACCGTAAAAATCTAATG
Organism: Cheiracanthium punctorium; assembly: GCA_038373885.1. Lineage (NCBI taxonomy): Eukaryota > Metazoa > Arthropoda > Arachnida > Araneae > Cheiracanthiidae > Cheiracanthium > Cheiracanthium punctorium. Next base: position 391,194 of record JAWZYV010015337.1, read on the forward strand.
CATTTTTGAAATGAAAGATTTCTTGCTTGGTTTAACAATTAACGTTAAATAAAGTTAATTACTAAGGAGCAGTTAAGAGCGTTGTATGTTTTTAATATGCAGGAGCAGGGGCGTAGCCAGGGGATATCGGGATATATCCCCCCGCCGAAATTTTTGGATTAGTGATGAAATTCCGTCTATTTATACACATATAAGTTCATATCCCCCCCGAAAAATTTTCGAGGCGCATACCCCCCCCCCCTCGAAAAATTTTCCTGGCTACGCACCTGTGCAGGAGATTAATGAATCTACATATAGTTCAAATTCATCATTATTATGATCATTACAATGTTTGTTCTATAATACTGGTATATCTCAAATCACAGGAAAACATCGTGGAACCGAGTACAACGAACGCTCCAAATCATATATTTACTTTATATAAAATTTGTGCTTTGCTATATAATCCTAAATTTCTTAATCGAGGAATTGTTATATTATACTTGCATGTAATAAAAATGATTAAACAAAATGAACCAATGCAAAATATTTCGTAATACATGGCGCCTTTTAAAGAATAGAATAATAGCTCTCTATTTCCCCCAGCATAAAAAGGGCAGCATTAAGATTGCTAAACATTTCTAAATATTTTTTACACCATGTTTTCTAGAAGCAATTATTTCCGGCAGCGTACAAAAAAAAATTCCAACAACAAAACAATTTTCACTTCAAAAGTAAAAAGGTTAATTTTCTTTCCCGGATTTTCTTGTCACCCATTATTCCTTGTCTCAGTTGGAATTAGCTACACCTTTGTTCGTGCGTATGGCTAATTCTTACAAGCAATCTACGGGTTTTCTCATGCTGAAGATTTCGACTTTTGAAGTCTGCAGTAAGAAGTTTTGTTGAACTTGATACTACTTGCTTTCATAGGTCTGATTCAGTCCTTTTTACTTCCTTGTACGTAGTATAAGGAAGTAATGTGATCCCGAAAAATTTTGGGGGCCAAATTTCGACAAAAAACCGATTTTGACTACCTCAAAATTAAATTTTAAATTTTTTTTCGATGCATCTCATCGTAGGCTAGCATGCACGATCCTATTAACGCGTCTGCAACTCATTTTGACCAGCGGCGAGTCTATTGTGACCAGTTTTTCCATGCCGTCTGTACGTACGTACGTACGTACGTACGTATGTATGTAACTCGCATATCTCGAAAACTATTGGTCGTAGAATGTTGAGATTTGATATTTAGGATTGTTCTATGATCTAGTTGTGCACCTCCCCTTTTGGTGGCAATCGAATGCATAGTTTATGTACAGGACCGCCCAAAAGATTCGAAACACATTACGCTGTATGGGCCGAAATTCATTAAACTCGCCTAACTCAAAAGCTATTAGGCGTAGAATGTCGAAACTTCATATTTTGGATAGTTGTAACATTTAGTTGTGCACCTCCCTTTTTGGTTCCATTCGACTGGATAGTTTATCTACAGGACCTCCCAAAAGATTCGAAATACTTTACGCTCTATGAAGCGAAATTCATTAAACTCGCATATCTCAAAAACCGTTGGTCGTAGAATGTTGAAACTTGATATATAGGATTGTTCTATGATCTAGTTGTGCACCTCCCCTTTCGGTTCCATTCGACTGGATGGCTTATCTACAGGACCTCCCAAAAGATTCGAAATACATTACGCTCTATGGGCCGAAATTCATCAAAGCGTTTTTTAGAGGTATTGGCCTATTTCAAACGACTCAGAAGTGATATATGCTGTAAAGAGTTAGAAAATTTATTTCTCCATTAAAAAAAGTGTCTTTATCATTTATAGTTCTGCTACAGGAACACTCAAAAGATTTCCAATACATTACGGTCAATGGCAATTTTGGGGGCATTCATCCATTTCAAGCACAATACCGTCCTTCCACATAAATTAGGTAATGGTCTGACCACGGTCACGTGCCTCCCTCAAGAACTATGCCAAAAGTCGCCAAGCTTGGCGACTTTTGGTGTACGTGTGTGCATATTTAACTCTCAAATCTCAAAAACTATTATGAAATTTCATATATAAGATTGTTGTAACATCTAGTTGTGCATCTCGATTTTTGGTTCCAATCTACTGGAGAGTTTATTTACAGGACCACCGAAAAGAATTTCAGTACTTTAATGTCTATGGACAACTTCAATATAATACAACTGTAGACAGTCATTGTTTGGTACATGCCCAAAATCTCGCCGTCTGTCCTCGACCGTGGCGAGTTTTGGCGAAATATCGCCAAATTTGGCGATAGTCATTCATTTGGTCCATGCCCAAAATATCGCCATTTGTCATCGTTCTTGGCGAGTTTTGGCGAAATATCGCCAAATTTGGCGATAATCTGTCATTGTTTGGTTCATGCTTAAAATCTCGCCAAATGTCGTCGACATTGACGTGTTTCTCCGAAATATCGCCAAATTTGGCACAAAATTATTTCGTATTTTGTATAACTCTAAACCGCAGAATTTTGAACTTTTGTATTTAGAACTATTGTAATATCCAACTGTTTTCAATATCTTTTTTGACAGCAATCGACTGAGAATTTATTTACAGGGTGAGCCAAATGACTTTAAATACATTGAGGTGTATGGATGCATTCAATTCATTGAAAGTCTGTGGTCAATGACTACTTTGGCTATCCCCAAAATCTCGCAGACTATCTCAAGTTTGTCGGATTTTGGTGAAATATCGCCAAATAAAGTGTCAGAAGGAAATCTTTCAAATTGAACTCAGCTTGGCGATATCGAAATATTTGGCTAGAAATCGCTAAACCTTACTATTATTGATATTTTATCTCTTTCAAACAAATAAGTTTAGAGGAAGTGCGTCGAAAATATTTTTGATCTAATAGACGTGCAAGGAAGTCATGTGTTGGACACATCAGATTTTTTATTAATTACTTCTCAGCATTCATTTCAGACTGTTATTTTGAGAAGTAATGTAACTTTTGGCAGTGATTAAATTAAGTTACTTTAGAGACTAAAAATAAATAAATAAATAAATCAGAATACCCCTTTACAAACTAACCATGCACACTTACAAACAATAAATCCAGCCAGAGTTAAACAACTTTGGGGCAAATTTTTAAAACACACAGTATTTTCCTAGATGGCTGTCATTACAATTTTGCAATAAGATTTCTGTGCATGAGAAATTTTTTCTGGAAGTTTCATAGGGCAAATTGGCTTATTCTGTATAATGGTGGCAAAATTTCCGAATAATCATTTAGAGTTCTTTCGAATCTCTGACATTATTTGTTTGCTTTTTCTTCTACTTAATTGACCGAAACTCATGTCCCCCCCCTCCACACACACACACACAAGAACAACCGAACATTACAAAAAAATTGAGAAATGTTTATAATTTTCATTATTCTGTCTTTGTTCTAACTCCTATAGATTTTCTTAAGTTTTCATGGTGTACATTTTTAACATTTCTTTTTCATTTTTCTTATATACTGTCGAAGCACTTATTTTCGCGAGGCTTTAATTTTCGTGATTTTCGCGAACCCATCATAATCGCGAAAATTAAAGCCTCGCGAAATACTTTTTCGCTTTGAATAAAAATAAAAAATACAGCATCCCTTACCAAAATGTAAGGATTTTTTTGCAGAGTTACAAATCCTTTCTTAATAACTTTCTTTCTTACAATTGTTTCTTGAATACTCTATACAACTATTTCTTGAATAGAAAACAGTAATACAACTAATAGAATGGTGCTCACACACACATTCACACAATATTAATACCAACTTCTTTGAAGCCATTCAAAATGGGGAGTGGGGGGGGGGCGTTTCGGGTAATAACGGGGTTTCTTAAAATGCCTTTTGCAAATGGGTTTCTGTATTTAGGTACTTCCGGATTTTTCAACTTTCGGTTCTTTTCATACAAAATTTGCGAAATTTTCAGCTCCCGAAATCATTGATAGCTTCATTTTTGCAAAAATTACGGCTCGCGAAAATAAGTACTTTTACAGCAAGTATTGCATAGTGGTGAAAATAATCATAAAACAATAATGATAATAACCAGTTTAGGCCGATAAATATTTAACAAGATTGATTGGTTCAAACGAAAATTTAAATTGAAAATGAACGAACTTAAATTCTTCTAGATGTAACATGAGCACATTCAATATAGTAGAAAATGAAAAATTTTTAGAAAGAGATTTGTGTTTCTTAAGTATAAAGAAAAACTTTTGAAATTGTGATTTTATAAAGTATGACAGATATACAGGCGAACCCGCCTAGTGTAACAGCCATTTTGATACAAAAATTTTATTCTAATAAGCAGTATACTCCGTTATCTGGGATCACATTGACTAATTATTACGATTTGGTACATTGAAAATATATTACAATAAGCGGGATATTCTTTTAAACGATATTCCATTAAGCAAGTTCGACTGTATTAAGAAAACAATTCATGATCACACTTTCAAACATTCATAAAAAGTCGTTATTTCTGTGGTAACTTAAATGCATTAAGCAATAATAATGCCTGCGAATGGTTAAGCTTTTTCATATTCTAGATCATAATTACACGTCTATTGTATGTTAATATAAAGCTACAATTAGGGAAATCTGAGAACATTTCTACGTTAGAGAGTAACCTAAAATAATTTTCCATAAAATCGTCACATAAATAAATATACGCATGTTTATTGTAACATCGTTTACACGTTGTAATATTTCGTCAGCAGAATAGGAAAAAACATATTTCTAAAATTTTATGAAAGAGGACGAAGCAAGATTCACAATAATGATAAAAAACAAGTTATCTGATAAAATTAGTTGTTGTCCTATTATCTTCTTGTGTATTATTTAAACTAACAGCGCAATGCACAACGACGTCAACCTTATCAGTTCTTCTTTGTGTTTCTTCATGAAACAACAATGCTCAATTTCTAGTTTGACATTTTGAAATGTTGCTATATGCAGATGTTAATTTTGTTTTAATGCTTATACAAAGTAAAAACACGTTTTGTGATAGTGAAAAATTTCAGTATTCACTCTGATTGACAAATCCATTTTGACTGTCTCTAAATTTACTTTGACTGAGTGTCGGCTGAGTGTACACATGTATAAATGTACGTCTGTATGCATGCTTGTGCACGATCCATTTTGACCAACCGCAAATTCATTTTGGCATTTTTTTCCGTGACGTCTGGAACTTACGTACGTATATGCAGGGTCGCATGCGCCCATATACGTAACTTGCATATATCAACAGCTATTAGCCATAAAATGTTGAAATTTTACATTTAGGATTATTGTAACATCTAGTTCTGCACCTCCCTTTTTGATTCCAATTCACTTGGTAATTTATTTATAGGGCCACCTAAAAGAATTTTAATGCATTAAGATCTTTGGACATCTTAAATATTATAAGTTTAAAGACAATCATTTCGAAGGTTATGCCCAAAATCTAGCCGTTGTCAAACTTGACGAGTTTTGCCAAAATATTGCAAAAAATAAGAGCGTAATCTCCCAAACTCAAAAACTTTTTACCGTAAATTGTTTAAATTTTGCATTGAAAAATTTTATAACGTTTAGTTATTTATCGCTTTTTTTAAATGTAATCGATAGACTAGTTTATTTTTTGCAATGTCTCTCAGAAGACTTTCAATAGATTGAGGTACATGGATGTCTTCAACATATTAAGCCTATGGTCAATGAGTGTTTGGGCCGCCTGACCTGTGGCCGAGAGCATAGCGCTCTTGACTGGGAGACGAGAAGTGCCTGGTTAAACCCAGGTCGCGCCCGTTGATCTAACCCTTCGGAGTTTTCCGTGGCTTTCTCCAAAATTTCGCTTAAATACGGGTTAGGACTTAGAAAGACCCGTATGGAGGGCATCCCCCCTCCTTCGGCCTATATCCATCATGAAGATAATCGCCGTATTAAAATAAATAAATAAATAAATAACATTGTTTAGCCATGCCCAAAACTGGCGACTTTTCGAGAATTATCCCCATGTTTGCTAGGGAAAATATTGCGGTACATGAATTATACAGACAGCAAACTGCACAATATTTAGTTGCCGAAATCATTTTCATGAATCTGTAAAAGTAGTTCGTGTTTAGACATTATATCATAAAGCTGTTCCAGATATTATTTTTACTTTTAAACCAAAATTCGCATTCTGAAATATTTTAAAAGTGTGAGGGAGTAAGTCACATTATCGTATTTAACTCGTATTGAAAAGTTTGAAAAAATTTAAAAGTAAACTCGTATAAAAGTAGTGTCAACCTATGCGAGTCCTCATTAAAATATTCATCAAACCCATTTGCAAAATTATTAAAAGACAAAAACTGAATTTCAATTTTATTAATATTAGGTATTTACAAAATGTAGTAATACTCGTATATGTCCGGAATTCTTAAGTTAATTTATCTCTTATGTTACATTAATGTATGTCTAATCAGCTTTCGGTGCATAATAACATCCTCGCGTGCATAGTTACATCCACAAAACGAAACCGTCTAAATTAGTAATGCATTAAGAGGAAAGTTTAAGGAGTAACTGGAATGAAAATTTATAATTATTATTAACTAAACATGTTTCTTGATAAAAAAGTACATATGGGACATTCTCAAAAAAAGGAATTTCCCAGTTTAATGCGTGTTGGGAAATGTTTTCTTTTTTCTACAACTTTTGCTTATTATTAACTAGAAAACTAGATCTTCAAATAAAATTCACAAAATCCATACACTTTTCTGACTGTTTGTAACAATTTGTTTTTTTTCTGCAGAATAGAAATATTAAAAATATTCACTAGCTCTTACTAGATATTAAATACTCAATTAGCAAATGAAGATAAAATAATCATTCTAGTACTTATACACATACTTTTGTAGGTAACAAGTATCATAAATATATACCATAATATTTGAACAAATACATTTATCAAATTATTTATGCTCAATCTGTAATTATATGCTCACTATGTTACGTTCGATGCAGGCACTACATTTTTTTTTTCAGGGGAAAAATATTTTTTTACAGATGTAAATTTATTGTGTTCTTAGTACTAGATTTGAATAACGTATGGCTGGGCCTTCAGTATCTCAATATAAAATTTAAACATAATTTCGGTTTACATCCTTGTAACACAGGGGACCAGAAACGCTTCAATTGGAGTTACTCATTTCGTTTGTTCTAGTTAGGCTTGACTTTTATTATCATCAAGTTCCATACGGCATTAAAAAGGCATTTAACCGTAATCTTAATGACTTGACAATTTTAAATAAAGAAGGTAACTTAGTGGACATTAAATAAAAGTACGCGCCTTCATATTTTAATAAATGTATTTTCTTCCTCCTTTTCTTCTTTCTTATTTTTATTTACTGCCAACTGGATTCAAATGCAGTTGGCATCTATGGAAAATATTAATGACAGCATAAGGAACTATTTAATGAGGCAAAGCCAAATGTTGGGGAAAAATTTGGTAACAGAGGACAAGGAAAAAAATTCTGTGGGACAAAATAAGCAGCAGAAAAAATGTTGCTGATTAAACTTTCTTTTTATAATGTATAAAAGAGGCAGAAGTGTAATATTTCATTAAATGCCCCATTAATTGAAAATCGCTTTACATTTTATATCTTCAACATTGTTTATTTTTTACATTTATGCAGAGGGACAAGATATTTTCAGATAATACTAAATGGTATGTATATATTTCATATGCTGTTTTATTAGTTTTCAATATAAAAACAATCCGAATAATGGAATAAGACTATCTTCTTTTTTTAAAAGCTTTATGTGGAAGCAGTACCAACAACAACAACAACAAAAAAAATTCAACGCCACTGAATGCAAGGTATTGAAACTTTTTTGAGAATCACCCATATAAATAATTAATTCAGTGCAGTATAAAGTTAGTCTTTTAGTTCTCCGAATGCCAATTATTTTCATTTTTACTACAAAATTTAGTTCAGGCTCATTAAACTTAAATAATCATTGCCATAGTGGTCAATAACAAAAATACAGTTGTAGTAGTAGAAACAAATAATCAATGTTATTGTCACGGCAATTACGGTTAAGAAAATCGTCATAATCATTGTGGTCATTCAGAAGGTAAAACTTTTGAACTATCTTCGAAATGCGATCACATTTTTATGGTCCGACGCGACGTAAGCTCATAGAGAAGAGATACAGAAAAGAGAGCGCTTTGACAAGTCAAATTTGAGGTATTTGTCCCATCAGTTGACTTGTGGCAAGATCACACGTGCAAATTCTTGCGCATTGAACCTGCCTCAGTTTTCTATAGCACGCTAATTTCCGTTTTCATCGTAATATTTTTAAGAAAAAAATTATACATAGCTGCTTTGTATATGGATGCAAATCATGATTTGTGAAAGTCTCTGGAAAAACCTTTCGCGGGTGAGTGATTTTTTCATGTTTTTAAAAGAGGCTTTTTATGAGAGAATTTTTCAATGTTATTTCAAAGAATTACCACGAAAAAACTTTGTAAAATATGATAGACTCTTTTTGTGAAGTACTTTGAGAAAAATCCCAAACCGCATAAAACAATGGGTTGCCAAACGTCCGTGCAAAGTTATTGTTTTAAAATTTCCTCCACGGAACATTTGTTTCTTCGAGAACCCCTTATTCAGAAAAATTAGCTCTTGGACAGTTAAAAAGTTTTTTTTCTTTCATTTATTTATCAGCTGTACTGTTTTACAATTAAATCCATGTTTTGAAACATTCGTAAGTGTTTTCATCACAAACAAGAATAAAACATGAGCTCAATTCTAGATTTCTGAAAAAGGTTTACTTGGAAAACAATTTTAGCGCATGAAAAGACTTCAAAAACAGTTTTCAATGCCTTGGAAAACAGTAAACTATAGCCAAATTCGTTTAAAAAAAATTTTTGACACACACTTTTCCAACAATATCCGTACATATTAAAGATTATATATTAAGTATTTATAAGCTGAAATTGGGTAAATGCTTGGATTTTGGTTTGTGAAATATTTTTCCTTACGACTATTGTTTTCTGAGTGTGAACATCCTGGTAAAATGCACCACGTGGTGGAGTAAAAAAAAAGCCACGAACAATGTTACAACTAGATGTCTTTTTTTCACAGGGGCTAACCTTTATTTTGGCAGTCAGCAGAGCTCCCGGGGCACTTGCTCCATTTGCTTCGTCTCTCCCACAAACCTATGACCCTGCAAACAAACAAGCAGGGGAAGGGTGGGCAAAATGAGGTTCTTAAGGTTATTTTAGAAATTAATTTTGTGGGAAATAGAAATAAATTCTATAAATAATATTTATTTCAGCTATACAATCTTAGTTGTTATTCTGCAGTGTTGAAACTTGAAATACGCTGCGTATTTTGGGATCTGTATCTCAATATATCCAAATCTGCAAACGACCCCATTTTGCCCTATGGAATAGGGCAAAATGGGGTACTATACAAAATACACTATCTTTATACAAAAAAAGAATTTTTTTTATAGTGTATTAAGATATATGTAATGTATTTGCCTTGATTTAAAATTTATTTTCTCGGGCTAATAATCATAGATTACAGCTCTGATAATAAAAAATGAAGAAAACGAATGATTCAAACATATTTTTATCTGTGCACTATTTATAACATTACATGTACATGTATGTACACTTTTGTAAAATAACTCTGATGTTTTACAACCAGACTACCCCCTCTCCCACCCAAAAAAAAATTATTAAAGCTGGTGATACTGTTACAAAAAACTAATTCTATATTTTAACAACTAAGAATGCGTAAAAACTTTGTGAACGTTGTGTATCCATTTACCTACACACACATATATATGGAAAAGTTGGACTAGGACAGCTTTTTCTCATAATAACTGCAAATAATTTCTCATAATAACTGCTCTCAAAATAACTGCATGAATAAAGTTCTTCAATTTCTATTTGAATGTATTATAATGAATTAGAACGTTGGTTTCAAAAATGACTATTTTTTTAATGTTTAAAAACTATATTCTAGGGTAAATAAATTATTTTTTGGAAGTATGTAGGTACCCGGTTTTGACCAATAATGCCGCTTATTAGAAAATAGGGCATAATATCTTTCAATTGTGATACAAAACCTGATTCCATAATTTTAAATATTGCTTAAAATCCTTCTTTGTGATATAGAGAAAAAAGAAAAATACCTTTCTCTAAAAGGGGAAAAAAAGGAATTTCCTACCTGAAAATAACGGAAAAAAACCGATTCTGTGTTAATTAACCTTTTTCCAGACAAGTTCTTCAAATAAACGGCTATTTTCCGGCAACATTGTTGCCAGACAATGCCCGTTTATTTCAGGAACTTTTTGTAACAGTGCACATGAGACACTTTATTATAGACGGCACATACAGACACATAAAATTTTACTTGGAAATTTTCACAGTCAGATGGTGGGTTCGGGCAAAATCTAGCCGTTACCGGACTAACACCAGAGGGAAGTTACCTCTGCGCTGGTCACTGTCTGAAACCGATCTCTTCTCTCTTGAACTGCTCATCTCGGCTCTCGGCTGGAATGCCCAGTGGATTTCGATCACGTGGGATGTTTGAAGTAAGTGTTCGAAAGTTATGAGATTCCTCACGTCGCTGTAATGTCTAATTCTGAAGAGCCCTTGAAACACTCAGGGATTTATGCGTTCTATAACGTCAGAAATGTACATTATCGAAGATCTATAGCTTGTTATCGAAGACTGTACGATACCGCAAAGATCAAAGGTTATCGGAATGATCCAAGCACTGAAGGGCAGGAAAAAGTGAGTATCACAGATATATATCTATGAGTACTAACTGTTCGTAATTATTTGGACAACGACACAACATATTCCTCAATTTAATTACAATGCAAATAAAATAATCTTTAAGTGACAACTTCGTATGGAGCAAATCTAACACTTCATTTAATAAGCTACATAACGGAAATTACTTGCGCTCAAAAGACTTCAGCTTTCTCTAATGTACCTACGCTTTTCTCCTCTTGAAAAACTCGCATGCAATATTTTTAAAATAGCTGATAAACAAGCTAATTTGCAGATACCAGTATGAAGTAAGCCGTGATTTTATAATAAGAAAAAAAGAAAAAACATAAACAAGCGTAACTAATTTTCTGAAAAAAACTAAAATGCATCCATTATTTGACATTGAAATCGGCGCTAAATAGCCGCCCTTTTGCGGCGTCCATATGCATGAAGAAAAGCTCTCACCAGGGGGTATTTTGCAACTGGCTGCATGCCGGCTTTTTTCGCGGTGTATGACCTCGAGAAGATTCAATTCACGGTTCGCTTTTAGTTATTTTTTCATTTGTTCTTTCATTCATCCCACAGCTCCAAGTCACACGCCTTTCTGACACGACCCTTATAATGAATACTTAGGAGTTCGATGCTAATAAGAACCCTCTGGGGGTACTGGGCAGAGAGGATCTCACAAAAAAGGACTGCCACGTGAATTTATGCTTCACGTGATGAAGGCATGTGCGCCGCTATCGATTCGCATGCATTAATGCTCGAGAAAATGATGAAGAATGTTCCGTTAATAATTGGTTGCTCCTTTTAAAAGAAGAGAGGTTGATGCTTACTCTCACTAGCGAATGTGGGCAAGATACTAAAGATACAGGGTGTTTACAGAAGGACACCTCAACTTGAAGGGCCAGAAATTAAACTTAGTGGCTCAAGAGTCCATTAAGGCCAAGGTCTGTGATGTCCGACCACGCTTCCTTGAGGGTAGGTCCTGGGGTGCAGATGCATGACTGGCCAGACGGTCAGCTTGACGCGGGCCTCCAGTTTTTCATTCATCAAGCAAGCTTGGTCCTCATTTTATCAACCCACTCAAGGGATGAAATGCTGAGCCAACCCAGGAATCGAACCCTGCACCTGTAGCATGTCAATGCAATGTGCTATCACTACACCACTGGTCTTCAACTTAAAGGTCTGCAATTTCAAAACTAAAGAAGCTAAATTTCTTAAAACATGTCAAATCAAAAGCTACATTTTAGAATTTAAAAAATATTGTAAATCTCCAATCTACTACTTACCAGCAACAAAGATCGGAGACAAGAATTGAGATTTGAGGGATTCAACCATGCAAAACTTTCAGACACATTATCACTATTTGCAATAGAAATTCAATAACTAACTAAATAAAACTACTGCATAGAAACATTAACTGTACAGGGCCGGCCCAAGGGGGGTGCGAATGTAGGCGATCGCCTAAGGCCCCGCGCTTATAGAGGCCCCGCTCCTGGGCCATTTTATTGCTATCTCATAAGACATGATAGAGAAGAGGCCCCGCTCTTGCGCTTCGCCTGGGGCCCCGCACGCCCCTCGGGCCGTCTCTGAACTGTAAAAAGGGAGCGGAAGAATAAGCAAAAAATACACAAACATGCTTTAAGTGAGAGTGATTGTAATGCAGGGAAATCTCATACATTTCTACAGAGCAGTAAATAGTGCTGTAAAAGTAACGACAAAATGAGTATCCGTATGTATTTGTTACTTAGATGTTCGCTATTCGTTACTAAGTATTCGTTACTCGTTACTTTCGTTACTACTAATAGAATCGGTAATAGGGTGTTATATAGTGCCCCATAACAACACATCCGGGACAGTGTTGTTATGGGTATATGCCGCCCATACATAAACCCATAACCAAAAAGAATTTTTTTAGCGAAGTTGTACAAAGTTGTATTTAGAGCTTATTTTCTCTGATTTACAGATTGTTTTTATACACATTTATGGTTTTATACAATGCTAAATTATCCGAATTACTGAGTGCACATAGAAATCTTCCAAAGACATATGCCATTCTTTTTTTTTCTCAACCCCCCCTTTTTTTAATTCTGAACGCTGGTTTAACCTGTTCATTCTTATCATAAAAAGTGTAAAGGAAAGCTTGTGACTCGTGTTTTTTCTGGGAGCGGGTTCTCGAATACTGAGATCCAGGGATTGGGCCACATATATAAAATTCACAGGGCAGGGGATCTCAGTATGATATCAACTACTTTGCGTCTCTAAAAGCATAATATCTTTATTATTTGTGAGTTCTTATTTCATATCAAAAACTTCTTTTGCTGGACCATTTTTCGAAGTAAATTAAAAATTACCATATTTTAAATTAAAATTGTTTTATTCAATGAGAATTACCTATTTTTAAGATATTTCCAGTTCTATTTCTGCACTTTTGGGATGAAAGGGGTTAGCCCCTTCTGTGGGTGCATATATGAGAGCATTCTTTAAACAAAAATTATCACTCCTTTCATACAGAAAGAATGGTTGCACCGGGCTATGCGTATTCCATGAGTTCATGGAATAAAATGTACCATAAAATAGGGCAGATGGCCCCCTAAACGCCGACATTTTAGAAACATACTGAACTTCATTGAATTATTTTAATACCAGTGGCTTACGCAGGAGTGGGCATAGAAATCCCGGGTCGCTCACAATTTTTTATATATTTTTTAAACAATTACTTAAAAAATGTGTTTAGGTTTCCATGCTAAATATTTTTTTTAGTTCCAAATAATATTTTAAATAATAAAAATGTGTGAATTCGTTTACTTTATAAAAATATATTTTTTAAAAGGTGTATTTAAATAATTTGTTATTTATTACTCATATTTCGATTCTAGCTAAAAAAAAAAAGAAAAAGTTAAGTTCGCAATCCTGCTTCGGAACCACCCTGAAAGAAAGAATTCTGATTGCACCACTATTTAGTACCAAAATGTTAGAAAGCCCGAAATTAGCACCCCTTACTAACATGCTTCTCTTATATGTATTGCTCCTCTACAATTATAAGAACACCCCCTTCCCCCCCCCCCCGCAAAAAAAGTTCAACTGCGCATAAGAACATGCTATACACCGGATCCTATCCCCCCATTGTACGACCCATATCAATAGAGCAGCAGATAGTATATCCATCTCCATAACTGTAACGATACATACGGATTCTTCCAAACCTCATCAAAACGATACCATCCGGCTCGGCACAAACGAATTGCAACCAGAACATACTACTACTCAAATACCGAAACTGATTTTTCCCTTCAAACAGCGAGAATCCATAATACTTCCGGTATCTAGTAACGGAACGGAACATACTATTACTCAAATACCGAAATTCATTTTCTCCCTCCCGCAGTCTTGTATTCGAAGTTCGAACCTGGTCGATCCGAAATGCACACTCGAAAGTCATTTTCCCCCTTGAAACCGCTATCCGATATCCAGTAACTGCCAGTAACAAATAACAGAAGATATTAGTACTCGATTACTGGAACCTGTTTCCCCCTAGTTCGCCTCGCCTGGCAGTCTGTATTCGAAGTTCGAAGCTGCTCGATCCGAAACCTTCGGATCGAGTAACGATATCAACCGAAAAGTAACAATTCGTTACTTCGAGTCTGAGTGATTATCCGTATCTTAGTACCGAATACATGCGGTTTGCTTCAGCTCTAGCAGTAAAGGATCAAAAGTGAAGGAGCGGCGAGGAGGTGATGACCTTTTGAACACACTTGACCCTAAGAATTTGTTGAGCATGAAAATTTAACCCAACATTGATTCATGTCACTTGCTCTCATCATTGAGAAGATAAATGTAACTAACAGGTTAAACCTGGGATCCAGATTAAAAATGAATAGAAAAAACAACGTGCAGCTTCCTTTCTGGCAAAATGCTTCTTCATACTTACCGTCCCATACCTTTGAAACTTTTCAGGATCCTCCATTGCTACAGAATTTCTTCCTCCTTATAAATATCCGTTTAAAAGTTATATTTAAAAAGATGTAACATGTGCATGGATGATCTGTGTACATAAAAACTGACACAACATGAATAGCGAATGTTGTGAAATAATTCTAAGGTAACTGTAATTATCCATTGTCACAAAAAAATATTGTTCATGAAAACGAAAGCGGAACAATTTCAGAAAGTCTATTTGTAATTTATTTTTTCCGGGCAATGTGAAATAGAATTTCACTTCCTAGTGAGTAACATAAACAGATATTTGATTTGCGATATCTTTACAAATTTGCTTCAAGGTCAGTAAATAATTAGCGGAGTGAAATAATTCATTTTACTATTTGAAAAGCAAACAATAAAGAGTTACGAAGTTAATAATTTTTTTTAATGGGTAACACTAAATATTATTTTTCGTGCTGAATTATTTTTCGCTTATTTTGTATATTTATTCGTATTATTTTTTTCATGCAAAACTTTTGTTATTATATATTGACTGTTCCAATAACTTAAAATTTTGTAAATATATAGGATGAGGTGGGGTAGGGGAGAATGGACAAGGACGTCTTACTTTTCGTATGTGTTATAAATAACTATACTCATAACTAGACCGCGGATTATATGCAATCGCATATTTGCATATGCAATTGCATATTTCAGGTGTTTTTGGTGATTTTGCATAAAATGACGTATTTTCTCTGTTGAATGCATATTTCAATCTCTTTAGCTTGCAACTCTGTTTTACGATCCTTTCAATATTTTTTTCTTTAACTCTTAGTCCCACACTTTGAAAAATCTATACAGCCACAGGCTCCCAGCGAAATAGACCAAAATTTTTCGTTTCCTTCCTCCACTCGTTATTTCTCACAGAACTATTGCACACCTCTTTCAGGGGCTGAAGAAAGCTATCTTTCCCCCATACTGGTTAAATTTTTTATCATAGCAAGATTCGTTGATGATTCATTGAAATTATTGTGGCCTGAAAAAGACATGACTGATAACGGGTTAGTATTCGTTACTGACGCAGCACCTTATATGATAAAAGCAGCATCAGCACTTGAAGTTTTTATTTTCCAAATATGATACATATTACATGTATAGCCCACGGGCTTCACAGAGTAGTAGAAAAAGTAAGAGGAATATACGCCCCTGTGAATAAACTGTTATCCTGCGTTAAGAAAGTATTCTTAAAAGCTCCTTTGCGCACTAAAACATACAGAGAAATGTATATCCAACCTCCCACTGCTACCACACCCTGTATTGACAAGACGGGGCACTTGGTTAAATGCCGCTGTATTTTATTCTGAAAATGTTGACTCCATAAAAGATGTAATGAAGGCTTTGGACAACGTCGATTCTTCTTCTGTTTTCATTGCGAAAGAAATGCTTAGCAATATGTCTATCCGAAAAAGTCTATAGATAATCAAAACATATTTTTCCTTATTAACACCAGCCATCACAAAATTAGAATCTCAAAATCTGCTGCTGAGTGATGCAATAAGTCAAGTTGTAAAAGTACTGGAATGCTGGTAAGATTCCAGAGTCATTAGGAGAAGAAATCAGTGAGAAATTGAATTTTATTTTAAATAAAAATCCAGGATTTTTGGCAGTGAATAAAATAAATAATTTTATTAATGGTGAGGGGTGTGAATTGCCGGAAAAGTAGAACAATCCAAAGCGAAATATTATAAGTACTGTCCAGTGACATGCGTTGATGTTGAAAGAACATTTTCAGCATATGAAATGATTTCAGATGATAAAAGGCAAAGTCTTTCATCATTGAAAATTTAGAAAAACACTTAGATGTGTATTGTAACAAACATTGCTGAAAGCAGTTTTAATTCATGTTTCATACCACTAAGATTGTGAATAAAAGTTGATTCTGCTTTACCCATAAACAGTCTTTGCTATTTTTTATCCCGTCTTTCATGATGTTTTCAAGTTTCAAAGAGAAAAAATGTGTCATAATTGCAAGGTAAGTGATAGAAAATACTTTTACAAGTAAATACGTTTTTATTTTCTGTTAATATGTGCATATTTTTTTAGCTGGTGCTTGCTTTTAGATCTTTAGTGCATATTTTTAGATTTTTAGTGCATATTTTAAGATTTTTTGATGCATATTTGCATGCATATTTTGTCATTTTTTAAGTGCATAAATCCGCGGTCTACTCATAACAATACTATTTAAATGAAAGTTATAGCCTATAATGCGATCATATGCTGACTCATGTTTACGTTAACATGAAAAACCATTAAGCATTTTTTCATATTGAAAATTTTTTTACTCAAACTAAGGATGAGACAATCTACCCCATAGCAGTGTAGGTTGTCAAAGGTGTTGGGGGTTGGTTGTTTGATAAGCCATCTGCACAGTGTAATCAAAATCTTTACAAATGATCTTGGATTGATCTCTACACCTCTATGTTTTCACCAACAGGAGCTGAGAGTGAAGACTCAGCACTGCATCGTTTAAATGATTTATGCAAATATCCGTTGTTCTTGGGAATGAAGAAGTGAAATTTTTTACACTCTTTTGTTACAGAAGTATTATGAAGAAAACGTAGGTATATTGAAATGGAAACTGAAGTTAACAGAATTTTTAAGCTAGTTTATCACAGGTTTGAAAATCATACTTGCTCACCTGCGTTCTAAATGTATTCATGCAGGGCCGTCGCTAGTGGGTGTGCAAGTTGGGCACCGCACAAAGGCGTCAAGGTAAAGGGGGCACCGAAACGACTGAAGAAAAGTTTAGCAAAAAATTAACATTTTTCGAAAAAAAAAATCGGAAAAATAAATATTTTTTGTTTAAGCTTATATTGCAAACTTCTAGGAAAGGGCTTTCCCCGTTGAAATGCCCCTCTACAATGTTTTTGCAATGTTTCATCTTACAAGTTCTTTTATACAACAGCACTGCTTTGTTAGCATCCCCCCCCATCGCTTAGGACAGCGTTTCTCAACCTGTGGGGCGCAGAGCGTTTGCAGGGGGGCGCGAGAAAAACCAAAGAGCAAGTAGTGATGCATGTCTTTAAAAAATCACCTTATTTATTCTCATTTTTACTCAAAAATATATCCATTTTCGCTTAAAATGTTCATTGAATCTTTACTGATAACATTACTTTGTAGAAAATTGGACTAAATATTCATTGTTGAAAATTAAAAAACTGAATGTGTGCTGAAAAATGTGAGTGGGGGCGCGACGTTAAAAAGTTGAGAACTGCTGCCTTAGGCAAAAATCTTCTCCGAGTTTCCCCAAACTTGTCTTTCAGTGCTATCCAAAAGGTGAAATTTAATGATATGTGATACCATACTTACTATGGTGATGATATGGATGACCGTTTTCAGATTCCTTCCCATTCATGGGCGTCCGCCTGAGATCCTAATGCCCCATTTACATTCAGCCCTTCCCACTTTTTCTCTCGCTGCAGCTTTTTTTCCTGGAAATACTTTTGCGTCAGCTCCAAAAGCAGTGAGCGTTTACATTCAGCGGTACTCGCTTTCTTCTGTATGTAGTTTCTACTGTACTTCCCTCCTCCTCCCTTAAAAATCCCCTGAAGGGGTATCGTGCCGGGCAAAGAGGTCAGCAAGTAAGGTCATAGCATGAGCAGGACGAGAGAGGTGTTTACACTCCTGTTACTGCCATTTCTCGCGCTCGCTGCCGTGAAAGTGGGCTGAATGTAAACGAGGATAGAGATGTTGCAGAGAGAAGCACTGTTGTATTTGTTGATGGGAGGGGTTCATCTTGGTAGCACTTCAGTAGTAAAATAATACAAAAATGTTCAGTACACTAATTCACTATACCGACGGCTTGGGGAGAGGCAATCCGGGAGTCCATGACGACAAATGCAAATCTGGGAATGGACATGCACCCAAAAGGGGCGCAAAGAGAAATACGTTTTATATTTTTTTTCTAATCGAAGTTACCTGGTACGTAAATGAGTGCTCATATAAAAAGGTAAATCGTGCCCCTTCCTTAGGTGTTTCTTAAAACTAATTTTTTTTGGTTCCACACGGAATTTGTATTGTTTTACAAGGACAGTCTGTAGTATTTTACAGCCTGATAAGAGCATTTCCCTCATAGAAACACTGCTATAGGCATTCTTGCATGGGTCTTAAAATTTAAAATGCTTTACCAACCTAACAGAAAAGAAACATGAATTGGCGTTTAAATGTTAATTATTTTCTAAAATACATAAATGCAATCTACTTTATTTGTATTAAACATTTATTGAAATCCGAAGTATTGGATCCAGGGTAGGGCGATCTCTCTTCCCCTGAGCACGTTTAAAAATTTCGAGGTTGCTGGGGAGTTTAACTCACTTTTGAACCCAGTTTTATTCTGCCTGCTCTCATCATTGAAGAGATGCAATGGAGAAAGCTCTCCTTCTGTAACCAGTCTTGCTTCCCGGCATGGGTCATTAAATGCTCCGCCAGAACCCAGACGAAATCGTTGACAGCATTCAAAGACTCAAGCTGGGAAGTAAAACTAGTCACAGAAGGAGAGACTTCTCCATTGCATCTTTTCAATGATGAGAGCAGACAGAATAAACCTGGATTCAAGGTTGAAAATGAATTGGGCGGGATGACCCAACAGTGGAAAAATTCTTTGTGATACTTATCTCTCCCCTCCTTCAAGTATTTCTGCATCCACTACTGATCAGCAATTTAACAAGTCGAGCCATATTTAAATAACTTTTGATTCAGGTAGTACTTTACATTACATATTCAAACAGTGCTGCACCCCCCCCCAACCCCCTCCCAAAAAAAAAAAAAATAAATCCTAAAGGGTAACATTTTGTTTATGTATTTTGTACAGGTAAAATGAGCTTTTTTAAAAATTAAACCAAACTGAAACTGATTACATTGCTTTAGGGCAAAAGTTTGCTTTAATGTACAACTTGTTTAGGTCAAATAAGCTTTATCATTAAAATTAGCCCTAACCACACAATTTTTTTATTTATTCGTGACTGCACTCAAAATTAATGTAATTATTATTAACATTAATTTACTTTTCTCCAATCATATATAGAGTAGTAAATTATTTTCGTCTTTTTTCCAGCCACACTTTTTATAAAGAAGTAAGGAGCATAGGTGGATACAATTGTAAAATAAAATAATAATTAATTTTATTCACATTTGAATAATTCATTTTAAATACACTTTTTATATATTTGAAACAAACCTATGTATTCAACGCTAATTACGCCTTCTCTTGTGTGAACTAAGACAAAAAAAAAGGTTAAACTGACAGTTTCTGCCGCGTTATACAAAGGAATTGTTACAATAGATGATTGAGCAATATAATTCGAAGGATTATTATTACATATATTCTTCATGAACAATCTTGTTAATTCAACAATTTCATTCGAACTTTTAGAGAAATATAATATGTTTATACTTATATCACAAATAAACATGTTGTCTGATTGGGGTGAAAAAGAAATATTAAAACATTTCAAAGACTTGCATTTAAAATTAATTGATGATATGGATGGCGAATTTCTTTTCGAGGAACTAATATCGTTAAAATGTTTTTCAAATACCGCAATCTCGTTACGAATATATTTATCACTTCCAGTTACAGTCGCTTCCGAAGAAAGAAGTTTTTCCAAATTAAAAATTATAAAAAAATTATTTACTATCATAAATGAGCCAAGAACGGTTGCCAAATTTATCAATCATTTCAATAGAATATCAAGAATTAGAAAAAGTAGACATAAGTAATATAACTGAAAAGGTTTTGCTAGTGCAAAAGCTAGAAAAGTTTCACTATAAATAATACTAGTGCTTCCTTTTAAAAAAATCTCTTAACTAAACCAGCTTATTCCAAGCAATACCAGCCATAATTATCAAATAATTAAATTTGTTACTGTAATTTTAAGTTTTTTACTCCTACGAAGAAATATTTTTACCGTGAATATGTTTTTCTGACATATTAACAAATTTTAGATATGCAGGCAAAATTTTAGTACTCTTTTAAGGATATTAATTTTTTAAATAATATCCTTAATTTGACTTTCGTGGTTTTCTTTGTGCAAACTGTTTTACAATTTTGGAAAGATCTAATTCAACAGTTGACCTACAATGTTGTTTTCATCAACATTAAACGAATTTTATTTCGTTTTTATTGACAGAGCCATAATTTTTAATCATACGTATTTTTATTTTGTACCATGCTTTTAAACATTTTATTAATGCATTGCCATGCCTTTAAACATTTTGAACAGTGCACAAATTTTTAAATCCTGTTGTAGAAAAGTGTTTTTTCCCCTTTTACCAAGTATTTTACATTCAAAACAAAACTCAGAGTAAAATAAATAAAAACTTTGTGAAAAAAACACACATAAAAGATTACTTCAAGGAGTAACGATCGTTTCGACCGAAAATTCGTTCGGTCTTCTTCAGACAAACCCGTCCGTCAAACAGAGCAGAGTTCCCTCTGTTCAGTACAAATATTAATAACTTGTTGTTCATGTTGGACCAAAGCAGCCCCGTTGCCGGTATATGCGAACTTTTAAACAAACTTGCAACCCATATCTCCTGTTTCTAACACAAGGGGAGTAGCTCTTAACGATGTTATAAAAGACCACAAATGCTAAATTTAAATTAAAATATAAATTTGCAACTAGCATTAATGCGCAGTTCTAAACAACACATTTCTTCCTAAAAAAACATGCAGAATTCCCTGTTTTTTTTTTACCTCTTTCTATATATAAGCAATTATTAAAAACAATGTTTGAAATACAGTAACTTATAGCAATTTCTGAAGTTTTAAAATAAAAATTTAAAAAAAGTTTTGGATGCAAAAATATTTTGATGATATGCTTTTCTTTTTCATATGCTTTTCATTTCAAAGATTCTAAAATAAAATGATATTTACAATAAGGTGGCTGGTGAATATTTTAACAAAAATGGCCATTTTATTTTTATTTTTTATTTTAAGGCAAAACATTCTGGAGTTATCTTCCAAAGGGAAGTATGTTTTGGACGGAGGACTTTATAAGGGGGTCTACCGCGTATTCACGTTACATCTTGAGTAAACAGCTCAAAACTCCAGGTCGTTAGATCTACAGCCTAGCAGTAGGCCAGAACCCTGGACTTATGCACTTCAGCTACGTACCTATCTTCGATGTCTTACCCACTCAGACAGTGGTCAACATAAAACAGCCAAATTTAAACAGAAAATGTGAAGCGCTGTGCCAATACATGTTTTGTACATTGCGTAATAAAATTACTTATCGAGTAAAAGTTTGTTTAAGAAATCAGGATCACTATATTAATGATTTTTTTTTAAGTGAAAACTTCTTCAGGCACGTTGAGCACTTTGGGAGGGGGGAAAAGCACTGAATTCGCTTAACCGTCACGCTCAGATACATATGGGAGAAAAGTGGATTGGGACGTCATAGGTACACCGTCTCTTGCCTGCTGAGATTTCTTCCCCTTTTCTTTGAATTTTAGTACTGCCATCTGTTATCATACGTAATAAAACCAAGTTACTTTTTAATTGCGTCTCTTTAGCTTCCACGACTGGTATCGAACTGTGGACCCAAGGTGTGACAGGCGAGTGTTCCACCAGACGGGTTCGACTCGGGATGAAATGACTAAATTTTGAAGTGATTGTTGTTTCAGTTTCGGAATGGGAACTTTTATGTGCCTAAATAAATAAAATTAGACTTTGCCTGTACACTACTTGATACTAAAATATTTTGCGATTTCTATCCGTTTTAAGCATATAATTTTCACAACAAGTGTATTCTTTCAAAACATTAAAAAATATCCACTTTTTATGTACAAACCGTGTACAGTCTATATATTTTTGAAAAAAAAGTGCAGATTTTTTCTAGGTATAGGTAAGTGCTATAAATTTCGATTATTTATTTAGAAACTGTACTTAATTTGGATAGCTATATAGTTATTGTGCAATAAAGTTAATTTGATAATGTGGAGAGTGTTAATAATTATATACTGTAAATTATTTGAATTATAAGTGTTAAAATAGAGTGCATTTGAATTTGAATTATAAATCCATCATTCGTTACAAATAAATAGGATGGCTGTTCATTACAACGTAAGTACATAATTGTTAATATTTGACATTTAACATTGATAAATTCACGTACATAATTATTAATTAAATCGAACAAAATTCAAAACGTGGGGGGAAATATGCATCGCTGATGTATACCGTAAGCATATACGTATACCGTAATCATATACGTATGATGTATACCGTAAGCATGTGTCACGTTGTGGCCTGTGCGCGCACTGCCTCTCTGTTTTTAAATTTTAAATGTACACACAAAGCGAACGTGAAATTTAGAATGCAATTAAATTAAAAACTCAAAAACTTCCAATGCTAACCCAGTGAAAAATATATTAAAATGTGTACAAACGTACAAAAACTTGTGAAGTTGTGAGTATATTCTTATAAATAAAAATGAAATTCTGTTTGTTTGTGGATTTGATTCGTATACAAATCCACAAAAATGGACCTATCGGCCCGAAATTTGGCACAGATATGTAAAATAATATAGAATAAATCGTAGTCCACTTTAAAAATTTGAAAGTCCACCCGTTCCCGGAATTTAAGAGATTTTTTATGCTCTCCACGCAAAAAGCTTTCCGTAATTGTACTCCTGTAGTGAAAAAAGTGTGAAATAAGGATCGTGGTTGCCATGTGTGGCGATTTTGCCGAATAAAATGTTTTAAATTCTCAAAGTAAAAATAAAAGAATAATAATGATTTTTTTTTGTTAGTTTATATTCGTAAGGTTATTTTTTTTTAAATTATAATATCGTGTGCATGGGAAATCGGAGCAGGAATGAAATGTTTTATACGCAAAACAATAAGAATTGAAGATTTCCGAGGCTAATAGGTAAATTTTTTTAGTTTGGCGAAAAAATAAAATGGCTCAAATGCCGATTTTGAGAAAGTGAGTTCTAGCGGTTTGCACAGATTTCGGCTTGGCACAATTTATTGAGAGCTTAAGGAAATAGATTTTTGAAAACAAGTGCAAAGGTTTTATTAGAATACAGCGTTAAATTTTAATGATCCGTGAAGAAATAATGCAGTTGTTAAGGGATTTCAAGCGATCTATCTCCAGAATTCTCGCCAAATGAGTACATTGATTTAAGTTGGGGGATTTCCGCCAAATTTCAGAAAATTGAAATCTTCTC
This sequence comes from Cheiracanthium punctorium, assembly GCA_038373885.1. Taxonomy (NCBI): domain Eukaryota; kingdom Metazoa; phylum Arthropoda; class Arachnida; order Araneae; family Cheiracanthiidae; genus Cheiracanthium; species Cheiracanthium punctorium. Next base: position 415,091 of record JAWZYV010015337.1, read on the forward strand.
ATTTAGTACATCGGAGTAACCATGAATAAAACACGTTATCCTAACTAATATTATAAATGCGAAAGTGAGTTTGTTTGTTTGTTTGTTTATGACGCTTTCACGCCTAAACCGCTGAATCGATTAGGATGCATTTCGGTTTAGAAGGAATCCTGGAGTTGGTTATAGGCTACTTAGAATTTTAGATTTTTAATTACTTTTTTAATTATTAATTAAAAAACGTTTTTTCGTTGCCATGCTTGGCGAGTTTCGCCCGTATCAATCAAATGATTCATGTTTTGAGCTAAAAAGAATTCTATTGCTTCAATAAAGAAGCGCGTGCGTGCATCTGAAAAACATTAAATTCCACGGAAATTATGCTAGTTTTATGCCAAATCTATCTATCAATAATAATAAAAATGAATGTTCTCCAGACAAATCTACAGAAAGCAGAGCTTTGAAAATTTGAGCACAGAAGCCCATGACTGTGCACCTGAGGCTCAGAATGTTGAAATTTAAATATTTTTCCAATTATTAATTAAAAACCGTTTTATCTCCCGATTATTTATGCTTTTGAAATAAAGCTGAAATTCTATTTTCAGATAAACATGCATTTGAAAAACATGAAATGGTATGGAAATTATGTTGATTTTACGCCAAATTAAAAAGCATTAGAAAGAAAAGTCCAAATGTGCTTCTTAAACTTCATAAATTTCCAAATCCTACCAATAATATAAAAACTCGGCTGTTAGAGCCTCGTCAGGGGGAGATCCCCCTGAACCCCCACTAATTTTTTAGTTTTATTATTGCCATATTAAAACTATATTAATCAACTTGGCATTTTATCGCTCATCTTTCGCGTATTTCGCCTGGTAACCCTATATGTTGAAATTTTTATGAGTGTAACCTATTTATAGAAAAATACATGTGATGCATATTCTACAGCTTACGAAATATTTTAACAATAGATTAAAGCTATTGTGAACTAATAATATTTGAATATATGTAAAAAATACATGTGGAGCATATTCTACAGCTTACGAAATAGTGTAACAATATCGAGACTAAAGATTGCTTTAATCTCGATATTATACCTGTTGTGAACTAATAGTATTTAAATACATGTAAAATTATGTCGCTTTTTTATGCCGCTTTATTATGGCGCATTTTTGGGACACATTTTTCAATAAGGGTATTGAGAGATAAAATGACATAGTCATTAAAAAATGTGTACGTTTGTGTGTTTAGATGTTTTTGACTGAATCACACAAAAATGGTTAGAAAAAATTGTAATGAAGAAAACTTATGCCCTGGATTAACATACAGGCAACCTTTCAAGCATATAGCATAAATAATTCTTTTACACTCATGTCCATAAATTAAGGATAATGAAGTTCAGGCAAAGAAAGAGAAAGAAGCAAAACAAATTTGACTTATTCGTAAAGTCTATTTATTAAACAAAAAGTAAAGAGCAAAAAAGATGCTATATGTTTGACATAATTAATAAAAATTTCAAGTTTTACTCCCTTGACCAAATTTCAAAAAAGAACCTATTTACAAAAAACAGTATAACATGGTTAGTAGGATGGTTAATACGGAGTATGTCTCCCGGACGATGCAATACAGGCCTGACAACGCCTAGGCATGCTGAGTATCAAATGATGAATCTGATCTTGGGGAATATTACACCACTCATCAAGCAATGCACTCCGAAGTTCCGGTAGACAGGTGGGAGGGGGTTGACGGGCTGCAATTCGTCGGCCAAACATATCCCACACATGCTCTATTGGATTCAAGTCCGGTGAGTATGCTGGCCAATGAATACGGGTGATATCCTCCGATTGAAGGCATTCGTCTACAATGTTTGCACGGTGAGGACGGGCGTTGTCATCCATAAACACAAATTCAGCACCCATGGCGCCCCGAAACAAACGTACATGTTGTTCCAGAATGACATCCCGATAGATGTGGCCTGTCATCGTTACACTCTGAACATGCAGGTCAGTTCTGGAACCAAGAATAATTCCTCCCCAAACGAGCCATCCTGCAGCACCGTAACGGTGTCTTTCAATGGTGTTCTCTTGCTGGTAACGGGTACCTGGCGCTCTCCAGATGAATGTCCGGCGAGAATCAGACTCCAAACTAAACCTGGACTCGTCGGAAAACATCACACAAGACCACTGTTGCGGTGTCTACTCACATTACCATCATCTTGGAATCGTTGTCAAAGCCTGGAGATGACACTCTGGGCGATTCCAAGTTCCTCGGATACTTCCAGCTGGGTACGTCCACATTCCAGTCGTCCGATGATTCTGCCACGTAAAACATCATCCAAATGCCTCCTTTGTGCCATAACTATGCGGTTTTTGCACTGAAAGGCTTTCACAGCGCTTGTGAACAATTTTACTTCTTTGCCACCATTCCTTATATACCCCTGTCTTACACTCTCGTCATTGTGACGTAGCATCCACGCCATCTGGTGCTTTCCTGTAATTTGCATATTCTTCTTCAAGATGTGTGTGATCATTCCACAGGTGAAATTTTTATTTTAGAGAATAATTTCTGTGTGATTCTGAATTATCCTTAATTTATGGACATGAGTGTACAAAAACATTCAAAATAATTCTAATGTATTGCGCTCTATGGAAATTTTATAGCTACTAAACCGATTCTAAAACTTAGTTACACTATTCCTGAGTATTATTGTTTGTTTGTTTGTGGATTAAGACCGATTGACTGCACTAGGGTCCTAGGACTATATGGGTTATTCCTCTGCGGGGAACTTTCTAAGGGATCCTAGCCCGTATGTACGCGAGGTTTTGGAGAAAACCGAGAAAAATTGCGAGCGGCTAGGTCGACAGGCTCGACCAGGGGTTGAACCTGGCACTTCCAGCCTTCCAGTTTTGAGAGTAGAACTTCTTAGACACTGGTGGGACCCTGAGTGTTATAGGCTACCTTTTATGCATATATCACAAATAGTTCTTTTACAGGGATACTCATAAGAATTACATTACACTCTATGTGTATCTCTGTAAGTACTGGACCGATTCCAAAACTTTTTTCACCGTTAGTAAGCTACCCTATTCTTGAGTATTATAGGCTGAAATTCATACATGTAGCGCAAATAGTTGCTTTATAGCAACACTCAAAATAATTCTAATACATTACGCTCTCTGGGTATCTCTGTAACTATAGAACCGATTCTAAAACTTTTTCGCTAAGAAAAAGCTGCACTATTCCTGATTAACGTAGGCTAAAATTCATGCTATAGCATAAATATTTCTTTCACAAGAACAACAAAAACAGTTAGCAAATACTGTCGTAAATGTATTCGCCAAATGCCTGAAAAAAATCTAAATTTAGTAACTCTGCTTACTCTCTTATTTTAAATGAAGTATACTACCACGCATTATACTTCATATAAAATAAGTAAAAAGCAAATAACATTTAAATGCAGTTTCTTTTGTCGCAAACATATGTGTTATTCACACATGCTTCATTTCTTTTGGGACCTAACTGTAAAGAAGACGCGGACGAAGTCGCGGGTAGCAGCTAATAGTTGATAATTTTAAAAAATTCGGCTGTATTAAGGGATTCCACTTTTCAAATAAAGGCTTGCTTTACTTTTTCGCGGTCGAACCATTTCCCATATTGATTGCTGCTAAGTCAATGCTTCGAATGATTTCCTGAAAAAACGCTTGCAAAATGGCGTATGTTGGCACTTTGGCGAGGCTTAGATTTGAAACTGGATTTTATTTGAGACTGGGATATATAATGACACTGGTTATAGATAAAAATGAATATTGGTATGTGTGTATGAGGTTGAAAAACTCCAGCACCTTTGAGCATCGTTGCACCATGAAATTTGGTTCGCCTAAGTCTTTTATCATGGAGAAGCTTTTTATGCTATCCGTTTTCCTCTAACTTGCCACCAGGTGGCGCAGCAGAACGTCGAATTCTATTCCGTTTAGCCGTTTACTATGCGAATATCGTCCAACTGATTTCGATGAAATTTGGTACACGCGGATATTAGAACACGGAGAATATTTTTCAGTATCCATTTTGCTGTAACTTGCCGCTAAATGGCGCTGCAACGCATCAACTTCTATACCGTTCGAGCGATCGGCATAAAATTTCTTATACTTACACATTTCAGCACGAAGAATATATTCTAACTGGTTCCTTTTGATGTTACTCACCACTAGATGGCACTGCAATGCATTATTATTTTAACTCGCCACTAGATAACGCTGCAGCAGGCCAAATTCATGACCATTCAAACGGTCGCTATGAAAATCAGTATACATAGCTATTTGAACAATGAGAATATTTTGGCGTTATCCATTTTGCTATAACTCTCCACTTGACGGCACTGTAGCAAATCATTACTTTAATTAACCACTAGATGGCGCTGCAGTGTATCACTTCTTGACTGGGCAACTGATCGCTATGAAAATAGGTATACATAGATATTTGAACATGGGGAAGAGTTTCGGGTTGGCCTTCGTATGGCCTTCTGCGCCATACAAACGATTGCCTAGAAATTCGGTATGCATGGTTATTGAACATAATATAATGCGATATCCATTTTGCTATATCTCTTTATTACAACGAATGGTAATCACCATAAATCGTAATATCAAAAAGTCCATTCATTCCCGTGCAAAGAACGGGTACTTCAGCTAGTCATAAATAAATGTGCGAAACCCTTACACCCTTAAAAAAAATTACAAAGAATTTCAAAAGTAAGAAGAATATAAATGTTCATAAATGCTTATTTTTTTATAATAAAAATTCAATAATGTGTGAAAACCTATTTAACTGCATAAATATAAATTTTAGAAAGCTTGACAAGAAGTTTTCAGTCCTGACGCGCAGTCCTACGACTGACTGTGTGTTTGTTTGTTTGTTTTTTAGTTGATATAAAGAACTTAATACAATCTAACTTTACTTATCGATTTATATGTATTTTTTTGAATGACACACGGTGTCAATTTATCAGAATTATAATGTTCTTAGTTTGAAACTAACGTACCATATTAAACGTAAGTAAATTACTGTAAAGTTAAATCGATTCAAACAGCTCATTTCATACGTAAAATTTCAAAAGTGAGTGAAAAGGAAAACCTTGTCTTATATTTTTTCCTTTAATTGAAAACAACAACAACAAAAAGAATCTTAAAATAATTACTTTAAATGCAAAATAACTTCATATAACTAATGCACATCTATCTTAAAAGACCTTCGTTTTTTAGTTTAAGAAGAGTCGAAGTTTTAGAAAAATCTCATAATTAAACTAACAACAGTCAAAACTCTCTTCCTTTTACACAATCATCACCAAGGTTAGCTGACTGAAACTATTTCCTTAATTTTGCTTTTAATTTAATTCATATTCCAAAGCTTTCTTGGATCTAGTTGTAAAGTGATTACGCAGACATTAATTTGCTTGAATAATATATTATATTGAAGTTTCCCACTAATAGTCTGTTTAAGCATCCCTCAAAAGAAATACGTACCAAAAAGAAATTAAGATGATGTAAATTAAGATTATTGCTAACATTAACCTTCAAAAACAGTTTTTATGTTTTCTAAGTTACTAATTTATTTCATTATTATTAATATTTTTAAAAGGTAAGAATAGTTCTGAATTATTTAAGAGAATCCGTATTGAAAAATTCCAATTAGGGGTGACAAAAACTCTCCAATGTGAGTGCTTTGAAATTTTTAAAGCTCTTAATGCGCTTTCCTCACAGAAATATTTTTCGTAATTTCGAAAATGTAAACAGCAATGACTAAAATTTAAAAATAGATATATATCCTAGGTAAGTGTATGCTTATAAAATGGTTTTAATAATTTTAATTTTTATACTTTTATTTTCATTCTTTAAAATATAACTCTACACATAGATAGAATTTGACAGGTAGTTTTCAATGCAGAATTTGTGTTTTTAAAACATTTTGCAATCGTGAAGTAATTTTTAGTATCTTAAAATTTGAATAGATGAATAAAATTGTTTTTTTTTGCGCCGTAAACAAATTAATTTTGGAGAAATGTTTTCAATATAAGTTTGAAACTTTACAAAATTCATTAAACTTTTTAAAATTAGGAATAAATCGTTTATTTTAAAGTATGTTTAAATATAAAGTACTATGCTTTGAAAAATAATGCTTTCATGTACATATACATTGACTAATATGTTTCAATCTGACAGAAAATCAAAAAATTGCAAAAATCCTTGCCTAATATTTCTGCAAGAGTAATATCACAAGGAAGCATTAATAAGGCACTACGCTAGGAAGGGTATCCGATTTCTGCCCGCAGTGTGCTTGCAGTGTGATAAATGCTCAAACGAGATAAAATTACCGTCACAACAATTTTTTTACATACATCATATAAACAATTTTTAAACTTTAAAACTGGAAAAATTGTTTTTATTATTTATAGCTATTTTTATAACAACCTTTTACTTTCGATACTGTTTAACTTGACTAAACTTTGTAGCATACAGAAAATTTTCCCCATCATTCATTTTTTTTTTTCAAACTTATAATCAAGAAATCAGGTTGAATGAGTTCACTTCCATCTTTTAGCAAAGAAAAGTTCCTCTTTCATGTCCAGCATTTATTCGTTGCATTGGCCTTTGAATGCTAAGATGGGATTGCCTTATAGAAGGGGGTAAATCTTTGTGGGCGCGTTGTTTCAACGATAGGACCGAACAGGTTAAACCTGGATTCAACAAGGTGAAGTTAAACTTTTTTCATACAACACCGTCCATTACACTTCACCACAGCCTTAAATATACATTGTGGACTTTTGGAGCACGTTAAAAGCATTAAGGCATCTAAGAATTCCTTTAAATACACGCAAAAGCGTTTCGGCCTTATTCGCCAAATTCTTTATATGCGGACAAACCCAGAGAGGCGTGTTCAATTCATCGGCAATACGTAGGTTGTTATTTATATTTCTGGCCTTGGTAACAGAAAGAGTTGCTAGGCAATCGTAGACGATTTAAATCGAACATTTGATATTTGTAAAAATAAATTCTTCAGAACGATTTGCCTTTTCAGCTTCATTTGTGTTGTTTACAGGAAATTTAAAAATTCATCTCGTTAAAACAAATGGAGTTGACTCGTGAAGATTTTCGTGCAATTATTTTTCATAACTTTCGATGTGGATTGTCAAGACAAGAGTGCTTCGATGAACTTAAATCTTTATACAGCGAAGAAGCACCATCCTTACAGCACTGTAAAAAGCTGCTATAACGAATTTAATCGAGGTCGGTGTTCGATCCAGGACGAATTCCGTGCAGGTCGTCCAAAATCCGTTGTTGTGTCAGAAAATATCGATGCTTTGCAAGAACTGATTAAGCAAGATCGTCATGTGACATACCGTGAGATTGAGGAATCTTTGGACATTAGTATGAGAAGCATCAACAAGCAAGCAAAGATTTTGCATGAACATTTGACCGTAAAAAATATTTGTTCGCGTTGGATCCCGCATAATCTGAAAAACTCTCAAAAGAAGGCTCGTATCGATTGGTGCAAGGAAATGCGGACAAAATACAATCAAGGTGCATCAAAGGCTGTGTATAACACCTACACAGGTGACGAATCATGGATCTATGCATATGAGCCGGAAACAAAACAGCAATCGACTGTATGGGTCTTCCAAGACGAGCAAAATCCAACAAAAATTGTTCAAGCAAGAAGCACATAGAAACAAATGGTTGCCTGTTCCTTCGGTATTACCGGTCACGTGACGACAGTGGCGTTAGAGCAACGCAGGACGGTCAATTCTGAATGGTAGACGACTATTTGTTTGCCAGAAGTCGTCGGAGAAATTCGAAAAAAGCAGAAAAAGAGACGCATAATTCTTCATCATGACAATGCGAGCTCTAACACATCGGCTCACACAAAGGATTTTCTGAAATGCCAAAACATCGAATTGATGGGTCATCCACCGTAAAGCCATGATTTGGCACCCAATGACTTTTTTTATTCCCGTACATGAAAAATAAATTACGTGGACAGTTATTTTCGGCACCCGAAGAAGCGGTTGATACATTCAAAACGCATGTTCTGCAGTTACCTCAATCGGAGTGGGAAAAGTGCTTCGAAAATTGGTTCAAAACATACATTGGTTCAAAACATTGGTTCAAGACATACAAAAGTGCATTGATCTTCATGGAGAATATTTTGGAAAACAATAAAACCAATTTCGATCATAAATATTTATTATTTCATTAGTAGGTCAGATATATAAATAGCAACCCCCGTATTACTATTTTTTATCTCATCACTGAAGTTAACACGCGCGTTTGGATTTATCCGCGTGTAAAATGTTTGATGAAAAAGGCCGTTGGGTGGTAAATATGCCACTCCGGCATTCTTTATCAAAAATAGGATTTATAATAGTATTTCAGATGCATTCAATGCTAGACAGATTTTTTTTTCTCTGATTTTTTATAATTCGGTGACGAGAGGGTTAAGAGATTAAATCTACTTATTATCGGACAAACATAAATTCAAGCAATTTTTTAAATAAAACTATTTCCGCTTTTGTTTATATTATCATGTTTTTCTTATTTCGGCTATCAAAACTTATGACTTTTTTTTCCCCTGTCATTTTACCTAGCACCTGCGTTTCTATTTTAAAATTATCTTCGTCATTTTCTTTTTATATTAACGCTGGATATACATTAGGGCTATTATGGTTTCGTTTTCGTCTGTAAAGCAGGGACGGACTGATACCGTAAGCAAGGTAACCATTGCATCGGGCGCCGTCTTCGAAAGGATTTTCTTTGGGCGAAAGTAAAGGGGAGCGCCTTTTTACGTTTGCAGGGATAGCGCCAAGTACCCTAGTCCTCCCCTTTTTTCTGTAAATAACATTCTTCTAATATCAAGGTTAAAGCACGTACAGAACGATTAAAAAGCAATCTAAGACAGGAGCTTCGAAGCTCATTTGAAGATTTTTTTTTAGTTTCTGAGTTCTAGCTACTTTGAAATAGCATTTTTTTACCATATATATTCCTTTACTTAGAAAGTGCTGGAGAACGCCCACATGTTATGGTATCCATAAATTAGCCAGACAGAAAATTTCAAGCGAAAGAAACAAAGCTATCCATTTTAGAATTTGCTACTTTAAGAAATGTTTAGTGTTGCAAAAGAAGACATTAGTAAAATTCTACTTTCCTCTAAATTGTCATCAGCACAGTTAAAAAAAAGAAATATTTATCACGCTAAAACGCATTTTTGCGTAACGATTTCCATTGCAAATTGTCTTATTTATATGTGTGCTACTGTATTTCGTGTTATTAAAGCAAAAGAGACAGAGGGGATGTAGAATAACGTTTAATATTGCAGACAGAAATAATGCAAAGATATTATTTTTGTGAAGCCTGTAACAAACCTAGAGTGCATATCAAATTCAACTAATCAGTTTTTCTAAACTCAATACTCGTCTTCTCATATGTTAACTTTTGGCACACGTTTGCGATATAGTGTACCATATACAGGGTGTACTTAATTGTAAGTGTGCACAGCTGAAACTACTCCTCAGAATCTTACTAAATTACCTGAATGAGATCATGGGAAAACGATTAATATGGAAGAAAAGTAGTTAAAAAAATCATCACCAGATGGCGTTTCACGCTATTTTAATGCGAACAAAACAGATAAATGCAAAGAATATTACAAATTTCAAATGACTTTGTAGTGTAATTGCAAAGCATGTTCAATGAGGTTGCTCTTATTCGCAGCCAACATCTGAAATCTTACTACGGCATATTCAACTACTGATGGCAGTGTATAAGACAATATCTGTTCATCAATGCTCTTCCATTCTGCTGGGCTGCACACTCAACGAACTTGTTGTTTCATATTTCGCTATCATTTTTCTCAGCTCCATAGGGCTTTTTCGAATTCCTTTTAATCTCCAATATCGAAGCAAATCACCAGTGCAGAAGCGTCGTTTTGGTAAATCCACTATATAACCATTCTCAAGCGGAGAGAACTGTGAAGAGGTTTTGACGTAGATGCTTAATACACTTGCATGGCGGAAAAACTTCCGTGGTATCAGGAACTGTGGCTTTGTGAAACGCCATCTGATGATGATTTTTTGAACTATTTTTTTTCGCCCACACGTAAAACTCTATAAAGACTTCCTGCAAATTTTAAATCACGGCGACCAATAGTTTGAAAAAAATGTTAGCTTGAAGACTCTGTACTTTTAGTCTGATAGCCGAAATTTCATTCAAGTACAATGCCATTTTATTAAGGCCCTAATACGTTTCTGCACCAACTGACTGTTTTATTTCTCACGCATTGGAAAATAGATGGGGAAGTCACATTGATTTATTAAACAACTTCTTTTTGTAACCGAAGTTTCATGTTTAAGCGCCATTCAGAACATTGACCACAGCAATTAAAGCAACCAACTAAACGTTCGGATCTTGTTTTCACAAGACAGGCTTTCAATAGCGAGTTACAGTTACCGTACTTAGCGAAATTACTAAGAAACTGCTTACTCGAAAGTGTAAGTGAGTACATTGACCACAAAAAAGCGCTGTTTCTTGGGCATTGGAATATTTTGATTGGCATCCGAATCATAAAACAAGTTTGGTGTCCCTTGATGTCGACTCAATTGAAAAGACGCAATGTAAAGGCAAATAAGATGATCGACTTCGTCATGACTGTAAAAATGGCGGTTTGTCTTTTCCATATTGCTATGGAAAAGAAAAAGAATGTTTATTGCATCTTATCGAAAACTGTATTTTAATATTCGAAACTTTCTTTTATTTTTGTGGTATTATTTTATTATTTTAAAGGAGCCCTATTTAATGAGATTGCACTTGCAGAAAATTCAATTAAATCGGAGTCGATAGCAGCTTTCATTACCCCTTTCTACTAAAATTAATTTTTATTTATTTTAGATTATTTTTTTTGTAATTGAAGACAGTAATACGATAAAAATAATATTGCGAATTTTCAAAATAAGCATATTTAAACGTGTTTTGATTTATCTATTTCTTCAGATTTTATGATTCTAAATGCACAATCAAAAAGTTTTTAAGCTAGTAAACTCAGACTTCTTGGAATGCTAAATTTGTTACTAGTATATCATGTAAAATTTAAGCTCCGTATATAAAAAAATATTATTTTATCTTCATGTGGTTTTAATTTAAAAGATACTTTTCCAGAAAAAAATCTCTTTTATCAACGTATTTGGCATATTTTAGGAAATTTCGAAAATATCTCAAACTTTATTTTATTACGCAGGTAAATATCTTACAGCTACATTCACCAAACGCTAAGGCTTTAAGAATCAGGTAACCTGAATGACCAGTTTGATTCTCAGAGACAACGCGGAAATTGTATTGGTCAGGTATCATGGTAACTTTTGTATTTGGCATGATGAATACCATTTTGCCCAGCTGACCTTCGAATTTACTCGACGGAATAAACTCCCGGGTTTATTATTTGAGGAACACGGTCAATAATATTGTTACGAATTTTTGGGGTGGTCTACTCTTGGGGGGTTAAATGCAGTCTAAAAATCGTACTCTACGTGTGAAATAATTAAAATTTGCATTTTGTAGCATGAAAATCGGTTAACTAGAATGCGATGTAAGGAGTTTTGAGTGTGGCGAGATTTTAATAATGGGGTCTTAGTGTTTGCTTTCCTGTATTGGTATTGCACAATAACTTGAGTATTACTCTACTGCGCAATCAAATAACTGGAGACTTCCGGAAAGTACTACTCGACGAGAGTCGTCGAATATTCAAGTAACGTCGGCGAAAAATATAAAAGAGCAGGTCGGTCCAGAATATTTTCGCTAAGCTCACTGCATTATGCTCTGCATGTGTGCTTTTGTGAGCGATCGACTGGCTTGTTTTGAAAAGCTTATTTTTAAATGCGGTTTGTGAATACTTCATTGTTGTATGATGAGGTGCATATGACAGTTTTCATCGAGAACCTTCACTGAATTTTAGCCTGTGAAAGGATTTTATTGTATGAGAAATACAGCGTCTGAGAAAGCTTCTGTGTACTGTTATAAAAGTCATTATTGCTTATTAATTTCTATGAACTGTGTACTGAAGATTGTTCGTCGACTTTCTAAAACCATAAACATTGTTAGTCAAAACGAGAAAAAATCAGAGTTGTGAAATCTCTCAAATTCATAGGCATATAAAGAGCATTACTTGAGTCCTAAATGTATACTCATTAACGTTTCTCATTATGCCTACCTATTTAGGTCAAAGGTATCAGTATCTGAACGTTTAAGCTTTTTCTTTGCAACATTGGAATTATTGACTCATGTGTGAACTTGCTTTATGGGCATCCCTGTCCAAAATTGTGCTCCTTCACTATTTTTAAAAAAGAGAAGCACAATTGTGCTAAAAAATAATAATAATAGCAAATAATAATAATCATTTTGAAGATATTTATGTGACGTTCATATTCATACAGGTGTGTTGGTAATTGGGTAATTTGGTGTTTTGAATTAGTAATTATTGACACCCCACAGAATAGCTGTTTAAATAAAAATTTACATTTGGAAACTGTACTCTGATTAGGTAGCAAGAAAGTAGATTAAAAAAAAAATGTTTACGGGGATACATGAAGTTGCATAGTGTTACGAATTTTCGGTCTGAACTGCCTCCTGGCTGCTAAAAATAGTTTAAAATCTTTATTCTACGAGTCAAATAGTTAAATTTTGCATTTTGTTGCATCAAAATCGGTTAACTAGAACGCGAGATACGGAGTTTTGGGTTTCCCCATTGTTTAACATAGCGTTTTCTAGAAATCTCGAGAAATATTGGTCCTAGGCCTTCGCTAATCTCACTTTGGGGACTTATTTTGCCCCCAAATTTGGCGATATTTCGCCAAAAGTTCAAGCTAGGCTACATTTAGGACATTTGACGCGATTTTTCCAATGGGGCTTCTAAAGTTGTTTTTTCCGCATTAACATCACATAATAGCTCTATATTACGGGCTAATATCTATATTACGGGCTATTACGTAATGAAAATTCGTGCTTTACGGGGATCTTTCGAGAAATAGTTTCTTCCAGAATTTTCGAGTAGCTTCTGCGACACCAGTACGCTGCATTGCTCTGTGAATTGTGCTATAGTTTGCATGCTTTTTAAAGTCTTGTTTTAAAGTGCTGTGTGCAAATTCTTCATTGCTGAGTCTTGAGGGACTGCTTACGATATCCCTCGTCAGTTTCCACTGAATTAGGAAACTGAATTATTCTCACACAAAATTAAACATTTCCACTGCCTGCGGAAGTGTTTCGTTTTGTGTGAGAAATACAGCATTTTTGAACGCTTCTGTACTAAGCGAGCTGTTATAAGCAGGTTACTGGCTTATTGTGATTGTTCGACGAAGCTCTAGAGGCAATAAAGTTCTTGTTCCATCCTGACAAGTGGACTCTTTACTAGAAATTTCTACACCTACTGGGCTTTAGAACGACGGACTCAGGAATCGAGAAGAGTTTCCTGCAACAATAGCTATGACTGGCTAAATAGTCTAAGAGCCGCCACGAGACTCTGATAAGAAACTCTTCGTTCCCGGACTTTTGTCACTCAAATGACTTGATTGTGGCGGGAATCTGTGGCTGAACATTTGGGCTTTGGCTAAAAGGCCGATGTTAAATGTCTAGGTGGTCCCAAACGCTAATTTTTGGACACTGAAGGAGCAACTGTCAATAATTGGGATAGTGATAGTTGATGGTCTTACGGTATAAACTTTCCTTAAATTCTAACTACAGCTAGAGTCTTAAATGCAGTATCTTGTAAAATTATATTTTGCAAAACTCGTTTTTGTCTTATAAAAGTAGACTATACATACTGATGATTCACAAAATTATTCATAATGTACATTCTTACAAAATTACCTTTTCTCACGCCAGAAAGAAGAGTGGCATAAATATTTCTTACCTTGAAAATCCTATTGTAAACACTCAAATAATTATCCACTTTATATCTTAGTACCTTTTCTCGTACATTGAAAGCATTTTTATCCTTTTTCACTCTAAAGAACAATCATAATATATTACCAAACAAAGATTTTTCTATTTTCTAGCATAATGCGGAAAAAGAAGCAAAACTAATTTTAGAGTACTGATCTTCAAGCAGAGTATTATAGTCAAGTTCTATTAAACTCTGTCTGGGGTCAGGTTTTCTAAATCGTATATGTATAGCATGCAGATGTGTAACATAGGGTGTGCTACGCAAAGTACAGGAAGAGTTTTCTATACGAGTGCATATTTGGATTGCAGTCGAAGAAAATTATTTAAAGCCAGTTCGTTTAAAAAACTCTCTAAAAAAAAATATTTTCAGTATATAAGCTATATTTTTATGTTACTTTATTGGATACACATAGTCAAACATTAATCTTCTTTATTGCAGTCTATTTTCTTAAAATATTGAAATGAAATTGCTGATAAATATTACAAAGATCAAAACCATGTACATTAATTTTTCTCAAATTTATTTTGTGTATAACCCCTATTTCGCAGATCGAAAAGTGCTTTAACTTTAACCAGCTGTAACTCGCTGAATTTTGGTCATAGAAGGACGATTTTTTAAAAAATTGTGCATGAAATTGCATAAAGAAAATTCTTTCTATAACTGATAGAAGCGGGGGACCGTGTAAAAATTTAAATTTTGTAATTTTTATAGGAATTGATTTATTGACTTCAGTTTTTTTATGATATAATAGATTACACAATTTAAAGTATTTTTAGAGCTGTAACTGTGTGTCTCTGACTAGCGGTTTAGGAAATAGCCATTGGGCACCGTTAGCGCACTGGACACCCTATATATATATATGTAATGTATAAAAAGATAATTTGGGTTTTACTAGTTTGGGTATTGTTCAAACCGGTACTTTCACTGTAAGTTTTGCTTTCCTGTCATACTTGCCACGCGCGCTCTGGAGCTATGTTTTATTTATTTTGTTATTTGTCAGACATCAGGCCGTCGATTCTGAGTTCTTTAGATGTACACGTGTCCCCACGCCCTTGTAGCCCCGGATGCGGGTCATGTTGGTAAATGTGTGTGGTTCGATCAAAGATAAGAGAGAGGCGGAGTTATGTCTTCGAAAACCACGTGGTGTGGTAAGCGTAAATACTCCCGCACATCGAAAATCGTCAGACTTCTGCCACTGGAACTGCTTAAAGAGTCCACGCTGATTCTTATACCCGTCTCCCCTCCCCTCTTCTCATTCTAAATTGTAACTTAAATGTAATGTTCAATAAACCATATTACCTGCCTTAACTCTGAAACTTTACTTGAAATATCTGACGTCTCATATATATTATATATATATACTTATATATATTATATATATATATTATATATATATATATTATATATATATATACTTATATATATATATATATATATATATATATATATATATATATATATATATATATATATATATATATATATATAATACATGTATATATACAAACACGTTTTCATAAAAACCTTAAATGGTGCTTTTCTTTAGACGTACGTTTTAAAAATTTCAATTTCAATAAATATGTGTGAGTTATTTTTTTAAATGTTAAATCAATTTTTTTTTAATTTTGTTTCTGTAGCAATCATATTAGTTGGAAGTTTTGCGTGTTCACACTTTAAAACAAAATTTTCTGAATTCCGAAAACAGTTTCAGAATTTCTTTAAGAAACAAAAATTGTAAACTGTAAGCAATTAAATCATTTATGAAGTATCAATGGCGATTGTGAATTCAGTAATTTTGTAGGCCATAACATCTAAATGTTGAAGCTCAGAGTTGTCCTATTTGTTCGCTGACCTTTATTTAACGATTTAATTTTGCCCAATAGGAATTTTTCGGTGTTGTTTACATTATTTGAATGTAAATTAAATCACACGTATAAATGTTTGATGTTTGTCTGTGTCTACAAATATTTCCATCTATTCAAATTAACTTTGAGTAATTCAAAAATATTTTTAGTAGATCATTACTCCAATTTTCTAAATAAACTGCTGGTAATTTTTATCTTTTAGTTTGATATCCACACAATGTCTCTCATACCAAAAAAAAAAAAAAAAAAAAAAAGAAAACTTCAAAGGTATAATACAATTGACTTCCTTAAATATATATATATATATATATATAATATATATTTAAGCTTATAAAAATTTATAATTGAGTTTAATAATAAGTTTATAAATTTATAATTGAGCTTATAAATTTATAATTGGCTTAAATATATATACATATTTAAGCTTATAAATTTATAATTGAGCATTTCGCAATATGTGAGCGGAGCATTAGCTAAGTCATCCACGAGTTTCGATCTGGGTACCAGTAAAACTCACAATTCTATTTTTCTTAACTTACTTCATTAGTGTTAAAGAACAAGAGTAAAAATTGAATTAAAACGCACGCATTCATTTATTACAAAGGCATCGCTGAAAGGAGGATCTTCCGCAATTTTTAAAACTTTCCAACAAAGTATAATAAATGTTTTTGATTCACTGTTTACGCTTTCGATTTGTATGTATCTCTGTCCTGGCTCTGTACGGATTCATATGAAACTCATATATTACCGCTATGAGCTATATCATGTACCCTATATGTAATCAAGTTTTATTTTATTTATTTTTTTTTTTCAGCTAGAACCAAAATTTTTAGATACATAATGAGCAGTTTGCCACTAAAGTGAATTTTGAAGACGTTTATGTATTTCAAGCTAAAGAAAAACATTTGTTATTGAATTAAAACATATACAGAGCGTCCCAAAAACACTAATCTAGGCTTTTGTTGCTTAAAAATTGATACTAGACTAAAAATTACCGAGCTACGTAAAAAAAGGGTACAGAATTTTATGATACTGGATAAAATTTTCTGAAAATTAAATACATGCGAAATTTAATTTTTTATATGGACCCCAAACAAAAAAGTTCCCAGTTAGTAAAATATTCCCTATACATTAATAAAGTGATGTACAAAGTTCCAGCATTTAATCATAAAAAAAAAACAGAAATATGTTTACACAAGGCTGGTGAGGGATTATATTTTACCAATAATAGTAAAAAAATATATGCAGTCTTTGCATTCTTTCGTAGTTTGTTTATTCAAGCCCCTGAAATATGATTATCCGAAGCCATTTTTAGGCTTCGAGATCCATAGAAAATTGTTTTAGCGTGTATTTATTTTCTTAAATCTGATTTATTTTAAATCAAATTGCTTAAATTTTGTACATCATCAGATTAATCAAGGGGACAATTTTACTCTCATGGAGAGTTTTTTTTTTTTTCCTACGGGAGCCGTTTAAAAATTAAAATTTTTATATTTATTTAGATTTAATCTGCAAAACATTTAATTAAGAATTATTAAAATCTGCAGGCAAATGGACCAGGTGTAATATTTTGGTGTTATGAGCACACTGTCACTATTACGAAAACACTATAACCGAGTCAGTTTCATTCTTAACAGTGTTTGCGGTTAACAGCATAAGCAAAACTCAATGGAGGAAAATAGCATTACTATACACATTTTAAACCAAAAATCTGAATGCTAATGGAATTCCATTAAGCACGTTATTAGGAGATGCCTTTTTTTTACTGCTAAATATAATGTTATTTTCTTCGCTATGTTTTCAAAAAAATTTTCCTCCATAAATAGCGTTTCGTATATGTCGCTATATTCAAGGTTCTTTTTCTTAATTCGGTATTGCTCATGAATTTTGTTTTTAAGTGCCATAAGCTGATGGACCGCAGGTGCGCATAACTTCCAGAACATTGAATGATTCAGAGGCAATCAAAGGGTTAATATGAAACTGGTTTCACGTCAGGCTGAGAAGAAAAATCTGCGTTAACGATACGCTTATCCAAGTAGTAGTGTCATGATATGTCAATTTTGTTCAATAAAATTGATCGTTAAAGGTGAAGCGGCCGTATATACTCTGCAGGTTGCTCAAAAGGGAAACTATTTAATAATTTAGCTTACGTCATTTGCTTTGCTTGCCGAAAACAAAAAAATTCTCATGAACTAAAGCAAAACCTTTTTAATTATTTCACTTGAACTATAAAGATTTCTTTCAATGTCCTGATCAGCTGCTGACTGTGATTTTGACCAATATAATAGCAGAAGATACTGGTCATTCCATTATGAGGGTGCTTAAAAGAACTGCCAAAGCTTCTCTTATGTGTGGTCTCGTAATTTTGAGATAATTCTAGATGAAAGACCTAAACCCGGGATAGGCACCCTGTGAGATACTATTTGAGCATGGAAGACATTGGAACAAAACTACGAGTTTTGCGTGCGCCAGCTTCTTTTAGCGTACACGAACCCATAGCACTCTAGTTGAGAAAGGTTGTCAGTACCAGAAGTGCTGCAGTTTGGCTTAGCTTTAATTTCAGTGTTCTCATGGTAACCGAATTTAATCTAATGGGCCACTGCTGGACACGAATTTGAAGTAATGGAACTAATTTTAATTGAAATGAAATCTCCAAAAATAAATTAATTAATAGTGAATGCATTGTTATTAAAGGCAATCAACAATTTGTAGTGCATTGGTCTTAGCTATCTTCATCCGTTCTTAGGAGAAACGTCATTGGAGTATTTTAAGCTTAATCTGAGTAGGGGGGGGGGGGAAATGAGGCTACATCTTTCTGTAAAAATGTTGCAGCAAATTTACCACAATTTTATTGTGAAATTCTGTGCATCTTAGGGTAGGGTGGTCAACAACCCCTTGCGTCAACATTCCTTGAATTTCAGTAGTTCTTCCATTATAGATGATCGCCTACATTTTTAAAAAAAATATAATATGTTCCACAACACCTGGAAAACATTATGGCTTTGTTTTAATTGATGTTTTGTGAAAGTTAGGAGCGTTGCTGTAAAACTTCGACTTCTCCTATTAAAATATTTTTTCCCTGAAAACTAAATGTAGTACAAAAGAACAAGCTACGTATTTATAAAGTGTGCAAACAGGAAATATATTTTTCTTATTTTTTAAAACTCTGTAGTACTTGTAATTAGTTTTTAAAAGTAGGATGCCTATTTGCCCCACAATTGGGGCAAGTGGATCATTACTTGGCCGGGCCAGTTTTGTTGATGATCATGATCCAAAACAAAGTCCTCTTATACTATATATACCTCTATACTCTACCTCAAAAGATATTCTATTAAAACTATGCAAACCAATACTTTCCAGCAGGCATCTTACGGTGATGTTCCAAATTGATATTTCAGGATACAATGTATTTTGAACTTCTTTTTAATATAGGCTACTTGTCCAACTATGACCAGTTTAAATATTTTTGGCCAGCCCTAAATTACAATTTTTTAAGGTAGATGACTATACAGACTAGGCCAATTGAAGTTTTAGATCAGTTGTTTTATTAATCTTGTTACATTCGTATATGTTATTTTTCATTTTCAAATGTTTTGTGACAAAAACAAAACTGCAGTGTTGATGTGCTTTTATAAAAAAGTAGCTGCGTGCCCGTTCTTCGCACGGTAGGAAACGAAAATTTTCCTTACATGTGTAATTCGAATTTATTCGTGATGTGGAATCTTAAAAAGAAAAAAAAAAAAAAGCAAAATTATTTGACTCTTGACGTAAAGTTTGCGTCATGAGTACTAACTTGGTATCATTGCAGTATAATGACTCATAAACTACGTCAGTGTCATTCACTATCAAAAAAGTGGAAAGCTTAATACTTTGCAAGGAACTCCTGGCTTTCAAAATGTCTTATATCTAGATCATACCGTTTTTAGGTTCAAAGTTGTAGCATTAAATACCTAAGACACTACATGAAATGGACAACCGTTTATTTCTTTCCGAACATGTACCATGTAAGGAAAGTATTATAATCATGAAAAAATTCGACTTCGAGATTTTGATATATTTACACGTTTTGAGGTCTTCTGAATTCATTTAGGCTATTTTCAAGAGATGTTTTTAAAATAGCTGCGCACCCGCTCTTCATACGGGAAGAAGCGAATATTTTACTAAAATCATATATCTGCATGTGACAAAACATAATTTCATTTTCAAAAAAGTTCAAGTAGTCTCCTCTGTTGAAATTACTGCGGGATATATTAATGCAAATTAGAATTACTTTTCGTTTAGTTGGTTGTAAGACAACCGTGGAAAAAGTATAAACACCTTTAATTTCATGAAATATTTATTAGCATGCTATATCGTGATTTGTTCATATTACCCTTAGAAATCTAATAATACTACCTATTACGTACATTAATACTATTTATCTTAGCTTCTCCCTCTTCAAAGCTGGCTTAAACAGCTTAGATTATTTGGCCCCAATGGGATCTTTTGATTCTATGGCGATTCTTTGCAATTTACGCATTAGCATAAATAATGATAATTTCACATAATGGTTGCCATTAAGGAAACTCTCCATATATATTTAATTTATGCATAGTTTTATAAGATTAGCATATTTAGCGCCGCAAACCATTTCATCTTAACTTGGGGAGAAAATATCCAAGGGGTGCCATTTTATAGATCCATTTATCTAATATAGCGATATCTTATATATCCTCCATAGTCCTGTCTCCTGAAAAACATCAAACTGTGTAATCTAGAAGAGCTACTTATTCCCGCTTCAGTTGTAACAGGGCGTTAGAGTTGCAGAGTTTACAAATTTCACCCATTTTTTAAATTTATGACGTCACTGTTTAACTGCCGCAAAGGATACCCCGGTTTGCTGAGGGAGTTGATTTCGATATTTCGCATATTAGTTTTCAAACGGTATCATTAAAACTTTGCTTTATGTAGGACCGCTATGAAGGAACGTAATTGAACGTTAAAATAAAACTATACTCACAACATGAATGCATATGTTAAGCAGCACCTGTGCCATAATTAAATGCCAAAAATAAAAAAAGTAAATAGAAAAGTTTTAATATATCGCGCTTTAAAACGAACTTTGTAACTTTTAAAATGAACATTTTCATGTGCGTTAAGACATTTCAGTTTTTTTTAAATAAGCAACGGATTAAAATACCACTTCTAATAATAGTAATCGTGAATTTCTTAGTTTATTTTGTTTATTTCTACAGTAAATTTTAATCAAAATATCGTCTCCCTGTGTTGAAAAAAGATCGGGAATAAATGAGTTAAAATTGTGGCGTAATATTTACGTATCTTAAAGCATTTGACGTCATAGATCCTCACTTGCGAATTGAAATTCCGATATCCCATCTTAAAAACTCCATTGGTTGAAAAAAAAACCTTTTTTCTAATCCTTTTTGTGGCAGCAACCCAACATAAATTCTCGTGCCATGATCGCAATGTAATGAATGAGTAAGATCGCGTTGATGCTATTAAATTCTAAACATACGGTTGCATTAAAATTCGTAAAAAATCATCTAATTGACATAACTTTTTTATTTTCATTTTAAAAGAGGGAGAAAAAAATGTTTCACGATTTGCCAAAGTATCAAAAAGTTATGACGGATAGAATTCAAGATGCGACAGTTTTAAAATTATTTTACGAAAAATTCGCCAAAACAGATGCTTAGTAAAAAAATTCCTAAAAATCGGTAAATTATGTTACGTATTCAGAACAAACTGTTTTTAAAGGAAAATTTTCTCCTCTATCCGATGATACAAATGCTGTTTTGCTGCGAGCTTAATGTCCGCCGTTATTACGAATTAGGTGAGAAAAAACGCGAAAAATCGCATAAAACATAAAATAAAAAAAATTCTAGGTCGAATTTTGAAAAAATCGCTTCGAGGTGCACAACTACATATTTACATCTTCCCGAGTACCAAATTGTGTGTTTCTAGGTATAGCCGTTTGTCCGTAACGCTGCCGACACACACACACACACACACACACACACACACACACACACACACACACACACACACACACACACACACACACACACACACACACACACACACACACACACACACACACACACACACACACACAGACACACACACAGACACACCCACAGACTTCTTTTATAATAAGTAGAGAAGATAAACAATGTTTAAAAATAACATTGGATTTCTTAAAAAATGTTGCAGGTGCAGTACTACATTCACTTACTCCACCTTACCCTGTTCCTGAATCTAAAAAATTTTATTAAAAAACTATTTCAAATAAATCAGCGATCATTTAACTGGAATTTCAAAATAAATCTGCTTTTATCCACTTACCCAACCAAATTCCTAGAACTAGCCTTGTAAAAAATAATAGCTAGTGGCCTAATTATCCAGCCAAAAGTGTAAGTGGGGCATTTTCACTGAATTTCTTTATTATTTTTCTCACAATCTAAAACTTTGATTGTTTGCTAATATCTCCATATTCAGAAAGGCAACTGTTGTGAGATCGTGTGATTGATTCTTTTTAAATCTCCTCCTGTCTCTTACATCAGGAACAATATGTTAAAGTCAAATTATGTTAAAATATTGCCCCCCCCCCTTACCCTATTTTTAGCAGTATATAAAGAAAATTATCTTCCCTCTTGCATAGATCAAATGATCCATATAGATGTCTAAAGAAGTTTATCATTAACCTTTTTTCGAATGACAGAGAATTTCAAGAGGAACATAAAGCACATAGCAATTTAAAGTTGTGTTTTTATGTAGCTATTGTTAATCACTTCAAAATAAGAACTTATTAATTGGTGCATGAAGATAGCTTGTGCAATATTGCACAAATTTCTGAGTCATTTGGATATGTTCTAACATTTCTAAATATTTTACAAATCCTATCGAGGCACCCTGTATTTTGAGATTTAACTAAAGTAAACTCCATCAGGAAATAGAAAATTTTTAAAAAGCAAATTTTTACAGGTCTTTTTATAGAACTAGAATATTTTTAAGGGTATTTTAAACATTATTAACATATAAGCACCTGTAGACATAAACTCTTAAGTGAATTTTTTTTCCCTACAGCTTTGCTTCGCGGCACGTTTGATAATAATTATAATATGATAATGCAATTGTGCGTAGTCTCAAAATTAAAGTGCTCTCAATTATCCTTAAATTTTCTGAAAGCAATCGGTCCCAGTTACTTTGAATAATCAAAGTCCCGCATATAGGAATGGCTTCGAAAAAAAGGGGTGTCTCATTTCACAAAAATACCGTAAAATATATGCCTTCTCTCGGAAATTCCTAAATAGTAATATAAGAAATACGCTTGTCTCGTTTCTCTTAACCCTTTAACGCGCAGTGATCCCGCTCTGGGATCACCGAACTCTGACGTTTGGACTGTTGCCTGTCACGAAGAATAGATTGGATTTCTATCAAAATAGTTGCGGGTGACAGAGCTCCACGAGAATTCTTTACTTTTTAGCACTTTCCCGTAAAAAAAGGGTCACGGTTGTTTTTAACAGCACTGACATCGGCTGAAATATGGAAGAACGCGAGAACAGCTGGATAGATGGCCCAATGCTGAAAAAAGGGCAGGCGTTGCCATCGCTCGACTTAACTAACAGCAAGATGGCGGACGATCGAAACGTTCATCGCGTGCCACAGATCTAGAGACCCTTTTTTGACGCAGCTGGCTGTGCGCGAGCACAGACAGGTGGCGGATTTTCGGTCTATTGATTGGGAAAGCAGCGTGAAATTACAATATGAGTTTCAATCCTGCGGGATTAGGTTCGCAATCCCGCGGGACCAGTCCCGCAAATATTTATGCGGGATCCCGCAGGATCCCGTTCCCGCGGGATCGAGATTGCATTCCCTAGTATCCATCCTTAGTCCTTTAACATTTTAATATCAATGTTACCAGTCACTTTCTCCTAAATTTGGAGCATTCCCGAAATACTAATTAAAAATTATGTTTTTCACTTGAGTTTTGATGCCTAAAACAAATTTCATACTTAGCAATTTTTCTTTAAAGTATAGGCCACCAAAGAAAAGAATATAAATGGGTATGATTACTTAGTTTTAGATCTATAAGCAATAGAAAAATATGATTTTTTCCTTTACTTATCCCATGCAATAATTAAACAGAATTCAAAATGCTTTAGAATAAAGAAATATGTATAAATTTTGAATGTTCAAGGGGGGGGGGGGTTAAAGCATGATACGGGGACCAGTATCTAAATACTTAAAATTTTTCATATTGTGTGTGATGTTTATTATTATTATTATTATTATTATTATTATTGATATTTACTATAAAGTTCTTTTCCCAAAAGATGAGATTTTCTGTTATAATTAAGCTTTTAAAAGTCTTATTGAAATGCTAAAGTCTGTCAACATTTTCCACAGTGGGCGACTGAACAGTCTCTGTTAGTCTTCGACACTTGTCAAGTCTTCGACTCAGTCGACAACGTCAAAAGAGTCTTGTTTATCGCAACAAATATACAGTCTTTTAGTTCATCCCTGATGCTTACTGAAGAAGATAGCTGCTTACGGAAAGAAAACGACGTATTTAATTAAGGCTTTAAATTCTAGTGATCCTCTTTGTGAAATTAAAATTTAAAGAATGGATTTTTTCTTAAGCAGAACTCGTAATGTGAATCTCTGATGAAAAACTAATATAATCGATACTGCAAATGACCAAGATGAATAATTGTTTCTGAATGCCGTTTATCAAATTGCTTGCTTCATTTTAAATAGGAATATAAAGCTTCATTAATCAATATAGCCCTTGAGACTTAAAAATATGATTTTGCGTCCATTATTAGTGTCAAGATCCCTCTTACGTCTGTTATGCTTTTTGTCAGCTGTAGATGTCTTTGTACCCTGCACTTTAAAATAATGTTCTTTCTTTTCGTATGTATAGAACAGAGATCATTGCTCTGTACTCTGTTGTTCAAATTAAGGTTCTGGGTTCCTTTCAGGAAGAGCATTCATTTCTGTCTTATGAAGAGTCTAATCCTTGAAATGCAGTATAATTTGTACAAAGATACCCTATACTCAGTAGTAATTGCATCCGCTTTCCATGCCAGAAATACCGTGTTATAGTTTGCAGATAAATTACTACCTCCGTTTGGTTTACCGTGCGAATATCTGAATAAACACTACACAAAAACATGAAATGGAAATGCGAAAACATTTCAAAAATTTCCCCATACTCTAATTTACTTTCTACCTTTCATCTAAAGCACGGCTCGTGTGTTCAAAAACATTCATTCTCTAACTTACGTTCACGACAAAAAAAGAAAAAAAAACCCAGGAGATTCATTCTCGTGCATTATAATTACGATTTCATCTAACTAAGGCTGGAACTTTCTGCGTGTGACAGCAGCGTAAACTCTCACCGTAAATACGGAAATTGATGCTCTCGGGTATTGCAACGAGTTTCTCGTTTCTTGTTTCTTCTCTTTTCTGCGCTGGGACCACGTTCGTAAACTGGACGGGTTAGAGGCCGCGACAGAGGGTGAAAAAATCCTCAGGTATCTGCCGACCTTCTAACTACGGGAGCGATTTCAAGGTCGCTGTCTTGTATACACTCGGGCTGCTTGAGTTGAGAAGATAGTTCAGATGCTGCTGTTGTTTCGTATAGTGGCAGAGACATGAAGGGGCAAACAATGCTTGGGGTTCTGGTGTTGCTTGGAATTTTAGTGTTGATGGTGGGGCATGGATTTGCCCAAGAGGCTGGCGGTGGTAACGTTACGGTGTCGAAGGAAGATGACAATGTGGAGTCTTTTGAAGAAGTGGAGAAGAACTTCAAGAAGGCCGTGGGAAATTTGATCAAGAAAATTTTACCGTACATTATGGAAGGAGGTAGTAGTACCGATGTTTCTGGGCCCTGTAAGTCTAGTATCATGAAGATCATTTCAGGAGTCCGGCAGTTGAGGGAGTGGGCAATGAGATGTAAGTAGTATTTAAAAAAATTATATATTATAACAAAGATAATAAATTATAATATATTAATGGTTCCATATATTAATATTTTTAAATGTTTTCATGTTCCCATTTTATATCGTTAAGGTTCGGAAGATATATTCCTGAAACTTTGAATGTTTGGCATTTCAAAATAATTTTACATCTTTTAAAAAAACTATTCGAATGTACATCACATTAATATTTAATTGATTCATCTTGATTTTATAATTTTTTTTTTTCTTCTGTTCCGATTTTCTCAAAAGTGTATACGTTAAATTTTGTAATATTCTGGATGAACCATTAAACTAAGATTTTTTTTATGCTTTAGAACAAACCAAAAAGTTATCAAAGAATTAAATGAAGAAACAATAAACTGAAATAAATAAATGCATTTTGAAATTGGTTATTATCTGCTACCGAAAATACATAGCCCTACATATAAAATTATAAATTAATACAGTATTTATGTAATTAATATAAAAAGTAAGGGGGAAATGTGTTTAAAATTCAGATTTGCCTATAATTATTTTTATAAACTGGTTCCCAAATTTTCTAGTAGCAAAAGTAATAGCTTAATCTACTATTATACCATAGCTAAATCTAATTAATAGCTTAATATACTATTATACCATTTACTGAGATCATTCTCACGTTATCTCAGTCTAAAATTGTAAATTTCAGATAACCATTAAAAGGAATATTTTTTAAAGATATATATTACGTGAAGTATCTGCATATGTTAAGCAGTTATACATATATCAATGAAACTATACACATAAGAAGGTTGTTACAGTTTGGAAAAAAATAAAAAATTCAGAACACTTCACTGGTCGAATAATTCAAAGGTACGAGACACACTTTTGGAATTCGGAAGTGACCTGGAAGAAAAATACCTCTGGGGGATGATAGAGATGAAACAAGTGATGATAAACGTTAAACTGAGAGCAAGAGGATAAGAGGTTAAGAATGCAGTAGAGTAAGCGTCGGTGAGATTTTTTGTTACTACCCGGTGAAAGCATGAAATCAGCTACTTGATTACATTGCTCGCTGAGCAGATTATTAAATTTGGGTAAGGTAAACTATACACTGTGTAAATGGGCTAAAGTCTGAACAAGTTTTGCAAGAATTTAATTTTTTTTTCTAATCGCAACAAAATGTTCGCAGTTACATTGTTTATAAGTCCTTGTACGTTCTGAATAATTCAGTTTTTTTAACGATATCCTTTTCGATTATAAAAACTTTCAACGAAACTTTACTATCATTTCAGAACTTCTAAAATAGCCGTTATGAACTAGTGCACATAAAAATGAAATTTTTGGCAATGTTTTGTGTGGTAAAGAATGTTTAAATATTTTTGTGTTTTTACACCATTATTCAATTTATCGATTTACTTCTGTTGAAACCCGTTTTTTAAACAAGTTTAACAAAGTACCAAAATTAATCATTTTGGCATTATTTATTTTCGAGAACCGCTTCCATAAAATATGTCCGCAGAGAAATATTTAGTTTAGGAGCACAATCTGCGGCTGATCGTAGTATACATTTATACATGATCGAAACGCTCGCATTAGGTATCGAGCATAATTTTAGATGTTTACACTGTCCAGAAACTTTGTTCTTTTATAATTTTACGATATTTTATCTTATTCACCTCTGCTCGCCAATAAATAATTAGTTGATAAGCTTCTGAATTAAAGGAACAAAATACATTTTAAATACATATAATATACATAACTTCTTTCAAAGTATTTAGAAATGGAGGAATTAGCTTTACGCATGTAATAACATTTAGGAGAGTATAATATATTTTTTTAACTGAGTTATTTTTTTTTTTCGTTTAACTATAATAACTAGTTCAATGCGTATAGCCACAGTCGTAAATTTCTTTATTTTCGCCTAGGGGGAAAATGCGTACTTTTAACATTCATAAAATATAAGTTGTTCCATTAATATTTTTAATCTAGATTCAATAGTGCATATTAGTTGTTAACACATCCGTAAAGACAGTTAAAGCATTATTTAAGTAATAACGAAAGATTGGCATGATAGCCGATCTCTGTATTATACAATCCACAATCCGAACTGTTATGTAAAATAACGAAAAATCAGTGACA
Organism: Cheiracanthium punctorium; assembly: GCA_038373885.1. NCBI lineage: Eukaryota > Metazoa > Arthropoda > Arachnida > Araneae > Cheiracanthiidae > Cheiracanthium > Cheiracanthium punctorium. Next base: position 442,992 of record JAWZYV010015337.1, read on the forward strand.
AAATTAACATGACATTGAAATCTAAAAACTATATAATTTATGTAAAAATTTGTACATTTTCGTTCTAACATCACCCGTTTTTATTTTTAGACCACTTTATACCCGGTAAATTGTCCAGTCTCCTTCTTTCTCAATCATGTCTCTTTTGATGGATATTTCGTACATTAAGCAACTCGGTTCAAAAGAATCACGGTCGTTCAGTGAACTCGATCACGAGCGGCGCTATAAATCATTTTCATCCTCATATCTCTTAGAGACTTTTAGAATGGAGATTGATTTCGTTGACAAGCACAGAATTTCTAATTGCGAACTAAGTTTTGTGGGAGAGAAAAAAGTACGCCCTTTATACAAAGAAGTTTTTAAATTAAACTGAACTAAATGGTTTATAAATGAACTGGGTACATTTCGCATTGCATGAATTTTATAATTGCTCTATACAATTATAAAATAAAATGAGGGATATGGTAAAAAAGAGACAATAACTCTACAGAAAAGATTTTCGATTATAAAAATTCAGTCTTTTTGAGGATTTTATGATTGGTAATTTAAACAAGTTATTTATGCTTCTTTTGGTGTATTAATTCACATCTGTTAGATAGCCAACTAAATTTGCAGTTCTCAATCGTATTGTTTTTAACGTAGTATAAAGTTCCTCGTAACACTTCTATGTAAAGATTTTTATCAGCGTCGTCGCAAGGTGTAGTATTGCTCCATTAGAAAACTATGGATGAACTGAAATAACTGGGATTTCTTTTGCGGCAGTCAAAAACGTGACGCCATAAATTGAAAATTGTACGAAACTCATAAACTCAAACTGATAAACCAAAAAAGAATTACGTTATACGTAAAAATAAATTCGCAATTTGTGTTATTCTAAATACCACTTAGATATTGCGCAGTCTGGCAATTTTTCACGAGATTAAAATAAATAAACTATAAACTATTTTTTTTCTACTGAACTATGCACGATTTAAATGTTTAAACTGAGCAAATTTAACATTTCGTATGAATTGTTTTCATGGTTGGACACGCGCATGATCTTTTAATATTTTTAGTTATGCAATGGCAACAACAGATTATGAATCTTGAAAGAAACGGCTTATTAGGAAATTGGGAGATCTGATAGGATATACCTAACAGTTAAGAAAATTCATATTGACGACATTATATTTATTCTAACGGAATCGCATTTTTAATGTATGTTATCATAAATTTATTGATTATCGTCACTCTGATGCTCATACATTTGTGCAAATGTTCAGTGAGCAATGTGACTAGTCAATTGTTTCGAAATTAGTTTATTCCGCGATGAGGCTGATTCTAATTTAAAGAAGAACTAAACTTAAAACCTTTGATGAAGTCGAAAAGTACAACATATTACTTTGCATACAGTCTGATCTGAAACTTTGAAAAGTTTTGCATTCCTCTGCATGAAAAAAAAAATAAAAAAATTCATCTCTACGTTTTAACTGCCGTATTTAGATGAGCGCATGTAAGAGCGTATGTAAGAGCACATATAATAAATATAATACTAGTATTATAAAAGTTAGTCCGGTCAGGGATAAATAATATTGCTTTTTAAAACTAATTATGTTATAGCATAACACAGACTCACTAAAAGCATTATTTATTGAAAATACGGAATATAACAGCCCTTGAAGAAAGAAAAAATCAGATAGAAAATCCAAAGGCAAAACATAAGCGTCTAGCGGCATGTAGCATATTTAATCTTATAATACTCAAACATACTGATACGAAGTTATAGTGATTCTTCCAAAGATGCAATATCTCACGTCGTTTGTTTCACAATGCACATAGTAAAATAGCTTGTGAAGTGACAATCCTATTTTCATGTAATTTTTAAACTGTTTATTAGATAGCAGACCTTTTAAAAATCGGTATAATTTTTGAATTTCAATGTCATGTTAATTAATAATTTATTTTTCATAAACTTTCAGCTTCGTAAAACTTTTTATACTATCCAAAGCATTCTTTTCTACTCAAAGGAGTGAAAGAATGTTCATTACATTTTTTTTAAAACTTTAATTCGATTAAAGTGTTGGGCACCCTTTGTAAAATCATTTATAGAACTTTTTTTTCTACGGGCGGGCACTTGCCGATTAAGCAATGGCCACTACAACTGACTGAAAGTATTGTGGCCATTTTATTATGGGGGCACCCAGTGGGAGGCCAGAGTTACTCCCTATGAAAGAACGGACCCATGCGCAAGCCGGGATTCGCACCCAAGCCCAAAGCGTGATAGAATGGTTCTTAAGCCACTACACCACCTGAGTGGCCCTTTACAGAATCTAAATGTTTCCTTCCATATTTTCAACCTCTACGCTTACTCTTAGAGTCTACGTAAAGCAAAATAAAAGTAGACTGTTGCAATATTTCCACACCACTTAATTGGTAAAATATATATTCATGAATGCAGAATCACCTGATTTCTTTTATTCCACGTTTTCAACATTAAAAAAAAATTACTTACAATTCAGACAACTGAATTAATATTTATTGTGATATTCTACAGCCAGATTTTATTAAGAGATTGTCTATGTGCAATTACAGAGTTTAAAGGTGTTGTCATTTGATGTTTATCTCAAAGCAGACGTTAAAGATTATACAATAATATCGGATTACGCTTTATACTTTCCCTATTTGTCTATCTGTGTTTTTGTATAAAATCATGGAAAAGAATTCAGTGACGTCATTTTAACATAATCACGGCATTAACATCTCTACTAGAAGAAGATGATAGTATAATTTTATTTTCAGCCATTGTTTTCATAAAAATACTAAATTCAGCATAAAAATAATATAATCAGAGTTACTAGCAGTTCAATTGTTAAGAATACTGACAGCCAGTTTTTTGCTCAACTAAAAACACTGTGCATTCGCAGAGATGCTATTTTTAATATTTTTCCATTAATTTCGCAAAGTTAATTGTGTTTTCTAAGACATGATATAAACTTGAGACATGAAGGGTTTGCTGCAAAGAGGAAGTAGCTCCAATTACTCAAGTTTACTCTGAACTTTCGAAGACATGATAGGAACTTGAGGCATGAAGGGTTTGCTGCAAAATGGAGGTAGTTCGAATTACTCAAGTTTGCTCTGAGCTGTGGAAGACATGATAGAAACTTTGAGTTTGATGCAACTTGAATAATTGGAGCTACCTGCAAAAAAGGAGGTAGCTCCAATTATTCAAGTTTGTGCTGAATGAAAGAAAACCTTTGGGGGAAAACGTTTATATTGTAGAAAACTTATGGGGGATTCAGTACAAACTAAAACATAAAGAAAGGTTTCTTTTTTTCTACTGCAAGATCGTACATGTAAATCCGAACTCCCGTGGGATGCAACCACCTTCTTTTAGCTGCAAGCCTTTCATATAATTGATTTAAAAGGATGTACTTCAGGTGGAAAAAAGCATGAATTACTTATTTAAAAAGTTTAATGTGTCTTGGATGTGCCTTGCTTGTGACACAGGGAAATATAAATAATTTAAGATTTTGTCGGTTTAAAAGCATAATCATATACTGATGGAAATTTCGAAGGTTCACTCTTCATGGGAGTTTCCGAGGAGCAGACGGGTGATGATCAAAATGAATATAAGCTTAAAGAGGGTTTTTAAAAAAAATTCATGTACAGTTTTAACTGATCTAGAAAATCTGCATAATCAGTGAACCTCATGCGACCTTAACTCTTAACCCATTAGTGTGTAGTGTCACTTTTTCGGGAAGTTTAAATTTTAGAATGCTCGCTGTCTCGCAAAAATTTTGTAAACGTTTTTCAATTTTCTTAGCCTTAATTCACGAATATTGAAATCGTAATACCACAAAGTGACCAAGTGAGATGAAAAACTTTTTATACATTATTTTTCTAAAATAAATTATCACTTGCTCATGCCGTTATGTCAGAAATTATTTATTCCTATCATAACAAAAGTTTGGCGAAAGTTTCTCAAACAGTCTGAGCACAAATAGGATAATGACTTTTTTTTTCTCCAAAATCTGAGATAACTTTAAACTAATCGTCAAATGCATAACATGTATATTTAAAGCAAATAAGGTTATTACTTCAAGCAAATAAGGCATATAATTACTTCAAAGCAGTAGTATTTAAAAAAAAAAATCCATCCATATATATTGCGTTCAACAGTTTTTACTTGGAAAAAAGTAAGTTTCAATGTTACGATCAATCAAAAAGCTATTCTCCAAAGATGATTTTTTATCGATAATGTCGAAGTTGACATTCCACTTCACGGAGATTTCGAAGTTTTGATTACATGCTATAGTAGCAAAGTAGCAAAGTAGCAAGTTTTGTCATGCTAATATTCATGCTATGTCAGTAGCAAGTTTTATAATAAAATGACATCTACACTTAGGTATTTTTTGAGAACCAAGTTAATATTGGCTTCTACTTAGAATATTGTTTAAGTAGAAACTAAAATTAAATTAATATTTAAAGATCACGTGTTATGTTTCCGTCTAAACGAAAACGCCTCAAGAACTTAAACCCAGATTTACACTTTCACTTTAGCTCTTGACGGCATTTCGTATTTGTGTTAAAAGACAAACAAAATTAAAGAACCGCGGTACTTCAGAAATGAAACCTTTTCTTAATTTTCCCCATTGGATTAAAGAATTAAATTGAATCATAGGGCGTACTTGATAATTTTTTACTCTCTATGGAAAAAAAGAGAAAAACATCTAACTATGTTGAAATGCAGATGTTTCATCACTAAACCTTTACCTGTTTTAATATTATTACCGGAATATTTTATTTTATTTAATATTACATCTATGGAAAGAGTTTTGACTGGGTTATACATTAGACAGTGTTTAGTTATTACAGACAAGTTTTTTAATATTAATAATGATTTATTTAATGTGATTTAATAAAGTACACAAAAGCCTTACTTGAAGAAACGGATATAAAATAGGAAGAAAAAGATTTGTGCCTGAAAAGTTTACTTTATGTTGTAGTTTTTATTTCACTTTCTTGGTAGCATATGTGTTTAAAGGGAAATGCCAGTAGTACGTCAATATGTCAATAAACCATTTCCTTCTTAGTTTGAAAAGTAGTAATAATACAAAGAATTATGTAACTCGAGAGTATAGCTGGGGGGGGGGGCTACGAGAGTCTTGGGGCCCTCTCAAAATATGAATTGAATGTCAACAATCAAGTCTTTTTGTAACAAATTCGACATTATCTACATTTTAATCTTTTTGTGATAAATTCGACATTATCTACCTTTTGGACCCTGCCAGAAATATTTTTCAGGCTACTTGCTGTTGTAGGTACGTAACACCTTCCACTGCGAATCTTCCTTTCTTGCTGGCACATGTATTAAATGAAAATTCTAGTAACACGCGAATTTGTCAGCAAATCATTTTCTTCTTAGTTTGAAAAACACTAAGTATACATTCCGGGAATTACGTAGGTATACAATATTTTCATCAACTCCTGTCATAACATTGACCAGAGAATTTGCCATCTCAGCAACAACTTCCAAGCTGCATCTTTTAAAACATATAATTTGTAAGCAACTAAATCTATTCGTAACGAAATACCGGTATATCAAGCCATTTCAAAAATAGAATGAAAAAATGTATTTTTGTGTAAAAGCCTTCAAGTTTTTTTCTCCGTCGTCTGCGAGTCGTCATGCGTTTGAGGCCATTAATATGCATCGCTTCACATTACAACTTCTTGTAGTTAACCTTCCGCCGAAAACAAGGAGTGAAAGGTATACGCCATATCGTTGATAGGTAAATGCTCATGAATCACTTTCTAAAGCAAGTAAAAATTAAATAATTCTTCTCCACCTGACACATTTGGGTCAAGTGCACTATAATTCAAAGCAGGAAGTTTTCCCTCTCCTTCTCATTTTCATATGCTTTTGAACTGCTCGGCTGTATTTTAATGGAAGATATGGGAAGAAAAGGAAAACTGCACTTTTTTATTTAAGAGTTGATATGAAAACGTGAATTTCGGAATGTATTCGTTAATACCTTGAATCTTAAAAGGACAAGCATTGGGGACACAATAGGATGGTTATTTGGGCCTGGGACGTGTTAGCAAAGTTGTTGTTAGAAATGTCACAAGGTGGTTTTCGAAAGCAACGATGAAAACGGGTGAATCTACAGATACGAGACTATTTGGATGTGGAAATTTCAAAACTTTAAAGTTATTTTAAAAATCTGAAAATAAACAGGAAAATACTTCATTGGTCATAAAATACCAGCAGAGCTTAATAGTTTGTATTTTTTAGTACCTTTGCATTTGTATTATTTTAAAAGCATACATCACTGGCAAAACGGACATGTTAGTGACAGAATGGGCTAACTATAAATTAAGTAATAAAAATACTCATCTAAAATCCGTTTTAATAATTTACATGGTTTTTTGTTCATTCACGTCTCAGGAAGACATGCGGATGACATAATAACAGGTGAATGTGGATGATAAAAACACAATTTATATGCTCTTATCAGTTTACAAAACTTATAACTGTTATACACAATCACTATTAATTCACAATTTAATTACTTTTATGAGACATGTTAATGACAAGAACTAAAAGCACATAATTTGAAATTGAACTAGAATTCGTTCGGAATCACAAAATCTTTAGAAGAACAGATAAACGGATTTATTGACAGAACGAACAACTAAAAATGCTATTTTTCATGAGGTGTTGCCACTTTTTAAAATCAAATCTACCAGAGGAAAATAGTCTACATTTTTTTTTTTATATGTGGATGACACATAATCTTTGGGACAAATGTTTATGGGACAAACAAATTATTTTCTTCTTAGTTTGAAAAATAGTAAGTATACATTCCTCTACAACGGTACTAATCAAATCCTGTTATCATTTACACAGTGAATTTACCATGTCAGCAAAATACTTCCAAACTGCATCACTGCATGCTTACTGCAACACGTATTTTGTAAAAGAATTATATTCAATTTTTAGATAAGTTAACTTCATTAGCTTCTTTAGTGATTAATATTTTTTATATGTATGTATTCAATGCTAGAAAAAAATCTAGAATGTATATTATATATATATTTTTAATCTAGACATTTTATAATGGGGAATCTATACCTTTTCTTTTAGCATTAAATTTTTGAAGATAAGAATCTAACAATAATTAATCTGATTTTTTACAGTTCAATAGCATGAAAGTATATTTCTTTTTAAATCAAAATATCTTGTAAAAGTATTCAGAACTTGCTGATTAACATTATATATAATAACAGTCGAACTAATTAAACTTTTACAACTAATAGATATTTGATTATTTTAGAAAAATGTCTTTTTATTATTTTAATAAAAAGACTTTTCTAATAGAAAGATTTTAATAGAAAGAGTTTTCTAAATGGATCAGAAAAGTTAAAAATCAGCTAATATTTATAGTTGAAAATGTAATAATTTTGAAGTTTAATTAAAAATTTGTGTAAGCGTATTGTAGCCCCTTTCGCTTTAAAAAAATCCTTCTGCGCTATAAATCTATGAAGTTCTAGATTTTTATACATATTTAAAAAATAAAACTGAACTATCTCTTCCTGAATGAAAGTGTCACAAGTACAAACTATTGTTTCTGATGAAGAGTATCTACATACTTGAACTGTTTTCTTGAATTGTCTCTGACTGTATGTTATATTAAAATATAGATTCCATGTTTTATCTAGTTATAATACAAACCCTGCGCATTAAATTGTAATTTTTGTTAACAATTATATTTTAAAAGATACTTCATCAAAGGAAAAATGTATTTTCTAACACATGAACTTTCATATTTTTTACTAGTGTATTTTAAAAAGTTCAGTTTTAATATTTTACCTATCATTACTTTAAATTACCAGATATTATAAACTATAAGGTATTTATTATAAACTGCTCAAGTAGTAAAATCATGCTAAGTAATTTTTTTAATTCAAAGAAAACGGTACTAATTTTTCATGCTCCAAATTTCTAAGTTTAAATCTCACACAAAAGTTTCTTTATTAAATTTATTGAATAGATCATTTCAATTCAAATAACAATATTAAATTTTACTCAAATTAAGTGCTCAGTTTCTCGAGATCTTTTTTAATACGTCTTATCAGTAGTAATAATAAATAGGTGATTTCAGAAAGAAATTAAATTAATAAAAATCTCATCAAATCAGCCATTAAAAATTATTTACATTAAAAAAATAAATCAAAAAGAAAAAAGTAGAAGCGAAAAGAAAGAAATAAAAGAACGAACATTTTGTAAAATATAATTTACAGAGTGTCCCAGGAAATATTGATGTCGGTTTTTATTACGTAAATTACAAATTTCAGGATACTGCATTTGAGTAAATACAAACTTTATGTATGGCCGGCATAAAAATTCCCAATTATTAAAAATAGCCCCTACACTAATGAAGTGATGTACAAAACTTGAGCAATTTGTGCTGAAAAGTGTGAATACAAATATATTTGCTTTAAACTACTTTTTAAAGAAAAAAAAATCGAAGGAAAAAAATTCAAGTAGTATATGGTTTCATTTCAGGATATTACCCTAATTACGGAAGGAAACAATAATTCATGAATTAACACTTTTGCTATCGTTTTGTACTGTACAGTCTCTCACCATTCCTAGTTCAAAAGGAGTCTCATTCCTAGTCCTCTCCACAACTAGTTCAAAAGACGACTTTTGAACTATAGTTGTACTACTGGGAATGTTTGTTTAAGCATTATCTCCGACATTGTTTTATGATAAAAGGCTTAAATTTTGTATAACACCTTAATTAATCTATAGGGAACATTTTACTCACTGGGATTATTTTTTACAATGCTCGTACGAAGATTTAAATTTTTTTTAATTCAAAGTTAATCTCCTAAAAACTTTTATTGATTTCATAGAATGATACACCTTTATTCGGCATAAACATAGCATTCAAATATGCAGAATGCATATTTGAATGCTATGTTCTGCATATATGACAAATCTTTAATGAAAGAAATCAATGTTTTCGGGAGCTTCTGCATAGTATTTTATAGAAAAAATCTGAATTTAAGCACTTTTAAAGGTTTAATCAAGCATAAAAGTTTGTAAAATATATGCGATTAAATTCGAAAACGAATATTTTCAGCCAAATCAATCATAATAATAACTGTAATTAACAATCCATTAATTCATGACATGACTGAATCATGAAAAAAAACATTCTACCGACATGGATAATGAATTACCTTTTGAAAAAGTTTTTCTAGACAAGTCTGATATACAGAACGGGGATGCAACTTATGGATTAAATTAATAATAGATTTGTATTTCCGGTAGCAAAGCAGAAAATATTCATCGCAGGGGAAAAAGCAGCATTCACGCTAAGATCATGAACTACCGGATAAAATAAATAAAAAAGAAAAGTGGGAAATTAAAAAACAGGGAAAATAAATGAAAAAAATTAAATAAATAAAAATTCCCCGCCCTCTTGTGTCTGGTATTAGTCTGGGATCTCACCCTTTACTTCCATGTAGATGCGATATTGTGGAGTAGAAATACACCAAAAAAGAATAAGTTTATTTTATACTTTTTTTTCCCATCCCATTATCCTAAGATTAAAAAATTTCCTCCTGAAATAATAATATTAAATTGTGATTGTTGCAACGTTTAAAGCATTCTCTGCACTTCCTTGTACGAAGTAAATTTATAGACAGTGTTTTATCTCGACAATTTGTAACTGTGCTAAAACTTGCCAACCGTTGCCAATCTTTGTAAGTTTTGGTGAAATCGCGCCGAATTTGGCTGCAAAATTAAGTTTCTAAAACTAAAACTAGCTTCATGATATTTCTTATATTTGGCAGTCTTAGTATTTTCAAGTATCTTACCTCAATAAGTTTGAATAAAGCGCCTAAAAGTTTATGTAATTTAATAGGCGTAGGGTAAGTTGGGGTACAATGAAACATGCTATTTAAATCAATAGGATTTGTTACAGAAAGTTGAAACTCACACACATATTATACAGACACATGTTCCAGTTACTGATATGATTTCGAGATAATCGCATTTTTACAACAAGAGATATAGAAAGTTATTGGATTTTCACCACTGAAAGTAAATTTCATTACTAAAGGTAATTTTGTTTTGCCTCCATGTTTTCAGATGTATAATTATTTATTTTTCGAATATCGTGATCGCTATGGTGTGGTCATTATACTTTCAAAGTAAAAAAAGAAATACTAGGAATTAGTAAAAATTTGTTTTGTTTGTAGCCTCAATTTGGGGTACAATGAAACATGTTTCATAGGGGTGTTGCATTCAGTTAAATTAAAGATATTACTATTGATATTTAGACTGAGATCTCCATAAGCACATAAAGTTAACAAGGAATTGTTTTTAAATTGTTCTCTATCTTCTTCATACTCTGAAGATGGTAACAATCTAGATTGTCGTTCCAAAATACAAACATTACAGAATATGAGCTAGTCTCACATGACAGGTATGACACAAGCAGTATTACTCTAAATGATTATGTTTTAATCAAGTAAGGTGAACTTAAATGTAAAGAAATGTACTCTGTTGAGGATATACGAAACTTAAAGCCATCGGAATGCGAAGTTTTGTACGTAAAACGAGTAAGTCCAAGCTTCAAATTTGTTCATTCTTCGGAAATATATATTTTTGAACTCCAATTGTATCAAAACTACCATCTTCCGTTTTTTCAGGTAATACTGAAAGGGAAGTATAAATGGTAATTTTTAGTTTGATTTACGTAAATTTAATATAAAATGAAAAACAATAGACTAACCTCTAACAAAAGTATTATGTTTTCATCTCAAGCTATAAAAGTTTAATTAAATTTGTTTTTTCTCCATTTAAATTTCATATTTACGTCTATTAATGTTTATTATAAAATGATATAAAACGAATAGGCTGAAATTTTAATTTTGACTCCTATTACTTCAGTGTTTATGAAGCTTTATTAAGTTTTTCATTGTATCCCGTGTATACCAGGTACAATGAAATACTGTCGGCCTTCAATTTTTGCAATTTTTTAAATATGAAGATGCTATCTACAAACTCATAAAAATTCATTTAGATGGGGAAAAGAGTAGGTTAAAAGTGTCCATTAATTTTATTTTTGTACATGCAAATTTATGAACAGGAAAAAAAAGTAAATTTTGCTTCATTATATCCCAACGTCCCCTACAAGGAAATCATCTGGTGTCTACATCAGATGTTTTCCTTGAGTAATTCCAAGTTTTTTTTTTAATCATCTAAACTACTTTTGTAGAGTTAAATAGTCCTTTAAATGAAAGAAAAATATTGTAATGATTGTTTTATTATGAATCTCAACTTTTATGACATTTATATTCGTTAATTTTGTAAATATTTTGCATGTACATTTACTTCATAATTACCGAAATCATTAAACGTTTTCTTTTAGCTCGAGGTTTATAGAAGACTACGCGAATACCAATTTTTAATTAAAATATTTATTTTATTTTATTAAATATTATTTCAAAGTTGCTACTTGGAAAACAGTATTTTATTTTATTTTTACTTATTTATTTCTTAAACTTTCACGACAACTTAGGAAATCAACTTAGGAAAATTCATAAAAGGGAACTACATTTCAAATAATAGGAAACTTATTATTTAGCTTTGCATCAATTCATCACGATATGACTAAAGTTATTTTCTTAATACTGTATGGATGAATAAGATTTAATCCTGGTCTTAAAACAATAGTATTCTGCACTGCACAGTGATATAAGGAAAACTGTAGCACTCACTTTCATTGAAGAGTGGTATGGCACGATGAAATATTCCGATACATTTAATTCGAGAAAGTTACACCTTTCATAATACATAAATATATGAATGATGCATAAATAAACAAAACATTTTAATTGATAGTTTTATAGCAACGTTTTTGTTCTTCTTTGCGGTATGTGTAATTTAATTTTCCTTCAATTTATGTAGTTTTTCCATGTTTAATGCAAAATTTTGCTATTACTTTCCATTTGTATTGCTGTAAATACTTCGCTTTCAATTAATATCGTGACAAGGTTTATGATAATGTTGTGAATATGTAAGAAATAAAAATATGCATATTATTGCAATTATGCTTCTGATTAAGAATGGTAAATACGTTAGCATAATAAAAGAATTAGTATTGAACCGTTGAATGGGGATATTAATGCCTGAACCTTGTCACAATAGGTACGAGAATTATATAACATATTTCTACTGCTTCTCTTGTATTGATGTTGATTAAAAACATTGAAGTTACTGTTTTGATTCGGTCAAATCATCAAAATAAATTCTTCAGATAATATTTTCATTTACTTGCTTATTCAATCTTGTACGGTGCTGAGTAACAGGCAATATTAGAATTTTTCAATAAATAATTTAATCTGTTTGTTTGTACAGGTACGCTTTCAGAAGTCTAGAAAAAATATAATCGTTGCATTGTGTAATTTAATATTAATTTAAGTATTAAGACTGCCAAATATTAATTTAAGTAATTCGAAAATACAGACAAGTTAATATGCATAAAAAGACAAGATAAAGCAAATACAAGATTCAGACGAAGAAGAAAAACCATAAACATGCGTCTTTCGAAATCCTTTAGTGAACTTTTTGCGCTTAAAATTTGAATCTTGAATTGTGTTTGAGAGGTGTCGTATAATTATTGGTGATAAAAGCGCATACAGCAGTCAGAGTTAGTATTAATTTTTTCGAATATTAAGTATCATTAGTTTTTTGAAGTAAAACTTCTTTAGGCACAACTAGGGAGTAACTCAGATTTTTTTTTTTTCTGACGGAAGTAAAGCTCGGTAAAGGAAGTGGCGTATCTTTTTCCCCCTTCCTATCTTCATTCGCGAAACAGCTCTCGGGCGTTCGTTCCTGCGAACGTCGACTGTGCTCCCTACGCATCGACATTACTCCCTACCTGTTTTGAAGCTAGATCTTGTCTGATAACTAGGTGCATTTCACCAGCCGGCACACCATGGAGCTGGGAAATTTCGCATATGCCATTCGTTAGTACTTCGTTAGTACCGGTTAGTACCGAGAGATTTTCGTTAGTACCGCATCCGTTACGGATATACGGACAATAAAAGTTTCCTGTCACACTAGCTACCTAGCCCGTACAAATTGAAGAATGGGGATTTTGCATATGCCGCTCGTTAGTACTTTGTAAGTACTGTTAAGTACCGCGAGATTTTCGTTAGTACCGCATCCGTTACGGATATGCGGACAAAACAAGTTTCTTGTCACAATAGTTACCCAGCCCATGCAAATTGCAGAATGGGATTTCGCATATGCCGTTCGTTAGTACATTGTTAGTACTGCTAAGTACCGAGCGATTTTCGTTAGTATCACATCCGTTACGGATACACAGACGGTACAACTTTCCTGTCACTGTAGTTATGTTGCCCGTACAAATTGCAGAAGGGGAATTTCGCATATACCATTCGTTAGAACTTTGTCAGTACTGTTTATTACCGAGATATTTTCGTTAGTACCGCATCCGTTACGGTTTTACGGACAGTTGAAATTTTCGGGCTAGTGAAATGGTCAGCCCGCACACAATGCAGATTGCGAATTTCGTATACGTCATTCGATAGTACTGTTTTAGTACTAGTTAGTGCCGAGAGATTTTCGTTAGTACTACATCCGTTAGGGAAATACGGGCAGTTCAAATTTGCGGGCTGTTGAAATGGTCAGTCCGTACACCATAGAGTTGGTAAGTTTCACATGCGCCAATCGTTAGTACTATATTAATACTGGTTAGATTACGGAGTAGGTACAGATTTACGAACAATTCAAATTTCTGGTTACACGAATGTTTTGAGAGAGGGATTTCATGAAAATATGTATACTAGGGTGTATCACGAAAAACTTTTTTAGAAAATCAAACTTTCAAGTTGATAAAAAGTTGTCACTATCATCACTTATCAACCAAAAAAAAATTTTTTTGAAATCGAAAAATATTTAGGTCTCCCGGAATTAACTTGAAATTCAGCTTTTTTGACCTAAAATGTGTATTTTTAAAAAATATACATATACATGAATATAAAGTACATTTATATTTTTTAAGTACAAAAACTTGAAGTTTAGAAAGACAACAGACTTTTAAAAAAATCATTTGTACCATTAACTATATTAGTCTGCCGGAATCTAATTTTTAAAATGCTTGCTATTTTATCAAATATTCGAAAATTTCCAGACGATATTTTACATTGGTAAACTTCTAGCAATTGTGCAAATAAAATGTATATTAATTTTTCATTAGTTTATTAGTTTCTCAGTTTCTTTTTTATTCTAGGGGGGGGGGGAGGGGTGACATTAGAAATAATTACGCATTAGAAAAAAATTTGAAGGAACAAAAATATATTAAAATTAAAAATCAGAAAGTGTGATCTTTAGATGAAAAAGATTACAAAGATATAAACAAACACATAAAGGTTACAAATAAAGAACATTGAATATGTAAAGGTTATTCAAAATAAATCTTGATTTCACTGTCTATTTATTTTGATAATTGTAGGCAGCGCATCACAAACGCAAGTAGCTTTTCCAACCTGCAGCCTGATCCATTAGAAACTCCAGTGTTTGCTTGCGTACCATCACATCCAAGAGCTTTGATAGTTGTCACATCAATGCAGTTATATTCCATGTGTTTCATTATTGATGATACAATGTCTTTCCCAGAACCACTGTCTGCAGTTACATGACCAAGATATATAGAACCTAGTTCTTCAACCAAAGATATGTGTTCTTCTTGTATAGTTTTCCGGACAGATTTATCACGTACATTTTCTTTGACTATAGTTTCATCTTTCCGACCATCAAAATAGAGAGAAATTATTTCTGAGTGCGAGTTGCAATACTTTCACGGTACTTTACTCTTTCAAGAAAAAACTTACGATTTATCAATTACCGCCGTCTGATTTTCTGGTGTCACAACTTTTAAATCCTGTAAAAGAGCACTTGCTAGTTGCGGTCCCGCTCCATTGGAAATTGCTCTGCGATCACATGCTCTGGAAAATGATGGCAGATCTACTGGAAGGACTTGCTTTACTGAAACGCAAGAATTTTCCTTTTTATTATCTGGTACTTTATTTTTGATAGCTAAAACACTTTCATCACTTGAATCCTGTTGAATGGAATCGCTGTCAATGTCACTAACAATGTCTTCATGTCGTAAAGTAGGGATATTTGTTGATTGGAGACTTCGGTTTAACTCGAATCGTATGGACTTTTCCTTTCTTTTAGCACGTTTCTCGATTTTTTTACTCTCTACTGTGTCAATTCCTCCTATAACCATAAGCCTCAGGTTTCGTTGGTCATTCAAGAACTTGTGTTCCAGTTGTGGAACCTTCCTTTGCGCTGGACAGAAACATTTCTCTAAATCTCTACATTTGCATGAACAAATATCAAAAAGATTATTTACAACGTCAGATTTTGAACTTTTCAACGGAGGTTTTAAAGCTCTTGGCATTTTTGCGTTACACCCTGATGACTTTTCCATCTTTTCAGATCTCTCGTGTAGTTTTAAAATCATAAAAACAATGTTGCTTAGTCTTCTTCCATATTTCTTCTAGCTTACGGGCCACTCGGATTACAACTACCTTTTTCTTTGGTTGATGACATCCTTCAGACTTCAACTGATTTCTTACCCATTCAAAATAACGTAGTACATCAATTTCAGTAGGTAAAACATTGCTATCACTTATATCTAGAGGTTGGCCGACAATTGGATTGTCAGTAGTTTTCCTTATTGATGAAGAATGAGTTTTTCTACTCATGATGGTAAAGCAGCAAAACCAAATTGGACTCAATCACAAATCAAAAGCATAAATGCTCACTAAATGGACGCTTCGTATATAAAAAACGCTAAAAACAAACTGAAAAAGAAATGAAGGGTAGACGAGGGAGAGAGAAGTAATCATGTGATGGTTTTGCACTTCCCTTATCTCCAAAGTCATGGGGGAGCTACAGTTTTATCACCTTGAAATCTGAGCCTCATATTCGCCTACAAAAATATTTTTGCTATTTTGAAACGCTGTACTTCAGTGTCTGTATTATAAATACAATGATTGAAAATTTGAAAGGTTCTTCAACATTTCTTAAATACGGCTAGTTGACAAAAAATTGGAGATTTTCATTACGATTCCGGGAGATCTAAATGTTCAATTTCAGTCGCAATGCATTTTTTTATTGATAGATTCTATCTGAAATTGCCCATTTTTGCTGTTGAATATTAAATTTTTTTTTATACATACTTTATAAAAAATGTTTAAAAATATCGTTTTCACTAAAAAACTGAGAACTTCAGGGTCATTCCGGGAGACCTAAATATTTTTCGATTTCAAAAAAATTTTTTTTGGTAGGTATGTGATGACAATAACAACTTTTTATCAACACATGAGTGTTGCGATATTCAAAGTTTTAAAACGTGTCCTGCTTTAAGTTTATATTATGCTTATTTCCCTATTAGTAGAGTCTATAAATCACACATAACATTATTTAAATTTTGATTCATCTCATGGAAAAATAAAAGAAACTTATCGCCATCGCCCATACAGATCGATCTGGCCAGAAAACGGCGTGACAACAGTCACTTCAAACTTTAGTCATGGCAGTTCGAAGCTTATCGGCGGAACGGTTAGCACGTTGGCTTCCTAGCCCATAGTTCCCGATATCGAACGCGGACGTTTGATGGAAACAGATTAAAATAACTTAAAATTTCAGCATAGAGGGGAAAATGCGTTGAAAAATAAAGTATGTGGGGCGCCCCACGCATTTAGAATTTTTTTTTTGGAAAATTTTTTAAGTTTGAAATTAAGCTTGCTATTGCAGAGCTGCCAAGTCTCCGGCTTTTTTCGGGAGATTTCCCACCACTAATTTTTACTTACAAATTTATACTTAAAATAAGTCCAAATATTTAATGCAAAATAAAGTCTAAAAATTGTGGTGTGAAATCTCCCGGAAAAAGCCGGAGACTTGACAGCTCTGGCTATGTCAAGCTTGATTCAAGCTTGCTATGCCAAGCCTAATGCAAGCTGAGCAAATGTGAACTAGAACACTTGATTCAAGCTTGCATTAAGCTTACACGCTTGAAATTTTCAAGCTTAATTCAAGTTTATTGACTTAATCAAGCTTGCTGCAAGTTTGATGCAAGTTTGCTGTGCTGTCTGGGAACATGTAATTTGCGTGCATTTGTAACTGTTTATATGTGATATCATGTTTTGAATATATTCTTGCAACCGGACTTTTGTCAGAACTGTAGGATTTCGCATTCATATTTACGTAAAGTAATGTCATAATTGAATGTCTTGAAGTATTTTCAAAAACTTTAAAAACCAATGAAGACCTTTTTTTTTTTTACGTGACTCATCCAAGAACACCCTCACTCAGCGTAAAGTAAAAAAAAAAAAAAACAACAAAAAAAATTAAAACATTCCAAGAGGTAGATGTCGGTTGGTAATCTCTGAAAGGGGTTAAAGTTTAAAACAGGAATGTGCACATATAATGACATGAGAATGTGTTCGTGAATTTAGAGACCTGTACCTTGTTAAATTGCATCTGGTTAACGCGTCATGTTTGTAATAAATTTCCGAGTGATAGAATGATGTAATAACGACGCCGTCCATTATACATAAATCAGGCAATAAAAGGTTAAGCCTTATCACCTGGCCCCCTATGCGAAGAATGCATTCCCGTTTAGGTCTTGAATTTGGTTTTTATTTAAAAGAAGAAAACCGGTGATTTTCTTTCTTACTTCATTGACCTTGAATTAAGCACTATAGGCTATTCTCAATAACCTTTCTTTTTTTTCTGAAGTTTCAAACCCTGATAGGAATCGTAATGCGTTTGAAATGCCATGGATCTCGCTAACACAGATTAATCTGCCAGTAGGAAATTTCGCTGTAAAAAATATCTGTCTCATTAAGCAGTTTCGCTTATTTTTGCTTTGAAAGGGATTGCGCAACGTTAATTAAGCATGCAAGAAATGCCCGGTAAAGATTGCAGTCGATTTCGAAACGTCTGCAGCAAAAATGTCAAACGATTAAACGTTTCTTCAGGGGATTTTTGCGAAAGTCAAAACAAATTAGATGCACTTTTAGCATCGATAGCTGGTTGATAATTGATTAATCGTACTGGATTATTAAATGGACGCTTCTTACAGAAGAGCTTAACCAGAACAGTGGGGAATTATATTGTTTATTGAGTAGGTATCGAAGCGAATGCAGAAATGGAGAAGATTCACAGCATCTTCAGGTCTATCAGCTTAATTTGGTCAGTGAAATAAACACTTGTTTATCATCTGTATCCTTGCAAGTAATTCGTTTCAATTCGGCAATGGTCCAGTCAGACGTTTCCAGTTCCCACAAAAACACCGAAAGTGAAGCAGCTTTGACCGTTGTCAGCGCCTGGGAAGATAGTAACTTCATTTGACTGAACTTTTATGGAACCATGTACCCCAAAGTCAGTTGGTGAACTCAAAATAGGCCGTGGATCCAATGTCCTCCATGTTCAAACCAATATTTCAAAATTAGGAGACTAAGGAAAGCCTTGGCGTGCCTACTAAATGCCTCCATAATAAAATTAATAACATCTTCGGGCCTCGTATAATTATCGAGCGCATAACGGGCAGCTGACGGCAATGGGACTGAAAAAAAATGTAATCTGTTAGTATATGTTGATAATGAAACATTTCCAATAGCACTAAATCTTGAAGAGTAACAGTAATTTCAAAATTGCAATCTGGCGAAAGTAAAGCGTGCATAAAATTAAGAATTTCATGCGTGTAATTCGTTGATGTACGTTCGGAATGACAGATTTTCAATAACATCCAATCTTGAAGATCAATGCTGAACACATTTCAAAACTGCAGTCTGGAGAAAATACAGCATGCATAAAGTATGAGGATGTTAGGCATGCCATTTGTTAAGCTTTCGTTAGTTCTGATTTGTGAGCAATAGTTTGTAACTACCGCTTCTGTTATATCTGCGGGCTTGTTGTTTGGACTCCGTACGCCATGGAGTTTAATAATTATTATTAATGTTAAGGATTTTTATTCTTGTATGTAGTCAGACATTAATTTTTTTTGTAAAAATCCGGAAAGGCAGAATATCTCGCAAAGTGACTTTATTCTTATCCACTGATGAACGGTATAAAAATTTTCGTTGGTTCTATTTGGTTGGTTTCTGCCTAAGAAGTATTTCTGCGGCACCAACAAAATTTTTGTTAATTAAACGAAATATATTGTTACTTTAATAAAAATATTATTAACACTAACAGAATTATTCGGTTGAAATAGCACCAACAAAATTTTTCTTGAAGCCAAAAAATTTTGTTCAATTCAACAAAACATTTATTTCTTGTAGGTGTTACCTATAAAGTTACCTACAAAGGATTTAACAATTTCTCGGAGAATAATACAGTCCAAAATGCCAATAACTAAAATAACATATTTATAGATACATGTGTGTAATGTTGAGTAATAGTAATAATGATAATAATATAATAATAATAACACAATAATAATAATCATTATTGTTGAATAATATACTGTAAAGTTGAACAACGAAACTTCAGAAAAAAACGGTTTAGTTTTCTCTGACTTGAACTGTTTCAATCAACATTTTTTTGTTAACGAAGTCAATCTTCTTTAAAATAACTATAAATTTACTGTGATAAACCACACGGATAATTATGTGCGTAGTTCTGAAATCACGTTTTCAAAATTTGACTTGATTTAAATGAAGCAACTGAAACAAGAATAATTGCCCTATTTTGTTTCCTTCTCTAAGTATCAGAAATTTACAGCAGATTGTTTTTCTGGTTGAAGTCAATTTTCTTTTGCAAACATTTTTTTTGTTGTTGTTGCTCTCTCCGTTCGTAAAGTACTTCAGCAATGTTTCCCTCTTAAGTGTAAACGCATTTCTAATTACGAGAAACGTGATAACATTCTTTTCTTTGGATGGGTACATAATGCTCAATTATTAGATATTGACTAAACTTTCCTTGTTTCTTAAAATCTACCATCTTAAACAAGGTTGCGGTTACGATGGAAAAAAAAAGTTTCGATTGAAATGATCCAGGAAAAAAAAAAAAAGAAAAGAAGAAAAAGTAGGTTGAATACTGATATTCCAAGAATTCTCCGTTCACAAGAACAGAGCACGGGCAATTTTCTTTATTTCTTTTTCTTTTTTTTTTTCCCTTTTTTTTCTAGCTTGTAAATTTGCCCAGCTGGAGGGGAAAAAAAGAAAAAATTCTATAATTCTTTGTTTTTCTTAATTGAAGCGCTTGCAATGTGTTACATTGTATTGCATTGCGTAGTGAGGCAAAGCTACTCGGGGGTTATTTGCCTAAGGAGAGGTGCCTTGTGCGGAGGAAATTACAGGGGGTCTAATGCGTTTTCACGCTTCATCTGGAGAAAACCGCACAAGACTGCAGACAGTTAGATCGATGACCATGCGATAGGCCCGAACCCGAAGACCTTCACACTTCAGCCATCTGCCATGTTTATTGTCTTAATCCACTAGAGGATGATGGGGAAAAGCGCTTGCAGCAATGGTGAGTTTAATGGCAGCATTTAAGAGAGAGCGCATATTTAAAACTAACCGCCTCCGGTGACCAGTTAGTTCGCCATCCTAATAAATCTTGTTCGGAGAGAATCCTGTTTCTCACCGGATTCCTTAGCAGTGAAATCTCTCAGGTTCTGAATGGAATTTAAAATTAAGATGGTTACAAACAGATAAGTGACACCGCCTGCTAACGTAAAAAACACGCCTCCTTTTATGCTCTACTTAAGTTCGAAATGACGCCCCTTAGAAGCCGGCGCCCCGATGCAATGCTCACCTTGTCGGGCCGACCCTGGTTACAAAAATAAAATGATTAAACGATAAAAACCTACAAAAAAGTACAAATTATTTTCGTCCTATATTAATTCTGAAGAACTCCTGGATATATTGGCCTTTATCAAAAAACGGAAAGGAAAAAAAAAAAGTAAGAAAATCCGAAACACTTTCAGATTTTAAATACGCACTAAAGTGCTATACAGGGTGAATCTAAACTCTTGGGCAAACCTTTAAGGGGTGATAGGGCACATAATAAGGAATCAGAAACACATAGCAATGTGGGGTCGGCAACGTCGTCTTCGTGTAGCTGTTAATAATCACTTCGGAAAAAAGAGCCGAAACAACATTGCGATTTCCGACCATTGTTTCGTCAGAAACCAATGCATTTTTCTCCGAAAATAGAAGACTAACAGATAGACTAATAGAAGACTAATAGATAGTTTAAAAAGTCTATTTTATTGTATGGATGAAATTTTCGGAGACGAGCCTATTGTTTATGAAACTTGGTTAAGAAATTAGGCGGACAATTCAATGCTTTTCCAAAAGTGATTATTACCAGGTAAGTTAAAACTGCGTTTTTCACCCCAGATTGCTTTGTGATTACGATTCCTCATCGTGTGCCCTATCACCCCTTAAAGTTTTGCCCAAGAGTTTAGATTCACCCTGTATAATAAAGTCGCATTATAATCCATGGGTCTTCCTTTTCTTTTTTTCCTTCTTCCATTAAGTTGGAAATTATATCATTATTCGTGAGTGTGATTAAACAAAATTAAAATTGATATTTCTAATATACTTTTCTGGATGTAATACATTAGAAATAGATGGGAAAAAGCTACGCAGAAAAATGCGCAATTCAAACTGAATGAAAGTTTCAAACACTTATTCAGATGTATTCATAGTCCAAATAGCAGACGATAAAATCACGATAAAAAATATTTTAGCATCATTTAACGATGCTAGAGCATCAGTCACGTCATACAGTGGATTTCTCTCAAATTTATATTTACTTAAAAATATGCTCTCATTAAATTGCGCCAAGCGCTAGAATCATCTCAAAATCACATATCAATTATTTTACTGTTCACCAAATTAAAAAGCTGCACATTTGTCTCGGAAAATTTCCAAATCCTATTTTTCTTTTGAGTATAAAACATTTCATTCCTGCTCTGATTCCACATGCACACGATAATTGAAATTAACCTTACAAATAATCTAAACCAAAAAAAAATCGTTATTCTTTTATTTTTGCTTCAAGATCCAGAATCATTTGATAAACTTGCTAAATATGACAACCTAGATATGCTTAATCCTTACTTTTTTCCACTGCGGGGGCTACAGCGCGGGGGCTGCGGGTTGTGAAATGGCGAAGCGCCAAAATTAGCCTTTTGCCATACGTTTTTTATCGATATCTCCTAAAATAATTCGAATTTCCAAAAAAAAAAATCGCTTTGAGGTATGTCTTGACCCGTCCTGGAGAAATTTCATACAGAATTTGGTAGGTCTACGATCACCCGTCTGGGAGCTACGCGAGACACAAACAACCTACCTAATTAACTAACTGCATTTTGCAGTTCGTTTTATTTATATAAATACAGTATCAGTATGTATAAGCAAATCCGCGTGCTTTTGCAATCAGTTGGTATGTATTTTTTTATACATAATTTCAGTTACACATAGTTATATATGTATGCAGTAAACAATATTTTTGTATCACCAAACAGCTTCAAAAGCATAGTTTCTCAAAGATTCTATGACTGTGCACATAGTTTTACTAAAATTACTTTTCTCTCTTTGTTATGATTAAATTAAAGTCAAATACGCCACAAAAATAACTTTTTAAGCTAAGAAAGAGGATAAATTCCTTTTACACAAATGTTTACGACGAAAAGCGTTTGTGTTATTCAATGCTTCCGGCAAATACGCATGCAAACATTTCAAACCGAAGAATAATTGTTGTAATAAAAAAACATGCGATAATGCTATTACTGGATGTCATTTGTTCATGTCCATTATCCGAAAATCCAAGGATAGTCTGATATAGCTAAAAGGACTTCGCCTTCATTTTGTTTCTCCATTCCATTTATGCGCTTTTATCAGATTGCGTGCAAGGTGAACAACCTTACAGATTCCAATAACCTGCTATTAGATCTAGCTTCAAAAAAGTGGAGGTATTTAAAGTAATTATACATTTTGTTTGGAAAATAAATTATTTTTGTGCTTTTAAATTCCACAGCTTTATAAATATTGATATTAAAACAACAAATTTTATTGATACAATATGCTTTTTTCATGATTCGAGAAACATTTATATGATTAGAAGAAACAATTTCTCTGAATGTGTGAAACTGAATCCGAAAATACAGTCCGCAGAATACGTCTTTTATTTTCTATCAAACTATTAAATCGTCCGTTGTAAAATGTACTTCGGAATTTACATCTTAATTCAGCGAATATTGGCTCTTCCAAAATAATTTTGTCAAAAGGAATAACTTTTGTCCTGCCAGGAATCGAATGTATTCCCATCTCTGCAGGATGTTTTAGATAGCATTTTGCTCTTTAGGAATGAAATAACATTACATCTTTCTTATAGAGTTTCAGTAACTGTGAAGACCCGTTATTTAGAACCTTTATTTATGGGAAGTGTACGCTTAGCACAAGATGTGATCCCTTTCGATTTCATTCATATTTCGTTTTTAAATTTTATAATTTAAAAAATGTTCAATAGTTGTCGATATGTAGCGTGCTTGTATTTACAGAAGTACCCATTTATATTAAAATTGTTTAAATTTAATTTTGGATTAACTCTTTTCTGATTTCATCGAAAACATTAAAAGTTGAACCTAATCATTTCTATGAAGTCTTAAAAATACAGGGTGTAAATATAAGTATATCCCAGCTGAGCGGCAACTTCAAAACTAAAGGTGCCATAAAAGTTTTGGCAAATTATATCAGAAATAACAATCTAACGTTTATAAAATTACGCTTGTTTATTGTGAACATACATATCACCCTTATCACTACCTATCAAAACAAAGACCGTGAACTAAAGGGAGTGGTCCCACCATGGTTGAGTGCAGAATATACAGACAGTGGGTAAGATACCGAGATAAACAACGCCAATTACAGAGAAATAAAATTATAACGAATAAAATTGAAATAATGAAACCGCGAAGAAATAATTTTAAAGATGGTGCAGGGCATCAAAATAATTTACGCCAAAAAAGGTGACAAGATAGGGGAAAGCAAAAATTTGTCGTGATTGCAAACTGACTAGTGTAATCTATTTTTAGCTTAGATGGTGACGACGTTCTTTTGAGAAAAATAAGCAATTAAAAGAACACTGCATGCGGTAAGAAACGAAATACGAATTTAAAAGCCAAAGTAAAGGTAAAATGAAAACAGAAATAAGTTAGAATGAATGATTTTGAATAGATTAATTTTAAGAAACACAAAGTAAATGGTAATTAATATTAGATATGTGATCTGCATCACAACCTCCTCATTTTAATGTGAGAATACTTACCGCGTATCGATTCTCGTTTCAGTTGTGGATGCTACGGGCAAGATACCCGCGGGTATTCTGGAAGGCACGTCCCTATCGATAGGGGATTATGATGAATGCCTTGCGATAGAAGTTGGGAAGAGGGACGATCCTCCCAAGACGCCCCAAGAAGTTATTTTCCGTGGACAATATTGCTTACTAGAGGCTCACAGACCAGAAGGGATAAACAGAGCCATTAAAGAATATGAGGAAGGCAATAAAGAAGCATCCATCGCTAAAACAAAAACGGTAAGTTAGAAATTCCTTAATCTACTTCTAGTATTCTTATGTATAGTCGAACGAGCTTAATGGAATAGCCAATTTGGCACGAAAATTTATTCTAATAATCGGGATATTCCATTTTCCGGAATCACATTGAGTAATTATTACGGACTGGTACATTGAAAATGCATTATTCAAAGCAAATATCAGTTTAACCGATATTCCATTAATCAGGTTCGACTGTAAATTGCAAGTTAATTTTCTGACACGAAAAATGCACTTACAGTTTAGGATCTGTGGAATACTCATACTGTACAACAAGGTTTGAAGTTTTAAAATGATACTTACAACTTACTTTTATATATAATTGTAGATGCCTCTATCAGACTGTATTATTTTGCATTTTCTTAAAATTGCTGAATTTTTTTTTAAATATTGTACTTAAGTTTTTGTTCCTGTTGCCTCTTTGCAATGATGACAGCGAACATCTTCCCATAATTCTTCCGAATGCTTTTGTCTTGAATTCACTGTGAAGGGGAAGAAACACCCGAACTTGGCATTTAAAAAAAAATATTTTTCAAGATGTTTAAGTGGTTAAGTTCTATGAATAAAACACGCGTACTTAAGTGAAAAGCATAAATATTTGCATTTAGATTTTACAGTAACCAAACTTGAAATAATAGACTGTCTTAGCCAAACTTAGGCTCTGGATTCGTTTTGTTTTGCAATGAGCCAACATGTCACAACGACGAGCCTGTGTGATAAAATACAACTTGTATACAGTTTTGCATGCTGTTGAGTAGAGACACACAATCCATGATCAGCAAGCGTTTAACCACGCAAAAATCTTTGGTCAGTTGAAACTGAAAACAGATGCAATAACGGAATGGATTTCGACATAAACAACAGTCTGTTTCTGAAAAATGACACACAGATTGTGGAAGGAACGACTAATACAGTTATAGAGGCTCCAGTGGATGAGGGTCGTTCGGAAAGTAAGTTTTTAAGGCCAATAAAAAGTAAGAAAACATTTTTACTTGGAAAATTTATTGCAAATGATACAGCAGTATTTCAGCTATTTCTCAGCATAAGAATAACCTGAACTGTAACACTTGCCATACTGAAGGATAAGTTTTTGTAGTCCCCTATCATGAAAGTCTGCCGCCTGAGAAATGAGCCAGAGTGTCGGAGTAATTTGAAATCCTCGCTAGTGGAAAAGTCATCCGCGGACAAGAATTTCTTTAAGTGCAAGTCACTGGCAGCGTATAGTACATTCATAGGTTAGCGATCTTGATTCCAGTGATTGACACCTGAAGAGGTTCCTGTCCCTGCTTCACTTTTCCACTGATCAAGACTGCAATCAACTGTGACACGCTGGCTCCTTTCTCAGTCTAAAGCATTCTTATGTCACAGGACTGCTAAAACGTATCTCACGGTATAACAATGTTACAGTTCCGGTTATTCTTAGCTGAAATATTGTTGTATCATCTGCAATAAACTTTTCCAGTTAATAATGTTTTGTTCCTTTTTATTGGCCGTGGAAAACTTATTTTCCGGACGACCCTCGTAGTTACCAGTCCACGTAGGAAAGTGTATCTCTCCATGAAGTTTGGAACCTAAATAAAATATGTCGAAATTGAATCAATTGTGGGTGTAAAGGCAAACTTGAGCGAGGGGTATCTGCCTAAGATGAGAGATGCCTTGGTAGGAGGACTTTCTAAGAGGTTGCAACGCGTATTCACGTTACATCTGGAGAAAACCTACCAAAATTCCAGACCGTTAGATCGACAACCGCACGATGGGATCCGAACACGGGACCTTCACACTTCGGCCGTCTACCATTTACAGTGATATAAGCACTGTGCCATGGTGAGGCCGAAATTGAATCAAAATACGTGCCATTGAATATTTGAAGATACACCAATGTTTAGGATTTCAGAAAAATACGACTCCAGAATTTTTTTTACATTGAGTAAGGATTCATAAATGACCATTTTAACTTGCGAGTAAATACTACTTGTAACATTACGATGCTATTTTACACAGACGCCGAAATGCTAATAGAGAAATTTAATGAATCCACTACTGGAAACAGTTGAAGATATGTATTTATTCTCTTAAGAAATTGAAATTCCAGTTGGTTTGATTGAGGAACACCACCCCCACTCCTTGTTAGACGGCCTTTAAAAAAATACAGGGTGTCCCATAAATTTTGCGATAAACTTCTTGGGTAGGTTTGGCACATTAAAAGGAATCAGAATCACATAGCAATTTGGAGTCAAAAACATTTCCTATTGGTCGCGTATTGATGACATAATACTAATGCAGGAAAGCAAACATTGCAGGCGCTTTTAATAAAATGTCGCCGAGTTTGGTGAGTTTCTGGCGATATATTGCCGAATTCGGCGCAGGAAAAAGTCCCCAAAACCGAGGACAGATAAGCGAGAAGCCACCATACCCTATGTTAAACAATGAGGGAACCTAATGGTCGCTAACTCACGTTCTAGTTAACCGATTTACATACTACAAAATGCAAATTTTAATTATTTGATCTGTAGAATAGTAATTTCAGCCTCAATTAAACCTTTGAAGAGCAAACTACCCCCAAAATTCGTAACAATATGTTAATATAAAAAAGCATGACTACAGTTACCCTTTGAATATATGTTTCGTGTTCATACCTATATGTATCATAATGGTTGCTTTCTGTTATTCCTTTTAAAAATCAAATTACTTAGGTCTTATTATGAAATTTTCTATTTAAAATAAATAACAATAAACTTACTTTTCTACCCTCAGTTCTTGAATATGTTTATCAGATATAAACATCTGACGAATTCAAC
Organism: Cheiracanthium punctorium; assembly: GCA_038373885.1. Taxonomy (NCBI): domain Eukaryota; kingdom Metazoa; phylum Arthropoda; class Arachnida; order Araneae; family Cheiracanthiidae; genus Cheiracanthium; species Cheiracanthium punctorium. The sequence continues at coordinate 470,457 of JAWZYV010015337.1, forward strand.
TTTCAAGCTAGGCGTTTGCATCCCTTCTAAATGCTCAAAACAAGATTTGGAGAGCATTTTAAGTTCAGGTAAAGGCACACTTTCAATCTTTTTGTCGGAAATATGGTTTAATAATATAAATATGATCTAATGTCTTTCTTTATTTTTGCTTTAGAATCATTACAATCCGCTGGAAAAATCACTGTCAACTACTGTACACAAAATGGGGAGGAGGAGGAGATGTCACCTGAGATAATTCTCCTACTGTAAGTATGCTGCAAATCACCGTTAATACGAGCAGGACAACATTTCGATGCGAATGGTACTTAAATTATCTGCATCTTTTCTACGGAGAAAGGTTTACCATGATTTGGTTTCACTAAGCAATTTAACCACCAAATCATGGTTGAACGTCACTACATAGAAAAGTTGCAGCTAATTTAGTATAATTTTATTGTGCAATTTTGAACTACTTCAAATATCAGTGATTAATTATTCTTAAATTCAAAAGAGTAGTGCTGTAATTAATTTTAGTTTACTTGAAATAAAAATTTTCAGTTAAAAATCACTTATTTAATCTATTAAATACAAATTGTAAGTATATATATTCTAGAAATACTATAAATTTATATTTTCATGCATATACAAAAATTGTATTTCGTTTTTAGCTTACCGATTATAAGGAGAAACGCGTTGAAATTGCACCTGCCTTCCAGCGAATTTTTTACGGCACATATTATTTTTCTTTTCTCACACGGAGTGAAATCTTATAAATAAAAATGAAATTCTGTTTGTTTGTTTGTTTGTTTGTTTGTTTGTTTGTTGATTTGATTCGTATACAAATCCACAAAAATGGACCTATCGGCCTGAAATTTAGTACAGATATGTAAAATAATATAGAATATCTCATAGTCCACTTTAAAACTTTGAAAGTCCACCCGTTCCCGGAATTTAAGAGATTTTTTATGCTATTCACGCAAAAAGCTTTCCGTAATTGTAACCCCTGTAGTGAAAAAAGTGTGCAATAAGGATCGTGGTTGCCATGTGTGGCGATTTTGCCGAATAAAATGTTTTAAATTCTCAAAGTAAAAATAAAAGAATAATAATGATTTTTTTTTCTTAGTTTATATTCGTAAGGTTATTTTTTTTAAATTATAATATCGTGTGCATGGGAAATCAGAGCAGGAATGTAATGCTTTACACGCAAAACAATAAGAATTGAAGATTTCCGAGGCTAATAGGTAAATTATTTTAGTTTGGCGAAAAAATAAAATGGCTCAAATGCCGATTTTGTGAAAGTGAGTTCTAGCGGTTTGCACAGATTTCGGCTTGGCGCAATTTATTGAGAGCTTAAGGAAATAGATTTTTGAAAACAAGTGCAAAGGTTTTATTAGAATACAGCGTTAAATTTTAATGATCCGTGAAGAAATAATGCAGTTATTAAGGGATTTCAAGCGATGTAACTTCAGAATTCTCGCCAAATGAGTACATTGATTTAAGTTGGGGGAATTCCGCCAAATTTCAGAAAATTGAAATCTTCTCATTTAGTACATCGGAGTAACGATGAATAAAACACGTTATAGTTGATAATTTTAAAAAATTCGGCTGTATTAAGGGATTCAACTTTTCAAATAAAGGCTTGCTTTACTTTTTCGCGGTCGAACCATTTCCCATATATTATTGCTGCTAAGTCAATGCTTCGAATGATTTCCTGAAAAAACGCTTGCAAAATGGCGTATGTTGGCACTTTGGAGAGGCTTAGATTTGAAATTGGATTTTATTTGAGACTGGGATATATAATGACACTGGTTATAGATAAAAATGAATGTTGGTATGAGTGTATGAGGTTGAAAAACTCCAGCACCGTTGAGCACCGTTGCACCATGAAATTTGGTTCACCTAAGTCTTTTATCATGGAGAAGCTTTTTATGCTATCCGTTTTCCTCTAACTTGCCACCAGGTGGCGCAGCAGAACGTCGAATTCTATTCCGTTTAGCCGTTTGCTATGAGAATATCGTCCAACCGATTTCGATGAAATTTGGTACACGCGAATATTAGAACACGGAGAATATTTTTCACTATCCATTTTGCTGTAACTTGCCGCTAAATGGCGCTGAAAAGCATCAACTTCTATACCGTTCGACCGATCGGCAAAAATTTTTTATACTTACACATTTGAGCACGAAGAATATATTCTAACTGCGTTCCTTTTGATGTTACTCACCACTAGATGACACTGCAATGCATTATTATTTTAAGTCGCCACTAGATGACTCTGCAGCAGGCCAAATTCTTGACCATTCAAACGGTCGCTACGAAAATCAGTATACATAGCTATTAGAACAATGAGAATATTTTGGCGTTATCCATTTTGCTATAACACGCCACTTGACGGCGCTGTAGCAAATCATTACTTTAATTAACTACTAGATGGCCCTGCAGTGTATCACTTCTTGACTGTGCAAATGATCGTCATGAAAATTGGTATACATAGATAGTTGAACACGGTCGCTATGAAAATCAGTATACATAGCTATTTGAACAATGAGAATATTTTGGCGTTATCCATTTTGCTATAACTCGCCACTTGACGGCGCTGTAGCAAATCATTACTTTATTGAACCACTGGATGGCCCTGCAGTGTATCACTTCTTGACTGTGCAAATGATCGCTATGAAAATAGGTATACATAGATATTTGAACACGGGGAAGAGTTTGGCGCTATCCATTTTCCTATAACTTGCCACTAGATGTCGCGTCAACACATGAACTTCAGGACTGTCCAGCCGATATAGTCATGAAAATTCGTATACATCGATATCTGAATGCGAAAAATATTTTCGCCGTATCCGTTTTGCTAAAACTCGCCACTAGATTGCGCTACGCCGCATGGCCTTCTGCACCGTACAAACGATTGCCTTGCAATTCGGTATGCATGATTATTGGACACAATATAACGCGATATCCACTTTGCTATATCTGTTTATTACAATGAATAGTAATCACCACAAATCGTAATATCAAAAAGTCCATTCATTCCCGTGCGAAGAACGGGTACTTCAGCTAGTATTTCATAAAATGCAAAAAAAAAAGACTTGCCTTAAAAATAGGGAAAATTAATACCTAAAACTTTGAGATCTTCTCAAATAACTGAAGGGAAGGAAAGGGACACTCTAGAAATTAATTTTTAACTACAACACCCAGCAAAAAATATTACTTATTTAATATAAATCTTTTAATGTTGTTTTAATTGTTTGGTGGGCGGGGGCGAATTACAGCTTATAAACTATAGGTGAGAGGCAGGTACACTGGAAGAAAATATTAAGTTATCCATGCTTTTGATAGTAGCCGAAATTCTAAGTGGACACTGTTATGAGAAAATTTATTAAATTCGATGAACAATTACTGTAGTAGATTAGTGATTATTATAATTTGTGAATATTTGACAGAAAAGTCAATTTTTAGGCTTTTCTTGAATAAGGATCCATAAGCTTAAGGCAGATGGACAAAAAAAGGCAGGTGGACTTAAAGATGGTCAGTAGTGGACACCGCGGATTGTATACAATTGTGAATTTTTATTCTTTTTGCTAACTTTGCATAAATGTGCATAAAATTTCATATTTTCCCTTTTGATGCATATTTAAATCTCTCTTGCATTGATTTTTAACTCTCTCTTATCTTCATTTCTGTATTTTTTTTAAACTAAATTTTTATAGATAACCTTTATGCATATTCTTGATAGGAAGTTCTGAAGCATAGAATAATAGACTTTGGAGCGTTGCCTTTTTGTAGCAGGAGAGAAAATTTTTGCAATTGAAAATTCTGAAAAACATTTAGTCGTTTATTCCAACAAAAGTTGTTGAAAATGAAATAGCTTTATAATTAAACACATACTTCATATTACAAGTATTGCAAAAGAAAATGATTAAGTGGTAAACAGCATTTACATAATTTTGCTGCTTATTACTGCTTGAAAAATACGTGATTTGGATTGCTCCGTATGTTCTAGAGTGTATTTTTAGGTACATTTTATTCAGTCATTAAGCATATATTTGTGGAGTTCAGTACAAATTTTCAGAGTTTTTGATGTATATTTGTCATTTTTAAGTGCATATAATCCGTTGTCTGTGAAACGGGAATCCTTTGTAGTAATGTTTCGGAACGAAGGTTAATGATTATTATATGTAGGTAACAACGCTTACTCGATTGATGTTCGAGTTTACGAAAAAAAAAAAATATATATGTATGTCTGTAAAAGGTCAAGTACACATAAGACATTAAACGAAAGCAGAATTGCTAAAATATTCTTATTCTAAGTAAAGGAATTTAGCTACTATTTTTCTGGAAATATTAAAATTAAGGCGTACACATTAATTTTGATTTTGACTTCACGGATTTAGCCTGCATAGTTTACAGATTTTCAGATGCATGCCATTTTATATAAATGGTGTACAGCATGAAAAAAAAACTTCGTGTTTGAAATTTAAAAATTTCAAAACTAAATTAACATAAAAATTTATTTTGGACTAGCGTAATAACCTGAGGAATTATTTAAGATTGCAATATGTAAGTACGGTTTAACACATAACGTCTGTTCTTAGATATTTAACACATATATGTAAATAATGCATAAATTTAAACAAATGACGCTATTTTATTTAGAATGGTATATTTTATCCTTCTAATCTCCCAAAAAGCTCAAACAAAAATGAACTGTGGAACATTTAAAAAAATGATGAGCGAATTAAATATCACAATTGTTAATTAAATTATCAGCATTTCAAATTTTTATCAGCTATAATCTAAATTTTTTATAACCTTATACAAGCAATTAAATTCAAGTTTACAGCCAATTGTGCCATATATTTGCAACAGTTCTATGCAATTAAAACATACGAAATAAACAATCTCTATTTTATTTTAATTTTTTGCAATTTTAATATTCTACTCTTTTGCTAATTTATTTATTCTCGTTCTACAGGTGCCTCTTCGGGCTGATTTTAGGGATTATGATCGTGGGAACAATAATTGATGTAGGTCTCAGGCTTAGAAAATCAGATAAGACCAAAGATAACTCACCATATATAAGTAAGTAATTAGCAATATTCTAATTAATCAAAAATCGCTCAGCTTCAGCAAAAGCAGTTGATATTTACATATGCTAAATCGCATACCCGTGTTTCATGCTAGCTAACCATATCCACAAACTGAGGCAAATACTGTAAACACCCATGTCACATGTTATCAGTATATATCTATATCTATCTATCTATATATCTATATATATATAAAATTAAATCTTATTTAAAAGTAATAAAAATACAGCAATTACACACGCTACATAGCGCTTATGAAAGCCGCTTAATGGAAAACATGTGTTAAATACTTTAGCATATATTAGAAAAAATGCCTCCCAGGTTAGTCATTGTTATCACAGTATTAATGCATACAATACAACGTCTCGACAGAGGAAGAATTGCAAATCACCAAAACCATAGGTTTCTGACTCACAGCCTGAGGTTTTGCCAAGGAAATATGTTATAATTACAAGCCGTAATCAACAGACTACATTATAAATGTGTTTAAATTGCTACAAATGTATTTAAATTGTTATGAGGCAAATAAACATTCACTCCACTTACGGCAAATCTCAGAGGTGTGATTCTCCCTGACCTATGGGGAAACACAATAAAACATTTTACTTATAAATTACAACTCGAAAAAGCCACAGCATGCAAACGTGAAACACAGACAAATAACAAGGTAATGATAGTTCCAGAATCCCAAGACTCACAGCCAGATTTCTTTCCAATCAGCGTGCAGTGTGTCTGATGCCAAATTTCAACGACTTATACTTCCCAGAAGTTCTGCCATATTGCGAGAGCCCCCTGTGGGCTTTGGTATAAGTGTGTCATACTGCAAGAGACCACTGTTACGCAAAACGTCAAATACTAGGGAAGGCGCAAAAAGAGGATTTAGACTATTATAAAGATATTTTATATAAAAATTGATGAAATAAAGATGAAAATTGTTTATATAAAATAATTTAGCAGCAAATAAGTATAAATTGTAATTTAAAAACTGCCTATTGCTACATAAACAGAAATATCTAATAAGCTGGCCAATTAAAATATTAGTAAAGACTTTCTTATGAATATTCGAAGACCAATGAGGTAAAGACACTGCATTAAAATTGAAATTTTTTCTTTTATCGAAGATACTAATATGTAAAAAAATGTTGACTAAGGTTAAATTTAAATCCAAAAAAGTAACAGTATTAGAGTCTGAATGAGTTGGCTTGAGATTAAGAGCATCTGGATCAATTAAGTGTTTAACTTGATTAAAGTCTCCATTGATGACAAGAATATCATCTATGTAACGGAAAACAGCAAAATTTAGTGGATTATTGCGAGAATAATTATATTCATAAAAAAATAAATAAAAAGGTTAGCAGCAGTGCTGGAGTAATTTTTTTCCCATACCCATTCCTTTAGCTTGTCTGTAAATGACAGAATTAAACATAATAAAATTGTTGTAGAGACAAAAGTTAGTTATTGTGACAAAAAATTCTCTATTAATATTCAATTCAAGTTCAATATTAAAATTATCAAAATTATTCAATAACGTATTATATAAATCATTCCGATTGATTCATTCTTCTAACTAACCTCCCCCCACCGACAAACTAACTGCCTTCCCCCTACCCCCATCCCCGACAACATTGCATTAATCCGTCTCTGTCACGAAAGGCTCACATATTGGACTTTTGCGACATAAAACTTGTAACATTTCTTTCTCCAATAAAGTCAAATTTGTTGCTGCATTGGTAATGTATATTTTTTATAGGCCTTCCGAACCCGGGAGGGAATTGTGACACAACCTGCATATAAAAAGGGGATTCCAATATTCCCACGCTGGGTTTCATACTACCGTCCTTTCCTCTATTCATTAGCATGGGTATTTTTAAATTGATTTTACAATATAATTCCTTAAATTGTTTGTTAGTTTTTTTATTTATGTTTGCTTTGTTATTACATTTATTTATTTACTATCTAAGTAAAACAGAACATTTTGACGTCTACTCACAGTCAAAATTATGTAAACATGATTTTTTGTAAACGTTCTGTTTTGCTGCTGTTCAACAGCCGAATTAATTCACTCTCTGTACAGGATGTCCATGTCCAATAATAATCGGAATAAACGTGAAGGGTAATTAAGGCGCTTAACAAGGATTCAGAATCACATAGCAATGTGGAATCGGAAAGATCTTCTAAATGTAGCTGTTAATAATCACTATGGAACACGTGCTAAAATAATAAGAAATTTTCCGACCATTGTTCGTTAAAAACTAAGCTATATTTTACTTAAAACACGTGGCTAAAATTTACAGTTTAAAAATTCTATTTCATTTCATTGACGAAATTTTTGGAGTCAAGCCCACTGTTCTGGAAACTTGGTTTCATAACAGTGGGCTAACAACACTTCAACACTTCAAATTATAAATAAACTAACAACACTTCGACACTTCAAATTAAAAATAAACTAACAACACTTCAACACTTTTCTAAACATGATTGTTTGCAGGTAATTAATATCGGCGTTTTCGACCCCACATTATCGTGTGATTCCGATTCCTTATTATGTGCCCTGCCTCCCCTCAAAGCTGGTCCCAATCATTATGGGACAACCTTTATTTTAAAGGAAGCATACCGAATCATTAGGCGGATAAACTTACGATAGAACTCGCAAACGCAACTTATTGTTTAAAAGCCGCAAAACATCTTCCAAAAAAAAAAAAAAAAAAAAAAAAAAAACAAATCTTGAAAAATGCTTAAAATTAACAGAACTCAAAATGTTAGAAATAAATAAGTAAATTAAATGAAATATTTTGGGCAAGTATAACTTGTTAGTTTCGTCATAAAATCATTTGTGTTTCGAATACGCTCTTACTGAGATTCCTATATTGTTTTAGATGCTCTCAAACAATATACGAATGTCCTCGAATTCGACCTCGAGGGGATTGGATGATCGCACTTGAAAGTGGAATAATAAATGCCCCGCGAACAATGCTTCTTTCTCCATTATTTTCTTCCTGCATTATCCGTTCTTTTACATACGGAAGCGACGATGTTTGGTTTTATGTTCTCCATGGCTTTGCCTTCACGATTTTTACATCCAAAAAATTCTTCTATTCAGTGAAAAAACAAAGCAAAAATGTATAATAATAATGTGCGATAAATTAAAATTTATTGTTCAACACAGTTTGATCCTCATGCGCCCATAGACGCTACAAGAAAGCAGCTTAAATCAAATCATCCAAATACAGAAGTTACAAAATATTCAGTATTCAGAAATGTTATTATAAAATTATGTAACTTTATAAAAAGCAAAATCTACAAGTCTAGACTGAAGCTGAAGGGGAATGCCTTAGCAACTTGCAATTGATTAATATCAAGTCTCTGACAGCAGTTCGGAAGTTTCCATATGTATCTTTAATACAAAAAAGAAAACAACAAGGTTAATTTGTTCATTTAAGTCTAAAGGTAGCAAACAGTAGTTTAATTCGTCCTTGAAAAATCTACCAGATCACTATTCGAATTTTGTCATTTTATATTTTAACACTTTTAATTTGTATTCTTGTTTAATGCTATAAACAATTTAATATCGAGCGTTCATATAAATTTCGCGGGTAATTTATTTGTTCCAAACAGTGAGTTTTACATAACACTTTTTCCGTAAAGTCTATATAAAATTTAAATAAAATATGCAGCCCTCCTGAAGTGATGTAGGGAGCCTTTAGGAAAATTTGCAGACTTCTTCTATTTTATCTGATGCAGACTGCCTTATTATAAACTTTTACATTTATTGAAAGGAATATTGTTCCTAAAATAGTTTATGGTATTAAGGGAAAATTTACAGTCGCAGAATAGGTGTTGTAATTGCACGAAATTTATATAAATTGATAATCCAATAAAATTTGGACAATGTTTTTTTTAAAGATTGGAACTGATAATACTTCAAAACTCATAAAAGAGGCAGTAATCAACCGATAGAAGACCAATAAATAAATTAACTTGTGTAAGAATATTGTATTGTTTTTTACATGTGAGTTACGTATAACTAATTGCAGATAATACAAATAAAAACTGTTAAAGTAAATATAAATATTTAGAAAAAGCAACATGCAATACAAAATAAATCTTTTTTTTTTTTAATTTTAATAAAAATTTAAATGTCATTGCAATAGAAAACAGTTACGATAAAAATATTCGTGCCGTGTAACATTCTAAATTAACTCTTTATATCTTACTAAGAATTTATTGTTAAAAGTTTATAAAGAGTTTGTGCGTGCTTTTTTCTTTATAAATGCATTTTCAAAATTCACCTTTACATGAATTGGCAGAATTAAAAAGATGTGCCCAAAATGCTTTTGCGAAATGTTTAGGAAGATTTCAAAAAGGTCTTTTTTTTCCATTTACGTTGGAAGGAATTTGCGCGAGATGAATGTGAATCCCCCCCCCCCCCTGTTTAGCTCTTGTTCCTCACACCTCTGCTGGGTATTTCCGTGCGTTCATTCGTATGTCTTCTTTCGTATGTTCGTATGCGTTCATCAAGCAGAAAGCGTGTGAGCTCAATGAAAAATAATTGGTTTTCCTTAAAAGAATTCTCCAGTGGTTTCTTTAGATAAACAAAAGTGACATTGAACCAGTGAAATATTTCGTGCTTCAGCTAATGTAATTATAACTTATCACAGAAATACCCAGACATTGATGACAGCTTGGACAATAGGATCAGTTCAACGATTATTTTCTTATTTTTAATTGTTTTGGGGGAAATATCCTTGTCTATGCACACACTCGTGTAATTAAATAAATAAAATGAGATGAAGAATAAATAAAATGAATAAATCTACATTTTGTTTCTAGAACCAAATGCATGATTTTTACTAATCTGTATTTAAAAAAAGATTTCGTTATCGTCTTTTGTCCATCGTGACGTTAGTAAACTGGATTTACAAAAGGGACTCGTGATGTTAATAATACATTTCACGAATAATAAATTTAAGTAGATTTTTTTTAAAGATCTTTGAATGTATTTGGTTATTTTTTTGCCGACTTCGTTGGTTTATTCATTACTTTTTCGACTGCTCTTCCAGTTATTTTCCATTTTTCTTTTTCTTTGCAATGAAGCGAATATGGCTATTACATATTACATAAAACTTTATCAATTTTGATCAAGTATAATATTAATAATATATATATATATATAAGAACATAGTCGCCCATACCTAAGGGCAGGAGGAGACATGCACCCTCCCAGAAAGCACAGCAAACTTGCATCAAACTTGCAGTAAGCTTGATTTATCAAGTCAATAAACTTGAATTAAGCTTGAAAATTTCAAGCTTAATTCAAGTTCTTGTAAAGTTTAAAGTTCAAGTTCAAGTTCTTGTAAAGTTTAATGCAAGCTTGAATCAAGTGTTCAAGTTTACACTTACCCAACTTGCATTAAGCTTGACATAGCAAGCTTAATTTCAAGCTTAAAAATTTTTCCAAAAAAAAAAAAATTCTTAAACACACTGCGTACTCGCCCCACATATTTTATTTTTCTATGCATTTCCCCCTCCACGCTGGAATTTCAAGTTATTTTAATCTGTTTCCATCAAGCGTCCGCGATCGAACTCGGGACCTATTGTTTGGGAAGCCAGCGTCCTAACCACTCAGCCAACCTGACTTGCGCTGATATGACTAAAGTTTGAAGTGACTGCTATGGTTATCACGCCGTTTTCTGGCGAGATTGATCAGTGGCCGATGCCGATTTGTTTCTTTTATTTTTCCATGGGATGAATCAAAATTAAAATAATGTTATGTGTGATTTATAGATTCTACTAATAGGGAAATAAGCATAATATAAACTTAAAAGCAACACACGTTTAAAAACATTCAATATCGCGACACTCATGTTGGACAATATTGACCAAAATCGAGACAAACGACTGATTTTGAAATCAATTTCGTAGTATAATTGTATTTTATTTTGAAGAATTTGAATATTTGGAAATATAGAATCTTTTTTTTTAAATTCTATGGTCAAGTACATTTATGACTGATGATAAATTATTTGTTATGTGGACTTCTCCAAGACTTTGTTAAATGACTTTGTGATGTGGACTTTGTTAAATGACTTCTCCAAGCTTGCTGCAAGCTTAAAGTGAATTGAACTCTCAAGCTTGTATTAATGCGTCAAATTCAAAGAAATGTCAAGCTTGATTTAAACTTATGTGCTGTCTGGGCTCCTCCCCCAGGAAAAATATATAATACCCTAATGATTTACGCACTGGTATAACGCAGAAGTGGTTCCACACTAAAATGCAGTCTATTTCTAGGGCACGACCTCTGACTTTCCTCCATAACAAACAATCATATGAGCGACCATGTTCACGTTCACGTTACATGCTCACGTAATAAGCTGTAGTGTAGACGAAAATAAGGTAGTGTTAGAAAGCGTTTTCGTTATATTCGGGAGCGTGGCGAGTTTCTATACAGTTTCAATTTACCGAGATTCCTGATATCCGAACTACTAACGGTCCCAATTAGCTCGGATAATCGAGATTTTACTGTAGTGTTCCTTTTGCTTCTTCCGGGGCTGTTCTATGAGTGTGGTTTGGTAAATTTGTCCTTTCTTAAGACAGATTCTGTTCGAATTTTTATGAATCATTTCGATAACAAGAAGTGGGTAATCGGAACATTTTGACCAAAGTTGAGAAAGTGTGCTGATGTGATAAAACTCTAGTTCTTCTAAATCGTTGTAAGCGTAGTTCTTTGTAAAGTTTTTGTTAGTAAAGGTCTTGTTAATTAAAGTCCTAGTAAGTGAAGGTCTGATTAATTCAGTCAACTTCATTTAAAATAGTATTAAACTCATCTGAGTTTAGCAAGGATCTTCCCAATACTTTTCTTAAATAATCCATATAACTTTGCAATAACTTCACAATTACTTCCAATTAAAATGTTTATTTGCATTACGTGCAGCTGCGGGGGGGGGGGGCTCTTTCTTAAGACGGATTCTGTCTCTGCTCTTTATTTAACCATCTTTGATCTTACAGCAAACTTAAATATATCATTCGTCTTGAATTTAATCTGATATAATGCATAACGGCCGTCTTCATATTTAGTTCTGCATCAGCTTCATTTTTTAAAAGCAACACCCTTATTTTCACTTTATCAAATGAAAGAAAGCCTTCAAATTACTCTGAATACAATTTTTCACGAATTTTTGCGATAATTTCCGAAGAAATAGCGAATTTTTTATTTCGCAGATTTAACTGGCTAGCAACAAACTGGGATAACACATAAAGATTCCGAATTTTTCGACGATTAACAAGTTCATTCTCGGGAATAAAAATGCATACTATTCACAAACAAAATAAAAAGTTTCTAGTCTTAATTAATTAATTAATTAATTTTATTATTAATTTTTTTTGTATTGGGAATGTAGAAAATAATGTCATTTATTCTTCTGTTTTTCAAATCGGTAAATTGAAATTGAAATTTTCGAAATTGTTAAGACAGTTCATTAAAGAGTAATGAATGTAAAAAACTTTCTTTTTACTGATAACTTTTGGGAAACATTTTATTTGAGAAATTTAATGTTTAAATAACAATTTTCATTATTTTATAAGCTGTAAATTATATCACAAACTGAAAATATCAATTTGAAATTAGACTTTCAATTTAATTAGCGTAACGGAGTACACTACTTATGGTTTATTTACAATTAAAGAATTTTTCTATTTCTATTTCATCTGACGGTGTTCTAATCAATCGGAATTTAGGCTTGCCATATGTTAATGATAGTATTAAAATTCATAACATAATATTACAAAATGAAATAGTGTTGCTATACTGTGCTAACAAGCCATTGAATGTTATAGAGTTTTATTTATTTATCGATGTATTTCGTCCTTACTTTACGTATGCAATTATAGTCCGGGAGCCAGCTGGCATTTTTAATGACCAATAAGAAAAAATCTGAAATCTCGTCCTATAGTTCATTTAGTCATACATGTAATCGAAGTGAACGTCAGCTGGGGCATTTGTGGTGGGTGCAGCCGCCCCGGCCACCCAACCACGTAAAATATAAAAAAAAGTAATTATAATAAAAAAAATCGATACTTTGTACATGTTTTTATCACGTTGTACACAAATGAAAAAAATAGTCAGCTGACTTTATAGCGTTGGATTATACGTCAGCTGCCAACGATGATCTGCATTCGGCTGTACAGCGGTGGATTATACTTCAACATGTAAAGAATACCCTTTAAGTAAAACAATAATAGAAAAGCTGAAATTAGGTGAAGGGATAGTTAAAATTTTATGAAAAAAATAGTCAGCTGAGTTCTCTGTGGTGGAAAAGTGCTCAGCTGGCGATTGTAAGTTACAGCGTATTGCTACACAAACAGGCGCCTGGTGTATTTCACTGCATCAGCTGATCATTTTTATACCGCGGAAAATTCAGCGGACAACTTCTTTCGGGTAACTTTTGTAAAGAACTACTTTACAAAGCTTCAACTTTCTAGGTTTCTGATATCTATCAATATTTCATGTTACATAGAGCGTCTATGAATCAGCTGAAGATACCTAATACGTCTTTTTATACTCTCAATTATGTTAGCGCTTACGCTATTCATTAATTCGACTTTAGATTTTAATTTTTTGCATGTTCGGGCCGAATATTTTTGCATATGAAATTTCATTACAATCGGCAGACTGCTTCTTGGGGCGTTGATTTTTATTTATAGAGTGTATTTCGTAAAAACGAAAATTTCGTACCTCAAGTTATTTGTAATTTATTTTTTCTCAGCTTCTGAACGCAAGTTACCTGAAAGAAGTTGTCCGCTGTGTAAAAGTGATCAGCTGATGCAGTGAAATACATCAGGCGTGTAGCAATACGTTGTAACTTTCAATTACCAGATGAACACTTTTCCACCAAGGAAAACTCAGCGGACAATTTTTTTTTAATAGAACTGATAAAGTTAACATTACTTCAGCAAATTTCAGCTTTTTTATTATTGTTTTATTTAACGGGATTCTTTACATGTTGATGTATGATCGTATAATCCACCGCTATACAGCTGAATGCAGATCATCATCGGCAGCTGGCGTATAATCCACCGCTTTAGTCAGCTGATTTTTTTTTCATTTTTATACAACGTGATAAACACAGGTACAAAGTATCAACATTTTTATTACAATTATTTTAATTATTTTGCATGTTTGGGTGGCCGGGGCTGCTACACCCGCCGCTGACGTTCGTTTTCTTTACTTACAGTATAAAATAAACCAAAATACAAAATCTCAGATTTTTTTTCGATGATGACCCCAAAATGACAGTTGGCTCCAGGGCTATTTTTGATCTTTCATAAATACAACAATGCTTTTTCAAAAAAATTTATACGACCCCTGAACACATCAAAATACGTCAAATTTATGTACGCCAAATTAAAGTGTACGTTATTCGTAAACGATTGGTGTATGTAACTTTGCTGTACGACGAATGGCGATCAAATAAAGGCTAAGTGGGACTTTTCTAACTGGGGATCCAAATTAATTGAAATATAAAAAATCTATCAGAGGATATATGGTGAGTTCGTCATTCGGCATCGAAACCTATACTCGAACTGATTAACCCTTTAAGGCGCAGTGATCCCGCTCTGGGAACACCAAACTCTGACGTTTTGACTGTTGCCAGTCACGAAGAATATATTGGATTTCTATAAAAATAATTGCGGGTGACATAGCTCAACGAAAATCCTTAATTTTTAGCACGCCATTTCCCGTAAAAAAATGGTCACGATTATTTTCAACAGCACTGACATCTGCTGAGAAATGGAAGAATGCGAGAACGGCTAGACAGATTGCCCAATGCTGAAAAAAGGGCACCATCGCTCGACTTAACTACCAGCAAGATGGCGGACGAACGAAACGTTCATCGCGTGCCACAGCTCTAGAGACCCTTTTTTGACGACAGCTGGCTGTGCTCGCGCACAGCCAGCTGTCGTCAAAAAAGGGTCTCTAGAGCTGTGGCACGCGATGAACGTTTCGTTCGTCCGCCATCTTGCTGGTAGTTAAGTCGAGCGATGGCAACGGCTGCCCTTTTTTCAGCATTGGGAAAGGGTTGCGCCCCAAAGGGTTAAGCAGTTCAGGTGGGCCGTTGCCGTGAACGTATGGCATCACATTTCTTCACAAGCTATTGCAGTAAGAACTTTTAATCTTCCAGAAACCAAGTATGAGTATAACGTGAACTGCTGATGGACTATAAAAGGTTACTATTGCAGTCCAGTTGTGGCCAAGTCAGTTAAACTCGATTCCCGTAAGAATACCGAGAGCGAATCGCCGACCATGATCAGCGTTTGGAAAGGTGGCACCCTCAGTCGATCGGTCTGCTGTGGGGTCGTGAAAGCGAAAGTTTAATAGATCCGGGTAAAATGTAGCACCTGCTTCCAATGTATACTGCTGGGGGTGCTGATTCAGGAGCTGTGTCTCTCATCTGTAATGGTCTGTATCTGACTTGGCTATTGGGGGAAAAGAACTGTTGTAGTTGATGAAAAAAACAAAAAAGAAAAACGAAACAGCTGCATATTGATTTATTAAATGGATAACTGAGCAATTTATATCATAATTAAAATGATTATTTATGTATTTTTTAATTTCAGAGTATCTCCAGCAAGTTTCTAAGAACACCTCACTGTACACCAACGCACTTGAGGTTCTATGCACAAACACTAAAGAAAATCTGAGAAGCCTTTGTGGAATTCGTCCCATCGTAGTCATGCTAACAATTTACAGTCACACGTACGGCCATATACATATTTTACATTTCCAGAAATTCAGTGAGTACCATTCTGCTGTTACAGACACGTTATAAAATAGCGTAGATTTGCGACTTTCGATATTTTATTGGTATGATAATAAAGTAATGGGATATTTACGCTCATACAAAATAAACAGTGATGCCAGTGTGTAAATCAACAGATTAAAGATTTATTTTTTTTAATCATATAATAAAGAAAGCTAAATAGAATTGAAATATAATCAGTGTTATGTAGAGATAAAAAATAATTATACGCTCTGAGAATGGAGTCCTCTCATAATAGTCTAATGATGCTGATAATGCTGAACTGCGTTTTATATATTCATTTAGTACAATAATATTTATCATTTTTAACCGTTATTACAAATGGTTATATTAGTTATGCTTAGAAAAAAAATGCGCATATAAAATTTATATGTGCGTACTTTCTATCTCTATTGATATGAAGAGTAAATTAACTCGACGATTTTTTAAATTTTTTTTTATATTTTATATATATATATATATATATATATATATAATATATATAATATATATATATATATATATATATATATATATATATATATATATATATATATATATATATATATGTATATATGTATATATATATATATATATATATATATATGTATATATATATATATATATATATATATATATATATATATATATATATATATATATATATGTATATATATATATATATATATATATATATATATATATATATATATATATATATATATAATATATATAATATATATAATATATATAATATATATATAATATATATAATATATATATTATATATATATAACACGAAAATCGTTGGATGAATACATGTGAATTATTTTAGTTTTATTTATTTATTTATGATTTTGGCGATTTATTATTCAAGAGAAAATAAAAAAGGATAGCTTATAACTTAGTACTTTAAATACTTTCATTTTCACGATAAATATTTTTTTAAACTTAAAATTATGTTTTTAATATTCTGAACTCCTTGGATACTCTCTAGAAGGGAGAAATCATTAATTAAGTTTAATGTCTCCTACTAGATGGCAGCAGTAAAGCATGCGAAGTGATGCTTTAAACTTTTGGACGCATTTCATTTTTGAAAAAATAATGGGGCAATACATAATATTTAAAAACAAAAAGCAAATATTATTAAATTCTTCATTCATATTTATTAATACGCTCAAGTAGGGTGTCTACCATTGCAAGAGAGTCACGGAATTCCTTGAAAAGTCGGGAAAATCGAAAAAAGTTGAGGAAGCCAAGAAAAAGGTTACATAATGAAGGCTTCAGGTTGGGTCACGGAATTTTTCAAAAACTGTGACGTTAATTTTGTTTAGTAACATCTATTTTTATTTCTGATATTTACATGCATTTTTAGATGCAAGAAATCCAAATAATCTTTCACATGCAGATATTCGTAAAAGGTCTGTAGAGCAGTCAATGCTCACTCAAGACAGTCTCTAGAACATATAAACGTCAAGTTGTCACAATCTTAAGTGTGGGTTATCGGGATTAGTAGCTATTAACTTTCACAGTTTGCTTGCTCGAATAACTCCCAGTGAAATAATAGTAATAATTATTTCAGATACTTTTATGATTGTAAAATTAACATGAAAGTTTGTAAGAGCAGGTTTTTTTCCGCATTGTTAATCCAATTCTTTTCTAAACTTCAGGTAAAGCGGCCAATTTTCTGAAGTTTTTCGACAGTTTTACATTTGCGGGTATTGCGAATGGATCCGTTGGAGTGGACACGATTTTCTTGGTTGCGTAAGTGGATAATTTGATTGAAAATAAAACTCATAAAATGTATGTTAATAAAATTAAAGTGGCATCTTAATCCATTTCGGACTGATATCGCGTTTTCGCGGATTTGAAACTTTAACGAGCATTCCGACTTTGCGAATAACAGAAAAATATTCTCTGAAAATATATGTCTAAAACAATGATTGAAATGTAAGATTTAATTTTATTGATCCCTTTTTTATGGAGAAAAAAATTCCTTTAAGAAAATCAAAGTAGAAAATATAACTAATGAATATTTTGTTCATATATGTTTTCTGTATTTGAAAACAGATAGTTCTTTAAAAATACATTTACTGTCGCATTAATTCAATAGTGTATCTTAAAAGTCATTTTCAACGACTTTGAAGAATCCAAAATGTATGCGGTCCTTAATGGGTAAAAAAGTCAAAACAATCAAATTAACTCCTTTCAAATGTTCCAGTGATGAAACTGTCCCCTTTTCATGATGCAGTCGAGTACCAATTTACGGATGTTTTTTGAAAAGTAAAGCATAGATAGAAGTTTTAAGCAGCTACATCATTAATGCACATTTAAAAAGACTCACACTTTGGAACACATTTTATACAAACGATAAACTCTTAAAATGATGTTCTTCAAAATAAATAACTCATTGGCAATAAACGATGAATTTTCTAAAACTTTCTCTGTATATAGTAAACTATTTCACGTAAAATACTTTCCTTGATTGTTTTTAAACTCTCACAGGCTTACTGCGCATAAAATCGCGTAGTGCATCTTGCAAATAGAGTTATTCTAGTGTATTATTTTAAATGGGCCGAGAAAGTTAAATGTGCGAATATT
Organism: Cheiracanthium punctorium; assembly: GCA_038373885.1. NCBI lineage: Eukaryota > Metazoa > Arthropoda > Arachnida > Araneae > Cheiracanthiidae > Cheiracanthium > Cheiracanthium punctorium. The sequence goes on from JAWZYV010015337.1 coordinate 488,929, forward strand.
ATTATTTTTTTAGAAGATCAGTCCTGGGGAATGTTGTGGGCAAATGGTAAAAACTCGTTAAAATGATGAAAACGGAAATAAACAGTGAGCTGAACAAAGAGTCCTATATTTTACTTAAAATTGAGAAATAAAATTAGTTACTTTATTCTATGTAAGTAAGCAATCTCCAGTGTGACTGAAGTTATAAGAAGCATTTCTAAGTTATTTGGGAGGAAATAATCTCTAAGGCCATCAGCATACATTTTTTTTTGTGTGCGTGTGTGTGTGTGTCACAGAATTTTTACAGACTCGATATAATAACTTATAAATATATATAAATAAGTTACCCTGTATATATATATATATATATATACAGAGTGAATCTAAACTCTTGGGCAAAACTTTAAGGGGTGATACGGCACACAATAAGGAATCGTAATCACATAGCAATCTGTGTTCAAAAACGCAGTTTTAACTTGCATGGTAATAATCACTTTTGGAAAATTATTGAAGTATCCGTCTAATTTTTAAACCAAGTTCCATAAACAATAGACTCGTCACCAAAAATTTCATCCATGAAATAAAATAGAATTTTTAAACTATCAATTTTAGTCTTCTGTTTTCGGAAAAAACTACGTTAGTTTCTGACGAAACAGTGGTCGGAAAGCGCACTGTTGCTTCGGCACTTTTTCTGAAGTGATCATTAACAGCTACACGAAGAAGACTTTGCCGAGCCCACACTGCTATGTGATTCTGATTCTTTATTATGTGCCCTATCACGACTTAAAGTTTTGCCCAAGAGTTTAGATTCACCCTGTATATATACTATATATATATCAAGGATTGAAATTAACCCTGGTACACTGGTCCCAGACCACAAAAATATCTAACGGACCAGTAGAATACAAAATTTTGCTGGCCTGTCATATCATTAACGTTTTGTTTACATTTTACTGAGGCAAAGTTTCCTCATTTAGTCCTACAATACATGTCATATAATTTTACCAATGCATGTCACATAATTTGATCTATCTAATATCTTTATAACAGATATTTAAACTTTTAAGTAATCTCTTAACGGAAATCAATGCATATTGCTCATGTAATTTCTTTTGTATCTTGCCTTTATTTAAAATGATATATATACGTTCCAGTGATAAATGTTATGGACCAGGAAAGCGATTGTCCTTTAGACCAATCTAATGCTCTAATATCTTCTCCCGTATTCTCAGTTTCACTCACATATAAATATAATTTTTCTGTCTTACAAAATGTATTTATCACTGAATTCTAATTTCTTTAGTGGGATAACAGTGACATATTCAAGGTGGAGAAATGTATCAGAGAAGAAAAAAGTAAATCTTAACATATGGAAACTACTTCTGGAAAGGTACTTCAGGTGAGAAAATTGTCTTTTAGCAGTTAAAAAATTTTGTTTTTTAAGCTGCATTTTTTTACCAACACGGATATGCATCAGCGTTAAAAGATAAATGCAACGAAATTGTCTTTTAAAACTGTTTTTTACTTTCATTAAGCAGGGTTTGATTTTATAAACAGCAACAAACATACTAAGAGTACATAACCAGAATACTGAAAGGTCCAGTATAAATTCTAATGAAAATCGCCTTTACATTGGATTATTGAAGATGATAGATGGAAAATTTATGGGTTTTTTCGTTTTCCATTAAAATTATTTGTTTCTGTAATAAACAATTACTGTAGTCGGCCAAGTTATTCGGGACTGTAATTATATTTTTATGTTCTCTAGTTAATTTTTTGAGAAATATCTCATGTTAGGTTTTTTATGTATTTTTTATTCATCGTTGTATTCTGTTTATATCATAAAAGAAGATATTACTTAGATATATCTATATTTGTGAGAAGGTAATATATTCAAAGAAAATCTGGTGCCACCTTTGATGAAATTAAGGATTTTATGCGTCGGGACATGCTTTTGCTCACTATACATTTTTCTTTTTCTTTCTTTTCTTTTCTTTTTTTATGTTGTTGGAATTCAGTTCTGTGTTGCAATTCTTTGATATGAGTTTCTAACAACTACTGCTTGGTGGGAATCAGATCTTTGGCGATCGCCTATCAGGTGAGTTCCCATATCTTCTCTATGGGGCTCAATTCAGGTTCAGGTTCATACAGAACTGATAGTAGACCTTATAAGAGGGTTACAACTATTAATGTCAGTCTCAAATATTTTTTAGATATTATCCAGCTACTTTACAGCGTATGGATGAGCCCACTGGGTTAGCCAAGATACTAAACACATAGGTTTCTAATTCTCATAGCTAATTAACATGTGTTTTTGAGCACTTTTTGCATATTTGTATGTGTTGCGTGCTACTTCAAAATCAACGAAGAGTGGTGAACTCAACAAGTTATGCAATCTCCATTAGCACAGGTTCTCAATTACCTATTTTTATTGAGGCTTTGAGTTTTAAGGGGGTTCAAGTCAGATAAGCTTCCCGGACACTAGCACACTTGATACACACTCGATGAGTGTGTATCGTAGTGTTCCACCTATGAAAGACAAAAATATTCATACCAACAATAAAAAACAAGTAACACTTTAGGAAAACAAAGTTATGCTCAAAAAGTTCTTTTAAACTAGAAAAAGAAAAGAATTTGAAAGAGTACCTCTAATAATTTAGTCACCTACTGTAATTGTATCAAAAAAGTGGTTTATAGCAATCAAATGATAAATAATTAGATTTACTTAATTAAATTATTATTTTTGGAATAAGTAAATATAACTAATTACACACATTTAAGTAAAACACATTTAAAAGTGCGCGTCCCCTCACTTTTATTAATAAGACTTTATCACTTTCTAACAGTCGCTTTTTTGAAAAGTACAATGATATTTACCAATTTTTACTTGTAAATAACCCAGTTTCAAAAAACCAATAATCAATAATCAACAAATGTAGAAATACTCAGTATTCGATATCTTGAAAGTTCTAGTACTACATACTGTTGATTTATTTAGGTGTTTACTTGTTTTTCAGAATGAGCCTGGCACAGATGTTAGCCATTTGTTTCCTGCTGATGTTTCCACTCTTTGGTTCTGGGCCGTTCTGGATCCCTTACATGCGGTCTGAGCTGTCCAACTGTCGCAACAGATGGTGGCTCAACCTGCTTTTCGTGAATAATTATTTTGAAACAATTGAAACAGTAAGTGCTCTAATTTTACTTAGCAAGGTAACTATACTTATAGCTGAGGTGAAAAAAAGGGCTCACTTTGTCTTTATTTGGCCGCTGTTACATCAAAGTTACATATGCCACTCGTTTACAAATTTATCTAACTATGTATATATATATAAATACGCTAAGCAAAATCTTTGTGCCCCTTTTGCAGCACATTGCGCTAACGGAGGAGTGTGAAATTCGGTATAGTTGAAGTTCGTATGGAGGTGGTTGTGCGAATGATACAATTTTTGTGTAATATGTTCATACACTGTAAAAAATTAGAGAAGTAAATTGGCGAGCAATATTTTGCGCCAAGTCGGATGATGGTTCCATTGTTGTGTCCATTTTCAAATTACAGCATTAAGCTACAACGATCCAATAGGGTTATAATATTCCAACAAAATTTGCAAAAATGAAATTATTCGCCAGTTTAGTGAAAATATTATCGAAATACTTCAGCAATCAATAGGAGATGAACATAATTATTACGCTGTTAATGAGTTGTATGGAAGTATTTCCGACAAAACATACTCTCGGATAACACATTGAAGTCAGTTATTTTAGCACTTAAAAATGATCATTGTACTTTTGTTAATGCTGGTATACTTAATCGAATACATGGCCATGATAACAGTAAAATCAATAATTACCCAGTAGAGTTTTTGAGTTCTGTGACTGTTAATGGTTTGGATAATTTTCAGTCAGCCGATAGAAAGCCAAATAATTCACACCTGCGCCAATTGCGAACAAACCTAACTAGAATCACTGAGCATCATTTTTAGTAGACAGTTCTTTCATCCGCATTTCTATAGTTAGGAATTTTAATTTAATTCCGATATGTTTTTCCCATTTCCATATTTTTAACAAACGATTAATTCAAAAAACATACGCACTTCTTTTCAGTACATTGATACTTTTATGCTTTGTAATTTGTATACAAGTACTTTTTTTTGTATACTGATTAACATTTTCGGCTTTGTTTTGGGGAACAACGATGTTTTAGAAGTAGTCTTTTAATGTCGCCAAGAAAAAAATAATGATGGGATTTACACACGGCTAATCGAAAAGCACCACAGTTTGCCTGATCAAAAATTTAAGTAATAAAAAGAGACGAGAGTCAATTGCACCCACGCTAACAGCTATCAATCAAATCGAGGGGCGAGTTACACCGGAATTCATATCTTGCTCCCCTTTGCAACCCCAACTAGAATCGCATGCAGTAGGAAAATTTGGATTCCAAATAAACAGATAATTCGAAATATGTCCCACGTGCAACATATTCCAGACTATTTTATCTTTCACTTATCTCTCAAAAGAAAGCAATTTCCAATTATACCTTCATTTGCGATGACAATAAGAAAGTCTCAAGGGCAAACATTGGAAAAAAATTGAATATTATTGAGACAGCCTGTTTTTCAATCGTACGTCTCAGAAAAGTAGTGTTCGATCATTCCATGGTTTGAGATTTTATATTAATTTTTTAATTAAATTTTATATACTTTGAAAAAAAAAAACAAAAGAAATAACTGTGTAACCTTAACGAAACCTTGCTAATATAGCAATAAAATAAATAAATGAATAATAAAATAAATAAAATAAGCTTGGAAATGGAAAAAAAAAAAACCGCATGGCCGATTTTTTAATTATCGCTTAGCCAAGTTATACCTCATTTTTCCTATCGTTCACATTTTTCAAATAACTGGAAAATTAATGCATAACGACGTATTTGTACATGCTCGCAAGTGATGTAATAGAACAAAATAAAAAAAAGTCATAAGCAATGATTATAGAGGTATAAGCAATTGTTATGCAGAGGTTTAATATATTACGGTCGAATTTCGACCACTGAGCGACCACTAGTTCATGTTAATTTCGTTTCAAAGATGTATCACCTTTTTTAGAAAATAACACTCAAGGCTCTTTATTGTATGATTCATTACTTAAAATTTATCTATATATATTTCCCTATTTTACGTGAAACTATTCTTCAACTTCGTCTATTGTTAAGTCACTTTCTTTCTGGTGTTGGTCAGGCGAGCTGAGAATAGAATCCCACTGTTGTGAATGTTACTGGCAACATTTCACTTTTCTAAGAAATGTTCTTAAGAATTAAAGTAAACTATGTCTGGAAGAAAAAACTTGCTTAATAAAACTCTAAAATATTCAATGGATTATTATTACGTGCAACATTAATATTTCATTATATATATATATATATATATATATATATATATATATAAGAAATATACTATTAAGTACTAAAATTAAAATTTGGCAAGCCTAAGGACAATTGATTAGCACACCGTCAGGTATAAGACAAATAGAAAAATTCTTTAAATGTAAATATACCACAAGTAACGCACATTGTTACGTTGATTAAGTCGAAACTGTTCAAAATAGTTTCAAAAAACGGTCGTCTGAACGTCTCAAGAAACGGTACGTCGTCTGAAATAGTTTCAAATTCATATATTCTGTTCGCGGCGTAATTAACAATTATGCAAATGATAGTTGTAATTTTATGCATTACATTTCTGAGAAAATAGCTTTTTCTCGAAAGTTATGAGTAAACATAAACGAAAGTAAACATTATTTTTCTTGAAAATAATATGAATTTTTATTCCCTTGAAAGAATTTGTGATTAGGCGCAAATTTCGGAATCTTAATATGTTGTTCTCAATTCGGAGATAACCCCTTAAAATCGCGCAATAAAAAATTCAGAATATCGCCGGTAATTATAGTAGGAAATTCGTGAGAATTTATATCTGTGGTAATTTGAAGGTTTTCTTTCGTTTGATAATGTCAGAATAGCGTGTTGCTGTTAGCGGAGTTGATACAGAATTAAATATAAATGCGATTCCTTTTGCAAATTTTAAGGAAATTGGATTAAGTATACGTTATTTGTAAATGAAGGGTATATATAATTTTACGATGAACGATGGCCAAGTAAAAGCAAATGTGCGTTTTTTTTCCGACAGTTGTACATGAGACATGGAAACTTTCTAACTGTCTGGAAATGATTCCAGTTCCATTCTGGGAACTAATAGTTTTTTAAAAACATTTGACTCAGTTAATGTTCGCATTTTTCATAGCAAGACGACATTTTCGAAACTATCTCATGTTACGTATGTCTCATGTGCAGGGGCGTAGCCAAAGGGGGAATAGGGGGGCTCACAACCCCTCATGAGGATTTTTTTCCATACAAAATATATATTCTTCACTCCCTTATCACACACACGTATGTACATATATGTGAGTTGCAGTAGTCGTAACCCCCCCCCATGAAAAATTTCTGGCTACGCCACTGCTCATGCATGTTTCTATTCTGGAAACTATCCAGTTGTATGGAAACGGGAATAATTATGTTGAAACAATCGGCATAGTGAGTGTTCCTACTTTGCATAGTAAAATAGTCATACACACATAAGACAGTTTCTATTCTGAAAACTGTCCAACTCTCTGGAGATGGTTCCAGTTCCAATCTGGAAACTGGAATAATTATTGTCATTGTTATTAAATGAGTCAGTAAGTGTTACCTTTACACAGAAAGAAAACCATACGATACATAGATAGTTTCATTAATAATTCACTCCTCAAAAGTAAAATTGCACCACCAAGCACGGAGCGTCATGCAGATTTCAGGAGTAAGATGAATATGATGATTTTAAAAGATGATTTTAAAAACAGACGACAAATTAATTTTTATTTAGTATTTTTAATTAATATTAAATTTTTATTCAGTAATATTAAATTTTTATTCAGTATCTTTATAAACAAATTAAATCTTTATAAACCAATTTATTCAGTATCTCATGTTCCCACCTCGGGCAGCTATACAGGCCTCCATCCGGTCTGGCATACCATCAATGAGTTTATTGATGGTCGCCTGAGGTAACCATTCCAAGACACATCCACTGCTGTGAGCGGATCTTCCATGGTTTGCGTCAGTGGTTCTCGGATCATATAACGTCCAATGAAATCCAACAGGTTATCGATGGGATTCAGATCTGGAGAGACTGCCGTCAAGAAAGGATGTCTGATCCGGTCAACTCGTTAAGAGTTGGCCGCGCGACATGCAGCCTGGCATTGTTTGGCGCGAATACCCTGTTGGGTGTGCTCTACGACAAGGGCAGAACAATAGGCTCCACAGCTTGTGTGACGTAGCGCTCAGATATCAACTGCCGTCATTGTGTACCAGTTGCGTATTGTGATCAAACATTATGCCCCCCCAAAACCATGATGCCTGGTGTAGAACCGTCGTGACGAACACTGCGAAATGGGCTGGTTTGTAGCTTTCTCTGGGCCGCCGCGATACCCGTCGACAGCAGACCTTCCTATGCAGACAGAAATAAGATTCATCCGTGAACAATACCCAATGCCTCTTGATGGTCCAGGTAAGATGACGATGATACCACGCCAGGCGTCTAGCCCTGTGGTGAGCGGTCAACGGTTCTTCTGTTGCTGGTACCCGTGCACCCATCTGTATTTTATGCAGTCTGTTGCATATGGTTTGGGTGGACACAGATCCACCTGCTCTTGGAAGCAACCGGCTTCGGATGTCATGTGCCGTGGCGAAAGGGTCTCGAATATTCGACGGGCGAATACTGCGGTCTGTGCGCTCTGACGTACACCTGCGTGCATCACTTTCCCTTCGGCTTGCACGTAGACCTTCCTGAATCCGTCGTGTAACACAACGTTGGATGGTACTCGCGTTGTACCCCACACGATTTGCGACTGTGCGCAGCGGCAAACCAAGTTCATGGAACTATCGATATTTCGGTCACGTTCTCCGATCATTAACTAATGATATTAAGCTCACCGACGTCTCAGAGTTACATTTTCCATGAAAGTCGCAAATGCTAGGCAAAACTTTAGATGCAGTGTACGAGAAAGAAAAGTTTCTGCCCTTTATAGACCCGAATATGAGTACCACGTGATCTGATGCGTGCGCAATTTTAATCATTTTCATATCCATCTCACCACTATCGCTCAAGAAATTTTCATGACGCTACGTGCATTATTTCTTGACATTGAAGTTTCACTTTTGAGGCGTTTACATTTCCACGTATAATCAAACGGGTTTGGACCGATTTTATGAGCATTAATCACGAGTATCCGAGAGTTAGGCAGCAAGAGAAACACGGAATTTCATTTGGAAACACTTAACGTTTTCGGTAGTTTAAGATTAATCACTGTAGTTCCAGATTAGAAGTAATGAATTGGAGCATGGTGGTAAATCTATTATGCCACCAGAAAAGTTCAGCGATATCTCTATTAAAGAAACTCTGTGTTTCTCCTACGGAACTTCAATGTCATACTTTACACAGATAGTGCCGTTACAATCAGGGAATCTTTGAATTTCATGTGAAAATTGTAGTGGTAAAATTTCACAGATAGGATAAATAATTGCATCATTTCGTTGAAATATAACCTACATGTAACTCCTGCTAGTTTGGACAACCAGCTGTTTCAGAAAGCTCGTGTAAGCCTAATAAACTTCTGTTTCATGTAGCTATAAACACACTTTCTAAAAAGTAATTATTTCAGAATTTATAAAATACTAGCAAAGAGCTTATTAGTATTTGTCAATATGTGTACCACTTAAAAATGTAAAACTTGTATATGGATATATATGTATATATGCTTTAATGTTTGCAGTGCCTTTATCATACGTGGGTTCTGTCAGTCATTATGCAGCTAACTATTCTAAGCAGTATTATAATGTTGATTCTGAGGAGGTAAGTTATAAAATAACTAGAGTTTATTTATTTTTTAGAATTTCATTTATCTCTGAATTGTTTTGTGTTGAAAACTGGTTACCCAGCAATATAAAAATTTGTACTGCTTTTATAGACAATTTTAAAACTTCTCGTGTGTGTCGGGATGAAAAAGTTTTTGGGTCTTGAACAGAGATATTTATCTGCAGTCTTTAATTTTATCTAGTGTTCGTAGGTTTTTAGTTTTAACGTTGTTTATTTGTTGATACATAGAATGTGTTACTTAACGAGTGAAATTAAATATATTCATATAAATTTATTTGAATTCAGAATTACCTGAATTAATTTTAGTTATTATTAACACGTCACGGCTCGAAATTAGTTTAAAAATATAATTCTTATGAACTGTATTTTGATTCTAAATTAAAATAATGAAATTGTAGGAATGTATATAAATACATTGGGAGGAAAACTGTAAAAGCATGTTATAGTCAAAGGGATAAGGATTATTTTAAGTAAATTTAGAAGATTACCTGAGAGGAACTTTATAAAAGCAATCACAAAAAAGTTGTTTACATTTAATATACTGTTTTAAGTACTACACTTGCGCACATTTTTAATCTTGTGTGTGGCGATACACAGGTACATCGCATTTTATTAGCGAGTGAAATAACTCCGAATGTTACGTGAAGTTAGGAGACACTCGATTTGTGAATAGGGCTCATTGTATACGTGCATCGACAAGATCAAAAAAAGTATATTGAAGCAGTAAATACTTTAGTATATAACCTCAGAGATGGATCAGATAAATTCAGTAATATTCATTATGCTTCAGATAGCACACATGGAAAGAAAGAAGCTTCTAAATTAATGGTCTTTAGTCAGATCCCCCATTTTAAAATCCATTACGTAAAAATACAATTATCTGACGGATTCTAAATTCAGTACAAACTAAAATCAGAGTACTTAGTTATAGCATTCCATGAAGTGTCATTATCTCCATGACAACGAAAATCAATAGTCTTCTTATTGTTGTTAATATTCAGAGCTATTATACAGAGTTACTTTTCTCTCATTGTTGTCATTTTTGAAAATGCCCAAAATTGGTATGAAAACGATTGAAGTATTTACAACGGAAAATTACCTATTACGTTAAATAATAAAAGATAACTAAAATAATATTGCAGTAGAAATACTTTTTACAAGAATTAAAGAAGAATATACAAGAATTAAAGAGTGTTAGCAACTTTTCGGGACACCCTTGAGAGGGGAGGCGGGTATTCTGAAATACCAGTTATATTTAATATAACTTTACAGGCTTTTTATTAAAGTACACAAAATCATCATGAACGCATACTGTAGCTAGTAGTACTGCTATGTCACTTGTAAGAAAACATGCTATTTATTTTGCTTTTGTAGAATTTCTTTATTTTATTTTACAAATGGAGGTCAATATGAAATAGCTGAGCAATATGGAAAAGGTGGTTTAACCGTTTAAAAACTAATTACAGTTCATAAAACATAGTTATTTTTAACTATAAACCGTATTTTTTAAGATCATGTTCAAGCCATTTCTGCTTCAAGTCCATTTACAAAAGTTGTGGACATAATCTTTTTCGGCTCCAGTACAGTCAAGATGAGCCCCCACGGAGAACAGTTGAAGCACTGAATACGAATTTCTCATCGTAGATCGTCAAAGCATTTTTTGTTACAGTACATAGATTCAGCGTCTTTGTTTTCCGGTTCTTTAGTTGATGACATGAAATCCATATGCCCGACACGTCATATAGAAAAATGAACCTTTAAGCAGATGGGCAAAGCACTGTCAGCTAGAAAAACAATAACAGGGCAACAAACTACAATTCTTTTAGTGTACATCTTATTGTACATCTAGTTAACATCGATGTTAAAGTCACGTATATAGTAGTAGGTTAAAATTTTGAAAGCTTATCTGCAAAAACTCTGGAAAATCTCAAAACACACTTTGTTTGTAGCAAGTGGTACGACAACAATTAAGCCGTCAACTCACACACTCACACTGCATTGTAATATGGAAATCTCGATATTCCATATTTCCCGCCCGTAAACTCGATATTATATATATATATATATATATATATATATATATATATAAGTAAAATAAACGAATTTCTTTTGTACAATACAGAAATTAAAAAAGTAAAGTTATGTAACATATTAATCAAGAGCGAATTTAATGATTTTTCTGCACTCGGTTTTAACGAACAAATGTCGCGGTCCCTTCCCGCTCGTTATAAACGAATTTGACTATATTTTTTAATAGATTATTAGCATTCTTGATATTTAAATATCACGAAATCAACCATTAAAATAAAAATTCCTATGTTAATATGTTCATTAATTTTGCAGGTCATTCAGACTGGGCGTTTTCACTATGATAGTATTAATACTTTCTGGTGTCATAGGAGTTGGTGTTGTAACGATCATCAACAAGCTTCCTGGAAGCATGGCATTTTATATGATAGACATAAGGTACATATACAATTTATTTCAAAAGAATTGGGGTCAGGGCCTGATTAATGCAGATACTAACTAAGCCTCTGTCCAGGGTCCCCTTGTTTTAGGGGGTCCTAAAAAGATTTAAATAGTTTAAGTTCTATTCTTAAAAAACTGCTAACAGAACATTAATGACAATAAATAAAAAGATGAACTTTTATGATACATTCCTCGTCAAGGATAGCACAAATTGCTTTTTTAACGGGAACAGACAGTTGCTTACAGATATCATTATTATTTTTATTATTATTCTGTAGGGGGTTGTTATAGATGTGATCTTTGCATAATCTTTATTTTTAAAATTTATGAACAAGAGAAGAAGGGTTGAACCCCAACCTCCCCCTCCTGTGTTTGCCACTGTGAACAAATATTTGTAGCTTGCGGCTATATGTGTCAGCAGAATATAACCTTATAGAAGTTCCAAAAAAAGTTTAGGGACCTTCGAAGGCCTTGGTCAAACCCTGGTTGTTGTCCTTTACATAAGCTTTAAAACATGTATCTTTTTTCTATTTTGAACCTCTATATAAGGCTCTCCCTAATAAATACATGGCTAATTTATTTCATTTATATTTACGACTGGTAAATCAGATTTTAATATTAACTTTTGACTAAATTACGATATTTTTAGCCAAATATACTTTTAGAACGTATTTATACGTTACTTATGCGTTAGACTAATTTTAGAACTTGGAAAGTATTTCCAGACAAAAGTATTTTGACTGCATTTCTTAATCACACTTTTCAGGAAAACTAACTTTGATCTAGAAATCTTGGAAAATTATTCAAAATGTATATACTGACAAAGAAAAGTGTTATAATTTTTGTTTTAAACAATAAATGTAATAATACAGTTAAATCTCATTTTAACGTCACCTGGATTTAACATTTCCCCGAATATAACGTCATTTTCTATTGGTTGAAAATATTTTCCACTACTTGTAATCTTAAAAAACCCCGTTAATAAAGTTACATTTTTCACAAATAATATTTTTTTCGGAATCAAATAACTCGTATGATGATCGAAATATCAGTGAGAAAACACATATAATTTCATCGGCGATTGAAGTGATCCAAGCTGTGAAAGCAGTAAAAGTATTTATTTAAAAAATTAAATATCAAGAAAACATTTTCAAGTATGCATTAAGATGAAAATTCTTGACAGTAAAATTTGTTATATAAACAATAGATACAAAACGCAACGTAAAATAACCGATTTCTTTAAGAGATTATTTTTAAAACGAACGTCTAAGTTAAGTAGAGGAGTAAATAAAATTTATGTAACATAAATAAGAATTCAGTTCATCCTCAGAACTCTGTTTTTCCCATTTACGGATCTTTTCTAAAATAATTAGAAAAATCCGTGGGTAATTTAGAGAAAAATCTATAGATAGATTTCTGTAGATTTTTCGCTAATTATCCGTAGATCTATAGATAAATATCTGTAGACTTTTCTCTAAATCATCCATAGATCTGAACATAAATATCTATAGATTTTTCTCCATTTTGAATAAGAGTTTTGCCAGCTACGTTATTTCTTTTTGGTTTCTTAAATGACGTTAAATCGGGTGTTGCACTGCATTAATTTAAAAATATTCAAAGTTTAATGTTATATTTTACTAATATATTTCTCTAAAACATATATTTCTCAAAACATTTATAATAAATTACTGAATTATGTAATTCACCTAAGCATTTTGTAAAATCTCTATTTCGTTCTTCTAAAATTTAACTTAATTTTTTTAAAAGGTTGATAGTAATTTAAATTGAGTGTTTCATTTCCAATATAAGAGATAAAAATAGTTTTTAATTAGTAAATGAGCTAGTCCCCTTACAGATTTATGCTTTGATCTTTTACATTGTCACGGGATTTACCTGGATCGATAAATTTATTTCAATGCTTAGAATTGACTTTGCCAAATTGAGCTTTACAAAACAATCCAAATACTTAATGAACGAATTGAGAAATCACTAGATAATATATCATAACCCATATAAATCAATATACATATATATCACTAAATATAAATATATATAAAATATAATAATAAACACAAATATAAATCAAAAAATAAATTTAAATCAATATACAGGGTGGTAATAAAAACTATCCCGATATATGGACCTCTAGAGGCCGTTCCTTTCAAATGATTGAGATTACATTTCGAATATAGTTATTCAGAGGTATGATCCACATTTACTGTGAACGGCAAAAATGTAGCACATGCAGTTGAAGTTATAGATGCAGAATCTCAAAATTTTCAAATAGCGACACCTACTTTTTTCCGTCTCAAAATGCTCAAAGCGTGCGAAAACCATGAAGAGCGTTGTAACAGCACGTGTATCACAAAAATCGGGAGCGTTATTCTATCACATAAAAAGCTCCGTGTACGCCCAATAAAAGAAGATAAGGCCCCCACTTTGTTGCCATTTACAGGATTCCCAACTCATATCTTTGAATAACTATATCCGAAATCTCATCTCAGTCGGTTTCACGGAACTTCTGCTAAAGGTCCATGTACCGGGATATATATTATCAAAACCACCCTGTATATATAATCACTAAGTGATAGATTATAATCAGATGCTGAATTAATGAAATCACTAAATTTCTATTCAGAAATTATGCGAATGCATGTCAGGTCAAGCGTATGAAAACTTCTGATGATCATCAAATTTTCTAGTATTTTAAAAATTTTAAGTGAATATGAGCAGTATATAAATTCATTAATGAGTATTTTTTAATAATTTTTATTCCATTTGCAGGACAGGTCCTATCACGTGGAAAGACGTTTACATCCTGCCATATGATCACATCGGACCTTTCTGTATAGGTCTCTTGTCGGGTTATTTCCTAGCTGTGAAGAAAGACAAACTGGAAATTAGCAGGGTAAAATAGTATATCCTTTTCTTAAATGTATTTAGTATCCATGCTACGTTTTTGTCCTATTTACCTTTCACAATTTTTTTAATTTTTTCATAAAATTATTTTAGGTGATAAAACATGCATTTTTTCTTACTGACTTTAAATATTCATATGACATGATGCTGACTTTAAATATTAGTATGTGGCATTTACTAGATTTATAGTAAAAAGCACATTTAATTCGTTTAAAATGTTGCTGTACCAATACCCATAAGCTTTTTTTTTTTGGTGTTCTAAGTACTTCAAAAAAGATTCGGATATAGCAAAAAAGTTGCATATTACGTAACCTTTGATAAAGGGTGTTTACAAAGCATGTCCTTTGTACTCGTAAAGTACTTACTTAGTGTAATTTACAGTAGCGTATAATTTAGTAAAGCGTGTTTACAAAGCATGCCCTTTGTACTCGGAAAATACTTAGTACATTCTACCAGATCACTCCAGAAATGTCCCTCGAAAAATTCCCTGGAACATTATTTTGTTTTAAGAACTTTCCAACAAAATTTTAAAAATTAAAACTTGGAAACTGCATGCGATTTTTGTTTAGGCTTCTTATCGATGCTTAACAACCGTAAATCGCATCGACTTTCGCAAAATTTATGCATTTTATTGAAATGTACTACTCACCTGCTCTATAGAAAATAGTGAACATGCAGCATGACCAATAAGACTTTTTTAAAACCCTTTTCTTTAACTCACGCTGCATGTCTTCTAATCTGATTGATTCTACAGGGTGTTTACAATGATTCATCCCTTATAGACAGCACTCTGCTGCAGGTTGAGCAGATTACCACCCACTCTGGCACACGACCTGTACTGTACACGCTCACAGAAGTTCCTTTAAAAAGTTTAGTTCGAAAAATATCCACATCGCACGTTGCATGGAAAATTGGTACATTTACTTCAAGCTACTACCTAAGTTAATTAACAAATATTCAAAAACTCTCGAATAAAAGTTGAAATCGTTTGTATTTTGGAATTAGTCATTTTCATTGTTAAGTTTGATGTTTTTCTATGAAAAATGACACCTAGTGGACATTTTTGAACGAAACTTTTTTAAAAAATTCCTTCAGCGCATTTCTTGTATAATGAGTACATATACCAAAGCAGGTGGCTATCTGCTCACGCATTTCAGCGGTTGTTATATATGCTGTTTATAGGGGAAGTTTAATTATAACCACATTGACAATACATGAACTAATAAAAATTATATTCTATAAGTATTTTAAATTTTGTTTTAGCCCTTTATAAACTGTTTTATCCCTATCTAGTAATTTGACAACCATATCTATTTTTTATGATACTGGTAATTTCTGGCTTGTGATTTGAATGACTAATCTGACATGTCGGAATTATTTATTTAGCAGCATCTTTAAAATCAATTGATTACACGGAGAAACAAAAAGTACCTCTCTCATCTAGAACGAATAAATAACTATTTTCTGTGTCCCAAAACTAGAAGAACTCATCGTAGAAGTATGTGAGTAGGGGATACACACAACTAGTATAGATGAAATGGTCAAGAATTTCTAGTCCGCAGGATCCTAGCTATTCGCAGCAGAATGACTAGTGTGTATAACGAGAAATTATCGTTTGATTTTTGGAGCACTAGAATACCGTTTGTATTCCCACCCGCCGGCGGCGTACGCAGCGATTTACAGATATTTTCTCCTGGGTACAAGCACCAGATTATAGAGGAGAGATCTAAAATTTGGATAAGTGGGTTCAGGCGTGTCTCGTTCTATGATCTAGTATTTATAGTGAGTAAATAGATTTATAAATTGTAGTTCCACCAGTTATTTTCTAGATGTCAGTGGCATATTTTTTTTCAATGTATCGATAGCGCATAATTGTCGGTCGACAAGTACCAAACCATACCATTCTGGCACTTTCTACTGTGTGAATCATCTACAGCTCTGTTTTAACAATAATCTTAATATTTTAGGGCTTTTTTTCAGCGGAAGTACTGGTAGTAGTTCACTTAAGAATCAAAATATGTCACTCACGCTTAATCCGTAATGGGCAGATACCTTCCCGACTTTTTTTAATTCCGTATTCTTCTGAGCATTTGGCATTATTAGGTTTAGATATATGTATATTTTTTCCCATTTCAGACCGTAAACATAATTTTGTGGTGCTGCTCGATAGCAAGTTCTTGCGCTGTGATGTTTGGTCTGTACAGATACAGAAATGGTGATCCCATGGAGCATTCTCTGTCAGCATTCTACGCTATGATGCACAGAAACGTGTGGGGAGTGTGCATTGCATGGCTTGTTATTGCATGCGCGACAAAGCATGGAGGTAATATTTCTCTATTTTTTCCCTACATTAAAAAAAAATAATAATAAAGATATATGAGTATCATGCATGCAGAATCAGAGAGCATTCTTTTAGCGTTTGTATTTGTGCTATTGCAAAGTAATATTTAAGGTATGAGGCTCCCCAAAGCCCTTGTTTTTTGAATATTTTCGAATTTTTTTTTCTTTATAGGTCATATGATTAGGATTCCAAAACCGCCAAAACCTTATGCAGTTAATTTTGGAAATAAAGAGAAAGCGTTTTCATATGACCAATCCGACCTGATTGAAATTGGTGTCGGATTGCAATTTCTAAGCGTAATGAACCCAAGCATTTCCAGAATTTTTTTCTCCGGGGTCCTTCAATATCCTTCACGCATACACTCATATCATACAGGGTGTCCCAAAAGGGTCGTAGGACGCTTTAATTCTTTATCTGTTAGAGATAAATAAGCAATATAAATGGGGGGGGGGGATGTTCATATTAAGAAAAGAAAAAATACTAAGTTAAAAAAAAAACCTTTCGTTAAGTTTAAAAAAGGTACACTTTTTGAATTTGTACACGACAACGTGCAAAAATATTCCCAGTTAGTAAAATGTACCCCATAAACTAATGAGATGATACACAAAATTTCAGCCATTCTTCCTAAAATGTCTCAAAGATATCTTTTAAAAAAGATGGTACACTTGATATGTGTGATGGTATACATATAAACGTTTATTGCTTAAAAGCAAAAAAAATTACTTTCTTTCGTAATTGATGTACGACCTCTAAAACGTGATTTTTTTCGCTTCAAGAGCTATTGAAAAGTGACTCCAGTCAGCACTTATTTACCTTCGTATCTCTGACACATTTTAAGATATAACTCTCAAATTTTCTACTCTACCTCATTAGTGAATGGTGCAAATTTTACTTACTAGTATTTTTTTTTTTTTTTTGCATATTTGGATTCGTATACAAATTTGAAAAATATCACTTTTGGAAAATGAACGAGAGGAAAAGTTTCTTGAGGAAACTTTTATTTCCTACTTTATTTTGAAAATTCTATTTCAGTTTACATTGTCCTCTACTTATCTCAAATGTATAAAGAAATAAAGCGTGTTGTAATCATTTTGGGACATCCTGTAGATAAGCACGACAAAAAACAACGTACAAGAGCACCATTAAGAAAATTAAAATAGCAGAGAGGTTTCGGCATGCCGTCGTCAGAGCTAGAATGAGAATGGCAAAACCTTGCTTTATTTGTACAGAAAAAGCGGAGATTCTAAGAATAGTGTTTACAAGGACATGTAGGTAAACAGGGACTCAAAAGGGGATTATTCCCTGTATACATCATCTTAATAGTTATTTTGTAAATTGATACATTTCCATTTTCATTTAGGAGCTGTTGCCCGTGTGCTTCACTCTAACGTATTTGTGCCTTTGGATCGTCTGTGTTATTTGGCATATTTAATTCATATTCCTGTAATGTATTACCACAGTGGTGTCCTGAGAGAGCGCTGGTTCATGGGACATTTTGAAATAGTAAGTATTTTATAAATATGAGATGTAAATAAATTAGTCTTTGGACTCGGATTATTGTATGTTCCAACCCAGACAGCACAGCAAACTTGCATCAAACTTGCAGCAAGCTTGATTTATCAAGTCAATAAGCTTGAATTAAGCTTGAAAATTCCAAGCGTGTAAGCTTGATACAGGCTTGAATCAAGTGTTCTAGTTTACACTTACCCAGCTTGCATTAAGCTTGAAATTTCAAGCTTAAATTTTTTTTTTTTTAAATACACGAGGCCTCCGCTGGCTAACGCGCCCCACATAATTTATTTTTCCGCGCATTTTCCCCCTCTACGCTGAAATTTCAATTTAATTTAATCTGTTTCCATCGAGTGTTCGTCGCTGGGATAGAACCCGGGCCTTTGGCTTCGCAGTCGAGCACGCTATCCATTCCGCCACCGTAGCCTTGTGCAGCTATGACTAAAGTTTGAAGTGACTTACCACGCTGTTTTCTCGCCAAATTGATAAGTGGGCGATGTGTTATTTGTTTCTTTTATTTTTCCATGGGATGTATCAGAATTAAAATAATGCATCAAAATAAATTAAATTAAAATTCAAATTAAAATAAAAAAACACGTTTTAAAACTTTCAGTACCGCAACACTCATGAAGCAATACTGCTGGCCAAAATCGAGACAAACGACTGATTTTGAAATCAATTTCGTAGTATAATTGTATTTTATTTTGAAGAATTTCCATATTTGGAAATATAGAATGGGTTTACCTAACACAAATTATATGTTAAGTAATCTGAAATGAAAGAAACAGATAGTTAAACGTTACTTCGAAATGCTATATCACAGTTGCTAACATGTATGGAATACAAACACTTTAGTCATTTTTGTAAATATTTCTTAAAATAACAAATAATTGAAAAATATTGCTATTTTTTAACGCTAAAAATTCTCTTTACAAATGTAGTTATTTTTCTACATATTGGTATGCTATATCGATATACAGTAGAGCATTTCGAAGAATTAAAAATAAGTTTAAATTAATTTATACAAATGTAAATTTGAATTATTTTCATTGTTCATACTTTATAATTAAAAAAATTATTTAATTTCTGAATTTTTTTAATCCTTTGTAATTTTATTTTAAAATTACAAAAGTGTAAGATGTAAGATTTTTGGGCCCTAAAATCTGTAGGCCCTGGGCAGTTGCCCCGTTTGCCCTGCCGGTAATATGGCACTGGTAATATAAAATAAAACACATCTTTTACGAACTTTCAGCAAATATTAGGACGCTAGACAATTAATGTCCATTCTCATTCACAGATGGCGCCATCAACGCTCCTTTAAAAAGGAAAAATCACGCGAGTCTGAATTTTCAAGCTTAAATCAAGCTGTATTTAAACTTGACAATTCAACTTCACTCCTGCAAGCTTGCTGCCAGCTTAGAATGAGTTGAACTGTCAAGCTTGCATTAATGCGTCAAATTCAAAAAAATGTGAAACTTGATTTAAGCTTATGTGCTGTCTGGGAATGTTCAATATTTAAAAAATGAATGAGCAAAATGAGGATCGCAGCTTGTTCCAAGGACACTGGCACTGACCTGGGCTTTTATTTCTTAAATATTGTTCACAGACCTCTACAATAAATAACAAAGTTATGTAAAATAGGATATAGAATTTTGTAACTTCGATTAAAATTTTCCGGGGAGTGAATTTAAATAAATACAAAATTTAAATTTTATGAAAAAAGAAATCCCAGCTAGTACAATGTGTCCCCATACATTAAGTGATTCACAAAATTTCAGTCTTTCATCATAAAGAGACTCAGGGATATGTTTAAACAAAGTTGGTAAGGGTCTATATAATACTAGTAATACTAGTAGCAAAAGTATTATGCATTTATACAGTCGTTGTTTCCTTTCGTAATTTGTGTACAGGCTCTAAAACGCAATCTCCCATGGGTTTTTTTTTTCCGCTTTGACAACCATTCAATTGTGGTTTTAATCATATATTTATTTTCATATCTCTGATATTCCCTAAATAATGTACGAGACATGTTTACTAATTGGGAATTTGTTGTCTACGGAGTCATAAAAAATTAAAATTTCATATTTATTTAGGTTTAACACGCGTAAAATTTTATTGGATCCTATAAAATTCTGTAGCTTTTTTTACGTTACTTCGTAATTTATTGTATATGTCTAGATTAATATTTAATAAATAAGAGCCTGGGTCGATATTTTTTGAACACCCAGTATGTATCTTAAGAATTCAAAAAGTTAATATGCTATAAAAATATTTATCATTTGTTCTAAATTTTTCTCTTAAAAAAATAAACATAAGTGCCGTAACTCGGGTCAACTTCTTCAGGTTTTTAAATTTTTAGTTTTTTGTTTATTTTTACTTATTTATTTATTTTGTCTTTTAACGACTTTATAATAAAGAAAATTAAAACCCCGTTTGTCGTTTTGTTACAATGTGAAACACTAGTAACAATCTACTTCGCTTTAAAATTTTTCAAATGAATAATACCCGGAGTTGCCACCGATTTTTTTACGTGAATTGCATTGACTTAATTGCGCCTTCAGCATGGGTACGTTATTTATATTGAGGCAAAGTTTGAGCAGCTTATAGTGTAACTTCGTTACGTATATTTTTAGCAACATTTTCAATTTAACATAGTTTTTTTATGATACTGAGAACACTGAAAAGTGGCACAATATTTCATTTTCAAAAGTAAAGATAGAAAGATACAAAATTATTAAATAGTGAACAAAATTATTAAATAGTATGGAAATGTTGAAAAGAGTATTAAAATGATATAAAAGCAGTTAAGTCAAATACAACGATCTTAAGCATCAATGGACTATACCGATACGAGGTTATTTCAGACATATATCGGTAGTCTAATCAGACTTTGTTAATATTAAAAAAATCTACTTTTGCTGTTGACTGGTTGAGGATCACGTGTTGGATGAAAAATTACCCCATCCCCAATCGATATTGACAAGAAGCTATACTCATGGCCAATTCTGATACCCTTCTGGTCACTCAGTGACGTCTTTCAATATAGTAGAGTCAAGTAACTTTCCATTCGATTACATATTGGCTGTACAACTGTTCATAACCAGGCTATAATCGAGTAGAAAGTTACTTAACTTTATTAGTCTGAGCCACTTCACTCAGTGCCCAGACCTGTATGAATATTAGCCGTGGATATCGTTAATTGAAGAAGTATTTATGATATGTTGGGAAACCGTAACATAAAAAATTAGTAAGATTAACGTAATTTTTATGAACTATAAATGACTCATTGAAATTTATATTTTTTTATAGCTTTTCATGGCTACTGGATACATCATGCTGGCATTTTTCGGAGCATTTCTAATGCACATTATATTTGTGAAGCCATACTTTGCCATAGAAGATTGCGTTAAATCGTACTTTTGCTCAAAGAGAAAAGTGTCTTTCGATTCATCAGATAACTTCATGGAAAAGACCCAGCCTTCTGAATTAAGTGCCATAAAGGGGACCCTAACTTCAACAAGCGGTTGTGTCAACGTAGCTTACTCAAAGAAACTTGATGGGCTGTAAAATCTCGGTCGCCATTAGACCTGACTATCCTCGTGTACATACAGTGATTTTTACTTTTCGGTTCTGTTTCCGGATTGATATCATACTTGAGTGTCATATCATGTGTCTTCCGTCCCTCATATTAAGGACAGGTTGATGGTTTTTGTTGTTATGTTCTTCTGGTACAGCTTGGACGTTTGTCACCACGGCGACATGCAATATTTCGCTGGGCTAAATATTTCATGTCAGCTAACAAGGATTATTTATAAGATGGATTGCTACTTTAATGGAAACCATAGTGGGAAATCACTATGCGCATGCGCAAATCGCCAAGGAATCACCAGAGAATGAAAAGTCACCATTGGTGAAAAATATCCAAGTGGTTCCATTCTTCACACCAGTATTTGTTTCGGAGTTGAACTCAAAATAGCAAAAGCATTCTTCTCAGACATTGGGAGCGCTCAAAGACATTTACAAAGGAGAAAATAGCCCAGAAAATTCTACAAAATGTTACCAAAAATTTTATCGATGCTGGAAAAAGAAAGTTCCATGACATCAATAAGTACCAATACAAGTGCTTCTAATAAGTACTTGTGCCTATAACACACAAAACAAGAAGTACCGCCTGACTGCTATGCTAGTAATTAAGTAGTAAGGACACAATACAATTGTTCACGTGATCTGAAGAGAATTAATCTAGCAAAACTGACATTATATATATATCGATAGTATAATCTTTCAATTGGAGGTCCCGTTTTAAAACGCGCAATACACTGGATTTCAAAAGCGAACGTTTGACTGTGATTTCTCAACAATTTAATATACTTTGAAGAGATTAAAGATAATTTCCGTTTATATTTTTAATACGTACTTTTAAGGGTGGGGGTGGGGGGGAGGTTGATTGATACAATAGCAGTACAATGTCAGAATCTGCGCAAAAAGATGTGCTGTCGGTTGCAAGCAACCCTCGCGAATGTCGCTCGCCATTCGCCAAATGGCGATTAAAAAATCCTTGCTGGCTGGTAAAAGTTTAGATCCACTCGCCACAATGGCGAGTGACGAGACATAAACATAATTAAAATGAAATAATTAAAAATCTTCAAATTTCTCATAGTTATTCTTTCTGTTTCCTTGCAACGAAAAATTAAGTTGCTAAAATAAATTTAATGCTTCTATCTTTATTACAAATTTGGCTCGTAGATTGGTCTAAATGGCTGGTAGAAAATAAGCCCTACCAGCCACCATGGCTGGTAGAAATTAATCACTTTGGAGAGGGTTGGTTGCAAGAATGCATAATCAAAAGCAAAAAATATATATCCTTGTGACAATATAATGAATTTTCAATATTTTTTTAATTTCTTCGGAAAGAAAGTGGAATTTAAAAAAAGCTTCAAATCAAAGTTTACTTGAAGTTTAAGATATTACAGAAACATGAAAGTAAATTATGAAAAATAGAGCTAGAATCATAATCTGATTTTTATAGCTAACCTTTTACGTTAAAAATAAGTCTTAATTAGCTTCTAAATTAATGCCTTTTAATCAAATATTTACTATTACTTTTGTGAAATCGTTAGAAAAGACAACATTTTAAAGTTCAAAATATGATTTTTTGTACAATATAAAGTTCAAGTTTTTAAATTACATTTTAAATAAATTTTACTGAAAATGTTATTAACAAAAATTTTCCTAACATTTTGCAATTACTCATATCGTGAAATTTCTCAATTTTAAACATTGAGGAACATTTTGTAATGTAGCATCTTGTTCATTTCAGTTTTCTTTGGAGTAAAAATGAACATTATGCAGCCATATTGATTCATAACAGGTGATACATTACTCTACGTCATTTAATTTGCTCACTTTCTGTATTTACTTCATT
The DNA here is from genome assembly GCA_038373885.1 of Cheiracanthium punctorium. Taxonomy (NCBI): domain Eukaryota; kingdom Metazoa; phylum Arthropoda; class Arachnida; order Araneae; family Cheiracanthiidae; genus Cheiracanthium; species Cheiracanthium punctorium. The sequence continues at coordinate 512,528 of JAWZYV010015337.1, forward strand.
TACCAGTATTTAGATTTTGTTGAGTTGCATTACTTTTAATTATAGTACTTGTCTTGAGAAGTTAGTTGTTATTTTATGTTAGGAAACTTGGGGGATTGTTATTGTTTGTTATTTACGTTTATTATTATTAAATGTAAATATGTTTTGTTATATACTGATGTTCAAATAAAATCTCGATTTGTATTGTTGTTTTTGAGTTTTAAGTATAATTGAGCAACACATGCTAACACTATCAGATCAAACACTACATAAGCTCACTGAACTTTCTTCATCACTTACAAAATTTTCACTGAAAAGGAAATTTTGTATAAAAGGTTTATTTAATCTCATGGCAGATCACTTTCCACCAGAGATGTGGTTCTTTACCATTTTAGAACCATATAACACAGTTTTAGGAGAATTTTTCGGAACACATACATAAACACAAGAAATATCCATTCGCCATGAAGTAACCTCAGACTATTGTTCATTTGATAGAAACTGTACGAAAATCTTCATTTTATTTATTTATTTAATTTATTTATCATTTTAAGTGATATTATCCCTTAATGATACCAAACAAAACTTTGTTAACTCATCCTATCCTTTAAGTTTTTCCTTTATATATATATATATTTCAAAATAGTTAGTTTACCATTAATCTAACTTTAAAATTTTCATTAATTCTAAAAAATAAATTCTTTAACAGTCTTGATTATTTCCTTTAAACTTAACCTTAATCACAGAAACAAAACGCCCGTTAGTCTCAAGACAACAAATCAATATTAATGAACAACAATTCAAATTACGCAGATGTAGTTGCGCAAAGTGCCTACTCTACACCTAGCATCAAATCCTTTTCAGATATAACAAAAAATTCACCATTCATCGCCCAATCACAAGATTACATATTACCTCTTAAGTTCCCCTCCGAACATGGGTCTACATTTTGTGCTTTTTCAGATCAAAATGCAATCATAAAAAATTGGCAAGCAAAACTGAATTCCATAATTAGTATTCCAAGCAGAATTACTAGCAGTATTGAAGGCATTTGGGTGGGTTATTTCATTTCCTTGAGGCACATTTTAACAGTTTATTTAGACTGTCAATCTTCAGTAAAAATTTTACAGAACACATAAACTGAAAATCCCATTGTTCAAGAAGTAATTCAAGTGCACAGCAATAATAATAAAATATTTAATTTTAAGTGGATTAACGTTCATTCAGGATTTATAAACCGCTCAGTTTGCAGACACTCTTGCCAAACTAGCAGCCACTCATCAAATTAATAACACCATAGTTCATGCCCATCTCACTCAGATCCCGATTCCACCGTCTTATGTGAAATACGAACAGCTCAAGGAAAACGCTTTAAGGAAAATAGCCAAGTAGATGCACACTAACGTGATGTTGCGTTATGTACGTTTTAATTCTTCCTAAAAGTTTCACAGGATATTCTGCAGAAACCTACATATTTTCTACACTGGGCAGGATTCTTTTATGGACTATACCTGTATCCGAATTCAGTAGAGCTCCTTGTTCCTTCTGCATTTGCATACTTCGACTTCTATTCATTGTGTAAAAAATGCCCCACTTCAACAGGATTGCATATAAAACAAGCACCTAGTCAAAATATACGTGAATGGACGAACTATCTATTAGATCAACACATTCAACTCTCAGAAATGATAAAACGTAAATCGCTTATGGAAAATAACCAATTTTTCTTCATAAACACCTCACCATCTTTCAAGAATTCTGACTTCCTCTGATTCAGACATAGACGACTAACCCAAGCTTAAACTAAGTTCTTATTACGTAAAAACTCCCTAAAACCACAGCTAAATTATTCATATTAAGTTATTTCGTAAGTTAAGCTTTTGAATTTAAGAAATAGATTTTTTAAAGAAAAATCCACAACGACCATAACACTTTAAAACAGCAACACAACAATATTATTATTAACAGTAGCAATAATATTTAAAAAAATAAATAAATAAAATCCTGAGAAGGGAAAAATCGGCTACGTATAAGAAATGATAGGAAAAATTACTTACGTAAACTGAGAAGGAGTTCAGCAATCAGTGAGCTGGAACACCTAGCTCAGCGTTCTTTTCCTGAACTGGTGTTCTTCCGCGGAACGGAGAGCTAAGGTGTTCTTTTGAGGAACGGAGTAAAAGGCGTTCTTTTGATGAACAGGTTAAATGAAGTTTTCTTTGGTGAAAGATGTTCTTTTATTGATCTGTTCCCTGTTCTTTTGCTTCAATTAAGTTCTGAGCTAGGGTCAAAGTTGTAGACCTGGCGTCAGAAGCAAGGCCGTGCTTATACGGGGAGGGGAGGGGTCCTATGAGTTCGGACGCCGCTCCCCCGAAGTTATTACATTATATGTACATGGTGTATTTATACAGGGACGTAGCCAGAAATTTTTTTCTGTGTGGGGATGGTGAGAGGCATGGGCGCCGGCAGCATAGGGCAAGGGGGGCAATGCCCAACTGGATTTTTGTATGCAGTGTTCTCCCTTGCTCTTTTGCTCTTTCCACGTAAAAACTCCTTGCCAACATGGTTACCATACGTTGAAGTAGTCTTTGCCCCCCCCCCGGGAAATATTCTGCCGGCGCCTATGGTGAGGGGTATGAAATGCAGTGATGTATAAATGAACGAAATGTTTGCGCCATAATAAAAAAAAATAATAGTCTTGCTAAATTAGACAGAAATTGGGTGTGGGGGATATATCCTGAAATTTTTACCCCGACTCCGAAATTATTTTCTAGGTATGGCCCTGGTCGGAAGCCATTTAATCTGGATTTTCGGAGCCATGTAATTTTATATGCTAACGTCGTATTCATTTTCTTAAATCATAGTCGAAGCAATCGACGTATTTATACACGCGTATTATTTTTAATCTGGAGCCTGATACTTACAGCTTTTTAAACGGAGTCTAATTTTTAAGCTGGAGCATGTACTTTTTAAGCTGAAACTTTACTCATTTTTTTTTTTTAAAGCTCTAAGAGTGTATCGATTCTTTTGTCGGCTCCCCCATTGGAAATGTGCAGGTCCATGCCGTATATTTTTAACCTGAAGGCTACACAATGATTGTTTTTTTTTAACTTGAGATGGATTTATTTAATATTTTGAGTTAGAGTCCAAACTGTAGAGCTAAAAATGTTTGTCGTTGGAACCAAAGCCATATCTTTTAAGCTGGAGCCCGAGACATATATTTTTATTTGTAGTCGCAGCCAAAGAAGGAATGTTTTTTTTTTAATTATTATTATTATTCGAGCCGGATCCATAACCTTTTGGAGCTAGACCTGAAACAATAAAATTTTTTTAAGGTAAAGAGGCGGACCGAACGGCGGAAAAGGGTGAATTTTTCATAAAACGATTTCATCATTATTATTTTGTTAAAAACATTTTAAATTGGGGGGGGGCGGAGTAGACTTCCTTATTCACCTCCTCGGGTACAAGGGGTCAGAGCCGTATCCAGAAAAAAACTTATCCGGACAAAAATTTCGGAGGGGGACCAAACGAAAGAACGGTTGAATTAATTTTTCACGAAGACATCATCTTTATTAGTTTGTTATCAAAATTTTAAATTTCGGGGGTGTGGTGGACCAGATTCCTGGATACGGCCTTGAAGGGGGTACTCCCTCTCCAGCGGTGCTAACCCCCCTCCCACCTCCCACTCCTCCAAGAGTTACGACTTTGACTATAGGGTCGAAGCTTTCCCTAATGTATTCCTAAGTGGGGGTGTTTAAAATGGCATCTTCCGGTTGCGTTACTTTCGCTTTATCATGAAATTTATGGTGTAGGTGGACTGGAAATAAGACTAGGAAAGGCGGGGGGGGGGGGATTTCATCGCAGATTGTCAGCTTCGGCAGTCTGCTGTAGTAGTGCTGAAGCAGAAAAAACAAAAACAAAACTGGTGTTTTGTTGGAATTGATTTTTCTCTTAGTTTAGATTTAGCTATTGCATTAGCATCTTGGAATATTGTTCATCGAATCGTTGAATAAACACTTCTGTGGTTGGATCATTTTTATGTCTTGTAAATAATGATAACAGTTATCTAAATAAATTAATCCAGTCAAAAATGAAAAATAATTTGTAATTTATATTTTTTAAGTGAATCTAATATTGTTTATCATGCTGTGTATGAAGTATATACAATCATAAATCTACATCGTGTATATTGAATCAGCCATTACTGTACTTAAATTTATATTCAGTTCAAGTAAATTAATGTTTAAAAAATGAAGATTTTGTAATATTGTATTTTACTAAATACGGATTTTAAATTAATGAAAGCGACACAGACGAAGTATACTAGTTCTTTAGCTCTTCTATAGTGTTTCATTATATTTAATTAAAATACTGATAAGTTTAATCAAACAGTTATGAATATTATGTCATTTTGGGAGTTTTTAGAATCAAATATTGTTTACTAATGTAAGCAATATTGTATTACTCGGGTAAGTAATCGAAAATTAAGCCTGGCCTAAATAATTTTCTCTAGAATTTCAGTTTTTCCATTTATTTTTACATACATGCTATGAGTAAGGATAACAAAAGTAAATAAAAAGCATGGGAAAAAATTTTGATTTTAAAAAGATGTGCATATTTAACAGTATATTATAGAACGTTAATATAATTAAAATATTTTTACCAAAAATTACTGTTAATATACTTGATTGAAGAAAGCCAGAATGTTGGTTGCAAAGTTTTATTTTAAACATTTTACAATTGTTGTTGTTGTTGCTAATGCCCTCTGGCAACCGCAGGGCGGTGCCAGATCCCTCAAATAGGCAGGCGATGGGCGGAAGGGGCGGATTCCATTTTAATGAGCCCCAGTGGGAGGAAGTCCGACTCAGGGATGGACGCGAGACGCGAGAATTCTCGCATTGTCTCGCGTTCTCGCATTGTCTCGCGAGACGAGACAGGCATTTTTTTGCGAGACGAGACGCGAGACGAGACAGAGTCTTGTCTTTTTTTTCCGTCTCGCATAAATACGATCTGAAAAGCGACAATTTGCCTGAAGCCTCTACCGTTTAACTTGCGTCTCCTTCGTTTTCGGTCCTGGTATACTATCAGCACTCTACAATACGCACAAACACGTAACATTTAAAGTTAGAACAGACGAGAGATATACAAAACACACAAAGGAGAGGATAAAGAAAGAGGCGGAAAAAAAAGAAAACAGAGAAGAGTTGAAAGAAAAATAATAAGTAAATAGGAAAGGCGGTACGGTATGTTCAAATCTGACCACTTTTAGACGGGGCCCGAGGCATTAAGTTTGGGGCCCCCCTTACTATCCCCTTTTTTACGCATTAAGCCCCTTTACTGAGCCCCCCTTTTTTAAGCATTTTAACCCAGTTTTGACCGCTGTTGTACTCGAAAATTGCATTTCAGTTAACTGTAGTTTTTGTACTTAAATCAAATCGTATTTATCACCCCAAAAAAATATCTCTAACTTGATCTAGTGATAGAAAATTAGTTAATGCCTATATTATAGAAGAAATTCAGTTTTTCCCCCACAATTACTATTTCAGTACATATGAATTTATAATTTAGATAATCGAGATATATATGGGCCCCCTTTTTCTTCAGGGGCACCGGACTACCGCCCCCCCCCTTGCCCCTGTGATAATCGGGTTTCGGGTATATCAGAGAGAGATTAGAAGTAGAGCAACTTGCATTCGCATTGATGCTTAGTCTGAGTAGGTTGAAATATGGTTGAATATCCTTGGTTGAAATATCCTTGTACCGATATTATCCTCAAACTTTCCCGCACGTTGCGGCGTGCGTAGGGGGGGGGGGCACCCTGGTAACAACTTTCTAGGGGCGGTTAAATCCCTATTGTTGGCCTATTTTAAAGAGATTAAAATGACATTTTTTATTCTTATATATTAATATCGGACGGAAAGAAATGCAAGCAATTTTTTTAAAAACTATTTCTCTTTTCGTTTATATTATCATGTTTTCCCTTCCTTCGGCTTGCAAAACTTTTATAAATTTTTTTCCTCCCCATCATTTTATCTTGCAGTTGGGTTCCTATTCTAAAATTATCTTCGCCTGTTAGATGTCTTTTCATTTTAAAAAAAAATCCACACTGGATATACATTAGGGGGATTATGGTTTAATTTTTCTGTAAACAGGGCGACCATAACGACTGTAGTACTATCGCTAAAAATTATTGTGGAAAAGTACAAACGGATAGTCGTCAACAAATTAACTGTTCAGTAATTTAAAATATAAACAAAAAATAAGACGTCTATTAACCAACTGAGATACTATAATGAAATCTAAAAATGCACACACGGTAATGTTATTGGAAATATTAGGAAAATAATTATAATTATCGTTAATATAATCTTGTTTTCATTAATATAAAAATTACACATATTTTAGAGACTTCAAATTGATGTTAAACTAAATAGTAGAGATTTAATAAAGACTAAAAGTGTTCTGTTTATAATTTTTCAAGGGTTATCTTACAACCAACTGAACTATAAGTAATTCTAATTTGTGTTCATATATCCCGCAGATGATATCCCGAATTTCAACAGAGGAGATTACTTGAACTTAAAAAAAAAAAAATCTGTTTTGTCTCATGCAGATATGATTTTAGTAAAATATTCGCTACTTCTCGTATGAAGAGCGGGTGCGCAGCTATTTTAAAACAAACGGTTGTCCATTTCATGTAGTGTCTGAGGTATTTAATGCTACAACTTGAACAGTATGATGTAGAACTACAGTATGATGTAGAAATAACACATTTTGAAAGTCGGGAGTTCTCTGAAAACCGCTAAGCTTTTCACTTTTCTGATCGCGAATGACACTGACGTAGTTTTTTGAGTCATTATATTGCAATGATGCCAGGCTAATACTCATGACGCAAACTTTACATCAAGTCTTAAGAGTCAAATAATTTTGCTTTTATTTTAGATTCCACATCACTGGAATTAATTGAAATTACTCATGTTAGGAAAATTTTCGTTTACTACAGTGTGAAGAACGGGCACGCAGCTAGTAAATAAAAATAAATACTATATTTTCGGTGTGACATTATATATACGTATTAAATCTCAATTTCTTTTACTTCAAATGCCGATATATGCTGATATAGTTATTAATATATCTACTAATGTGGCTATATGTAAGTAATTGTTATTATTAATATTAATTTTCAATAAAATCCCAATAATAAGTTAGTATAAAATGGTAACGAAATCGCAGTCCTTAATTTTGCGAGACTCGCGAGACGTCTCGCGTCTCGCGCGAGACGAGACAGCAATTTCTTTGCGAGACGCGAGACGAGACACAGTGTTTGCGAGACGAGACGAGACAGAGGTTTACCACTGCGAGACGAGACGAGACAGCCCCGATTCTCGTCTCGCACGTATCGCGTCCATCCCTAGTCCGACTCAGCTTGGGGTCCCCTAATTTTGAACCAATTCCAGAGAAGGGATCCACCCCCTGAAATCGGCACCCCCAGAGGTATATTTTAACAATTTGGAGGACATTGAAGCCACGACGGATTTTACGTGCACCAGCTCCCATTAGGGTACACGGTCCCACAGCAGTCGAGCCGAGAGGAAGTTGATCCTCCCAAGCACTGGCCACGCCGGATGCTGCTTCACTTTTCGTGTTCTTATGGGAACGGGAGTGCCTAGACCACTGCGGGTTTTACAATTGTACTAAAATATAATACATGTTAAAAAAAGACGTATATTTTCATTTTTAAATTGAATAAAATAGTCATCATAAAGCTACCATAAATCAAAGAACCTGTTCTCAAAAGAACAGGAAAAAGAACTGTTCTTTAAAAAAGAACGGGAACGGTGAATAACTGTTCTTTGAAAAAACGGTTTTCCCCACCTCTAATTGAGAGTGTTGTGCTTGAGAGGGTTTGTGCACCCTCACAGTGCACGTGAGGCAAAACCACCGAACTGAATAAAAATATATAAACAAAAATGATCACTCTGGATGATCACGCTTCACTCTGAGGAAGTCACTTTGGATGAACATCATAAGTGATACAGTGTAAATTGTAATTTTACCACATTTTGTTCGAAATAAAATTATTTAAAATTTTATAACGATGTAAATAATTTGGACCCTTTTCCCTATCAATAATTGAATACGCATGTCAACATTTGGTTTTCCATGTCACTAACTAGTTCATTCTTGTTAATAATATGGGGAGAAAAGTTGCTTTTGAATTTCCGCTCATAAAGCGGAAAAATATATTAATTTCACTGAAGTAAAGAGCGGCATTTTTAAAGCAGATCGTCTGTGTGACCATAAAAGAAAGCTTTCAAGTGTCAAGAATGACTTATAAATAAGATGTTGTTAATTAAGAAATTTTATTATTGATTAATCATTAAGAAAATAGCAAGAAATTTTCGTTAAACTACCATTAATTAGTGACATTACCTTACTTGTTCTCTTGATTCAGACAGAGTTCAGTACGACTGATAGAAATTAAAGAGTTAGCTTACACAATGTGTTTTTATTAATTTACTAGCTGTTGCAGTTCGCAGAGTGGAAATATCGTCGATATTGGTACCGCATACCTTAGCGCATTATATAAGTAGATAATGGCTGCATTCGTAAACGACAAACTCGTTACACGAGTTTTCGTAAAAAAACTTGAATGCGTGTGTTTAGTGCTGTACAGTGTTTATCAGTTTCTTTTGACTTTACGAACAACTTCAGTTTATTTAGTTTCGTCACTTAGGAGACGTATTTGTTTTCAATTCGCGAATGCGTTAATTTTGCTAAGAAGAGTTTTTAGTACATACTCAATATAAAATCAACAGGACTTTAAAAAAGAGTGGCCATAATTGAAGTGCACAGATCAAAATTTAGAAATTTGAACTTAAACTTCATTTTTTCAAAAGTATTTAGCAAAAGAAGTTCAAATTTCGCTAATAACGGTTTAAATCAACTTCAATCTCAACACTAAAATATGTATTTTTAAATTTACTAAAATGAAAAATAGAAGAAAATTAGTATCTTTGAAAAATTATGGACCTTCGTAGCATTCTCTAACGTACGCATGAATTTCCTCCTCGAAGAAATAATATTTGCAGCTTTTGCAAACCTAAAATGCTTTTCACAACAACATACTTTTGAATAACAGCGGACGCCATTTGAAAACAGCAATAACGTGCAGCAAGTGTATCTTCTAAAGATCGATACGAACTTGATATGCTTTCAGTTTACTAAAAACTGTTTGAAACTAATCGCACTCACTTTTGTATACGAACGCTCCTGTTTTTAAACTGAATGCACTCAATTTTCTTTACGAACACCTTAAATAGAAACTCGTTGCACGAATGCAACTCGTTTGGCGTTTACGAATGCGCCCAGAGTCTTTTTTTATAATACTTAGAAGTTCAGCAACACATGTTAAGTTGGTGGCATTTAGAGTTGTTTAATAATTATGTCCCATTAGAACCTTGGCAAATCATCTAATTAGACCCAAGAGTTGTTGTATATTGATACAAAATTTCTTTTCAGAAATTAAGACTATTTCTCTTTTAATAATTAAACTACCACTTATTTTTGTCCAATAGCTGAAAACTATTTGATTTAAATGCCTGAAAAAAAATGAAAATTACACTTTTTACAGCAGAAAATATGCAATTTAACCCACTTTCCCTTAAACTCATTTACGTAGTTGATCTTTATTTTTTCAAATGGCTGGACTTAACAATGCTTTAGAGGAATTGACCACCGATAAGGCCGCAGTTGTAGGTCACTTTATTATGCGTGCACCTCGTAGGTGGACCAACGTTGTCCCCTATGAAGGGACGGACACAATGACATTTACGGACAATCGGGGATCGAACCTTGACAGCCAGGAGTTGAATCCGAAGCCTCAGTACGTTGCTTTATCCACCATGCGGGCTGGTCGGCAAGTAATTAATCGTAAGAATAAAAAGAAGAAATATGAAGCCGCAATACAAAGAATCGGCAAACGGGAAGGATATGCTACGCCAGAAATAACTTTTAATAGAACTTACAAGCAAGAAATATTGGAAAAAATGTTTTAAAAAACCAATTTTATGCATATATGATGTCTGACATTAAATACATATATGTGTAGTTTTAAATGTTTTGTGCAATTATAAAATATTATTATACTGGAACTGCATATATATTAATATCTTCTGTACTCGAAATTGTTCCATAATCCTAACACAGACACCACTTTTGATTTGGTGAAAAGCTACCACATATATTGTTTTACATTACAATATGCACTTTATTTATCCAATCAATTTTATTCGACGAATAATCATAATGCAACGAAAATGATCTGCCTTTATTTATTGTATGTATTTTTGCAAAATTGTATTTGTAGGTGAACTTTTGTACCATCACATATTTTATTAAAAAATTTCATTTAAAGTATCAGAAAGAGCTTACGTAATTTTCGTCAAAATATACTATCTATTTTAGCTTAAAAACACGCAACATGTTTTAAGCAGTCATTAAAAGTTTAGAGCCTACTTATATTCTGGAGATCAATGTCTGGGCCGTTGAATAGATGGTAATATTGTTAACTTATTTTGCTTTTCCCAATGAATTGGAGAAATTGAGTGTACTTTCATTTTGTTAACATTTGTCATCCATTAAAGACTTTCGAACTTTTATTTTTGAATGCATTTTCTCTACGGTTTTGTTTCGGTTTTACTATTTAAAAGAATATTCAGTTATTGGTCTATATGTTGAGAAAACTAATTTGTAGAACTACAACTAACTCATCACCTTATTTAAACATGAATGTTTATTATCATGTATTTACAAACATGTATTTCCTAAATGTGCCGGTTCGGATAATTTAAAAAAAAATCCGAAATATATTCAGACTATTTGAATAGTAGGAAATAAAATCATAAAATATCAAAAATCTTACCTCGAATATTTTATGTCCTGTCAAAAACAACTCAGGATAATATAGTTCCAGCATATGCAAAGGTGTTTTTGAAACGTGCATTACACTGACCAAAGTAAAGAAACAAAAGTAAGTTTTCTAGGTATCTGCGCTCAATTTGAAATTCAGAACATGTATCGTAAAAAACATTCCTTCTTTCCTCTCCATACAGTATGTTTGTAATATTAAGATGAGTATTTTATGGGATATTTTTTTGCTTTAAATAAACCATTTCATGGAGGGTGGGTTTTTTTTTTTCTTAGACGATATAAAATATAATTTAATCTTAAATTTATGGAATATGACGGAAGTAACATAAAACTTCTTTTAAGCATAATTCCGTAAGTTCCATGTTATAGAAACTTTTTCTGTTTCGGAGACATTATTTCCATTTTCTCTCATATTCTTATAAATTCGTGTTCGTTGAAAAATTGACTTACGCGATAAGTAAACGTGGAATTGAAACATTTTTACTCTCTGTATCTGCATAACTTGTTTTCAATTAATAAATTTGAAATCTTTCATATTTATTCACTAAAATTTTAATATTTAAATCCTTTAAAGATGTGTACGTCCATAAAATGCCCATCAAATATCTAGTTCCTCTACAATACATTTTAATGTACAGTGCATATAATTTAAAAGAAGAAGTTAAAAACAATCCGAAAATTCAGGCTATTTTTATCCATATTTTTTTTAAAATGTCAATTTTTTATATTAAATGGTTAATTTTCAGTTACACGAGAAAAATATTTGTAATTTCTGTAATTTTGTGTGAAAACCCGCAAACTTTCTTGTTTTTGTTTGATTCCAGAACTTCGTATTAGCATGTTATTTTGATAAATAAATTTCCATTAGACATTTTCAAGTGGGAATAAATGTTGTCACTAATTCCTACTCGTGAGTAATTAAATAATAAACTATGACTAACTACGTCTAAAATAAAGGATTCAATTTCATTATTACAGGGAATGTTCCAATTCACGCTCATGAACAGTGGACTGGCGAGAGAGTAATTCTGGTTTTTATTTCAATTGGGAAAGAACAGGGAATTTTTCAGATTTTTTTTTTTTATGTAGTCAATTTATTTATTTTCCCTGTTCTCCCAATGCTTATCAGCATATATTATACTGCCATAGAACTACGCTTTTTTTTGGGGGGGGGGGGAAGTTAAAGAAGTTTT